>CM053769.1:7202613-7237341 GCA_028658325.1 Potorous gilbertii
GCCATCCCCCCCCGCCCGGGGCCATCCTCCCCCCCGCCCGGGGCCATCCCCCCCCCGCCCGGGGCCATCCCCCCCGCCCGGGGCCATCCCCCGCCCGCGGCGCCCCCATCCCCCTCCCCGTGGCCATCCCCCCCCTCTCGGGGCCGTCCCCCTCCCGGGCCGTCCCTCCCCGGGCCCGGATCGCGCCCAGCCCGCACATCCCTCGGCCCCGGAGAGCCCCGCCCCCTAAGGAGCCCAGAGATCGCGGCGGCGCCTTCGCAGACTCCCCCGATGCTGTGGAGCCCCCGGAGGGGCCCCGGGACCCGACCTTGGAGGGAGGGGCCCGAGGAAGCTCTGGCCTGGGGCGTGCATGGGAGGGCTAGGCTTGGCTTCTGATCTCCTCCCTCTGCCGGGTCATCTGCCCCTGGCTAGGCATGGCCGGCTTCTTGGGGTTGTGGGGAGGGCGGTGGGATAGAGGGCTGGACTCTCACCTTGTTCCCACTAGTTCTTTCCCCAGTCCCATCTTATCCCCCACGTCTTAGGAAGGTGATGGTGGAAACCCCCTCTCCCCCTTCTTGTGAGACCAGTACCAATGGGAAAGGGAGGTTGACTCTGTCTTAGGGCCAGGTTTGTGAGTTGGACTGGGAGTGCCCCTTGTCTATAGTGAGCACCATTTTATTCTCAAACCAGCTCTCAGGACAGAAATAACCCTTTAAATTTGGAGAAACAGCAGCTGTGGCTGGCTGGTCACTTCAGTCTCCACTCTGAGGAACGGACCTTTTTCCACTGGGAAATGTCAGATTTGTCTGTGAGATCCATTCCTGTCCTTGGAGAGCCCAGGTCTGAGGAAGAGGATGATTCTTGCCTTTGGAAAGCCTAGGCCTTGAATCTTTCAGACGGAAGCCTAAATATGTGTAGGTGGAAAGAAGTAGATGAATGGGTGTGCCAGTGATCAGGGTAGGCTTCCTGGAAGAATTCCTGTGTTTGGCATTGTGGAGGCAGGGACAGAAGTTTGACAATTCTGTCTGACCTATTCAATTGGGGTTTCTCATGGACAGTTGTTGGGGTCACCTCTGGTTCAGACTTCCCCCACCATGTAGGTCTATGAGTTGTGAGGGGAGGAGGAATCTTTTACAATGGCCTCCTGTACGAGGCCTCTTCAGAGAAGTATACCTTTGGGTATATCATATAACATTTCTGGGCCTCGGTTTCCCCATTTTGTAAAATGAAAGACTAGATGATTTCTAAGGTCCTTCCAGCTGTAACAGCTTATATATTCCCATGGCTGTCAGTGGCTACAAACAAAGTCCCTGCCATGACTGACAGTATTTGTGAGATCCTGCTTGTATCTGTGTGTGCATGTGTGGCTTTGCATAGCTGCAGAGTCCCTGAACAGCTCTGTCGAAGGAATGTCATACAGTAGCCCCTCCCTGGGTAGGGATTTAGAGCTCTCCTGTTTGTCTGGGTCTTGGTCCGTGGGTCCATTTGGCGCCGTCTGGGAAAAGCTGGGGTGGGTGGGGGAAGGAAGGATATTCTTAGAGAGCTCAGGAAACAGGCAGACACCCAGCCCAGTGGTGATGAGGTCAAAACTGAGCTGGGGAAAGGAGGGTTGAAGTTGGACAAGAAAGTCTAGATTATAAGACCCTAGCCCTTGGACCTCCTTCTTAGGTGTCTCCTCCAGTGCCAGGGCAGAGGTCTGAGACACCTAGTCACTTCCTTTTCTCTCTCCTCCTCTTCCTTCTCTATCTCTCAATGTCTCTGCATCTCAAGTCTTGCCAGCCATTAACTGAAGACAAAATTGTGAGACTTGCCTTGGGGGGAAGGGAGTGGGTAGAGGAAGAAGGGGAAACCAGGACAACTTTTTATTACCCTTGCTTTTGGGGTGTGTAGGGTGAACCAGGTTTGATCAGCCTTGGGGAGAAGGTTATTAGATGCTGTGGGATGAAGGGGGGTATATAAGAACCTCAGAGGTTCTTGTGGTGCCAAGTGATGCAGTGACTTCCCATGGTGTCTGAGGGATGGTAGGAAGTGAGGAGATCTCTTTTCTCCAGGGCTGGTCTTTCTTCTTTTTGGCAGTGTCTCTTGGGGATCCTGGGGAGCCTTTCTGAAGGGCTTCAGCCTGTTCATTGCTCTGGGTGTGGCAGCTAACAGGATTTCTCGATGTTTCTTTCCGATTTTGATTGTTGCATCCTGTACTCCTGCAGGTCTGACATGAGCTGTCGCATTCAAGGCTCTGATCTCTGACATTTTAATAATCATGACGATGATAAAATGCTCTATAAATGTAATTTAATGTTAACAAAGCATTTTCTTCTCAACAGCCCTAGACTAAGGGATGCACCTAGCAATGTTAACATTCCAGGCTCTGCACGGCGAGCCTGCTCTGTCCTTGTTCTGAAAGACAGGCAAGACTCAGCACCCTCTGCTGTCCCTGGCTCTCCCAGGTCTTGCCCCTCCTCTGCCAACCTTGACTCCCTGGATTCTTCCAGGACATCTTCTCATTCTAAGCTGGGTCACCCACTGAACTTCACTCTCCCCATTAGTACCTATTGGACCAGAGTGGTTCTCCCCTCAGAGTATGGCCAGGATAGGACTGTACTAACCTTTATAAGGCAGCTTCCTTAGGAGGCAGTGTGATGTGCTAGAAAGAGCCCAAGACATGGGAGTCAGGAGAAATTAAGCTCTGCTACTTACTAATGGAGTGACTCTACCAAATTACTTCCCCTCTCTGGGCCTCAGTTTTTCATCTGTAGAATGGTGAAGATGGAGTTTGGGCTAGATGGCCTGGAAGGTCCCTGCCCTTTGAAATCTTGTGATCCCATGAGGATGGTCCAAGAAAATGAAACATAACTAGAGTCCAAAGATGACTAGGCTGCCAGACCCAGGAGAGGCCTTGTCCTACTTTCTGATAGCTCTGGGTCCCAGCCTCATTCCAGCCTTGCTTCAGCTTTGTCTGGGTGAAGGCCTTCTTAGAAGTTGCTTCTGAAGGTGGTTAAGATATTGGGGCAGTGGGAGGAAATGGGGGGGCACCTGCATCCATCCCTCTCTGACCCTATACTACTTTGGGCAGTTCTGATTCTATATAGTCACTGATGTTCTCTGGCCCTTCTTGGATCATGAAGGCCCATATATATCTGGCTACAAAGACTTCTTCCCCAGGCTTCAGACTGTCTGTTCTTGACCTTAGAGTCACTTCCATCTCCCTGGAGATTTCAGTGACTATGGATCTTTCCAGGATCCTAAAAGGATCATCCTTTTCCCTTGTCTGATATACATTTATTAGCCTATAGTAGAAAGATGATTGGCCTTAGAATCAGGAGGTGGGAGGGACTTCACAAGTCATCTGTAAGCAGGAAATCCCTGATAAACTCCCTGACAAACAGTCATCCATCTTCCACTTGAGGGCCTCCTGTGATGGAGCTATCACTATTTCCTGAGGTAGCCCATCCCACTTTTAGGGAGCTCTCTTAGAAAGTTTTTCCTTATAGGGGACCTCTATGGAGACCTTTCTCCCCATTGCTCGTAGCTCTGTTCAGTGGGGCCAAGTAGACAAAATCTAATTCCTTTTCTCTGTGACAACCCTTCTAGTACTTGACAACAACTCCCCTATCCTCTGTAAGTTTTCTCTATCTCCATTTCCCTCAGCTCGTCTAGGTTTGAGTTCTGGCTCCCAGCACTTAGTAGGTGTCTGACCTTGTACAAATCACTTAATGATTCGTTACTTCAGGTTTCCTCATCTGTAAAATGAGGATAATCTTGGTTAATGCAGGTTGGTTGTGAGGAAAACACTTCTGTAAAGCACTCTAGAAAGGGGAAGTATCATTAGCCTAAGGAGATTCCTCAGCGGAGGGTCTAGACTCACCTGTGCTCCATCTCTTTCCTTAAGAATCTCATTTTTAAAAAAAATTTGTTTTAAAAATGTTTTATTAAAAAAAAAAACCAATAACAAACTTCAACACTTCTTTGGAGCCTCCCTCGTAACAAATAGTTATAATCAAGTCGGTGAAATGTTTCACCATGAGTCCCTTGAAGTCATGATTGGACACTGCATTGATCTGAATTCTTCAATCTGTCAATATTGTTTTCCTTTAAATGATTTTTGTTTTCATCCAATAAATTGTTCTCCCAGGTCTGTTTACTTCCTTTGCATCAGTTCATGTAAATGTTCCCAAGTTCTTGTGAATTCTTCATATTTGTCATTTCTTGTGGTGCAGTCCTGTTCCATGACATGCTCCATCATTTAGATCATCTCACCAATATTTGTCTCCTTTTATTTCCGAACTCTTACTTCTCACATCACCTTGAACTCCCCTCTTGTCCCCCAGAGTTTAGTCAGAGAGAAGGCCTGGAACTCTTAGAGGTAACCCAACAGGTCCTGAACCCCAGCTCTGGTCACCAGGGACTGCCTACTTCTCTAAATCCTCTTCAGTGACTTCCATTATTTCCCCCAGTCACTACAGGTTGAAAACATTGAAGTTCATTTCTCGTCATTCTCGTCTTGCCAGACCCTGCAAGATTTAAACCTTGATAGACTCTTAGAGCTGCAGGAATATAGTCAACTGTTCTCATTTTTCAGAGGGGAAAAACTGAAGCCCACAGAGAGGAGGGGCCTTGCCTAAGCTCACACAGTGAGTTAATAACAGAGCTGAGACTAACAGCCAGGATCCCTAGCTCCCAGACCAGGTTTCTTTATGCACTGTGTCACATTCCCTCCATGGGTCCCTGACTACAGCTTTGGTCTGTGGCCTTCAATATCAGGGCCATCTCCTCTTCTAAGTACTACTCTAAGGCTACCTCCAAATAATGGGTTACTCCAAAAGGTTGTGGGTCCACCCTACTCTACCTATCTTGGAGGTCTTCAAGAGGCTAAATGACCATTTATTGGCTATGTTGTAGTCTCGGTCCCTTCTTGTATGGGCTGGATAGATGGCAGTTGAAGGTTCCTTTCAAACCTCCCATTTTGTGATTCTTTCATAAATATCTAGCTGTGTTTCCAGGAGGTTTGCATCATTGAGGGTTGTCTCAGGATCACTAGAAGGGGGAAGAGCAAGGGATAAAGGGGCGAAGTCAGTGTTGGATCTTCCTCAGAGTCAGCTAGACATTCCACAACACAAAGAATATGGAAGCTGGAAGGGACCTTAGAGACTGTGCAGGCTCATACTTTCATTTTACAGGGAAGGAAAGGGTGAAAGAAGAGCTGGGACTATACCTGTGTTCGCTCTAGGACTTTTTCCATTGCGTGACTCTACTGATTTCTTTTGAGTAAGAGCTGCTCTTCTCTTCTATACAGCAGAGACTTTATGGAAGAGATCTTAGACTGTCAAATATCAGTAGATACAATATGCCAAAGTCACAGTTATGAGCAAGTCTGGTCTTGGTTGTTCCACTGTTTCAGTTGTGTCTAACTCTGTGACCCCGTTTGAGGTTTTCTTGTTGTGGTGTGTGTTATTTTCCTGATTCTCTGTACTCTTCATCTGTTCATGGAACTCTTCTCAAAGCTTACCTGAAGTTTTTGTTCATTATTTCTTACAACACAGTAATTACCCTACAGGTGGCTTAGCCATTCTCCAATGAATGTAGATTCTTCATTGTATAAATGATGAAACTATATATATCATAGAGAAGTCATGTGCCTAAAGTCACATGGTGAGGTAGTGGCAAAGCTGAGACTCCAACCCAACTCTCCTGTTCCCTTCATTGGGTTTTTCTCCTACTTCTGGTGCCAGACCCCCATGGGACCAAGGATTCACAGCTCAGACTATCTCTGTTCCATTTTCAAGGAGAAGTTTAAAAACACCCATTACATCCAGGGCTCCAACTTGGCCTTACCACATCTCCTTTCTCTTTGTCCAGGGCTTAGAGCAAGATGTCGTCCTCCAGTCCATTGACCGCGCCATTGAAGCTGTGCACAATGCAGCCATGAAGAACGGGGGCAAGTACAACCTGGAGCAGCGAGATGTCCTGCAGTAAGTGGGGGCCCAGCCAGCACTGAGGATGGAGGGAACAAGGTCTTGGACTGTCCATTTTCTTTTCTCTTCCTTCGCCTTCTTTAGATCGGTTTTAGTTCTGTTTCTTAGGCTAAAAGAGTATCAGTCATGGAAGGGTCTGATTGGCACACGGGAGCTTTGATCTGCTCCATTTTTCCTGACTGGGTTGGTTTGCCCTCCTTAGGTAGCGTGGTGAGTCTTCTGATTGGTTTAGGCCACTGCTGCTCAGAACTCCTAAGTTCAGACAATTCACTTATCAAGCTCCCTAGCTGTGAGGATTACAGGCATACACTACCATGCCTGATATATGTCTATTTTTATAGTATTTTCAGAGTTATATAGGTCATTTATTAAGTACATACTGTCTTCAAGGACCCCACAAGGCAGGCAGAACACATGTTGTTAGTACTGTTTTACTAATGAGAAAATTGAAACTCTGAGAGGGGAAAGGAGATTCAGCAAACCCTCAGAAGAGCCTGAATTTGAATTCATGTCATTCAACCCCCAGACAAGTGTTCTTTTTGCTGAATTTTACTTTAATCTAGAACACATTTGTTAAATGCCTACTGTGTGCCAGACCCTGCACTGGGGATGATAGGTAGGAAAGAAAAGACAATAGTGCCTGTCCTCAAGGAGCTTATTAGGGGGAGGGGATAAGACTTATGGGCATATATACAAATAATTGTGGAATAGGGAAGTGGTTTGAGAAGGGAGAGGTCGCTTGAAGCAGGGAGGAACCAAGGATAGCTTCGTGGAGAGGGCCTTGAAGGAAGAAGAGAATTTCAGCCGGCAGAAATGAGGCAGGTGTGCATTTTGGTCCTACATGGGTCCTTAGAGCTGGAGAGTGGGGTGAGAGGGAGGAAGACAAAGGAAGGTGAACACAGAAAACGTCTAAGTTTGGGTTCAATGAGAGGTTAATTTAAAGGGAAGATGTGTGAAGAAAGACTGGAAGTGGGAACTGGTTTGGAGCAGGGTATTTTGGAGTTTGTATTATGTCCAAAGGGCAGCCCCTGAAATTATTCAAGCAAGGGAGTGGCACCCTCAGGTACAGTGCCCAAGAAGAGATTTGGCCATTGTGGGAAGGCTGGGTTGATGCTTGGTGAGCTTCCAAGCAAGGAGATGAGTTAAGGAGCTGTGACAGCAATTACGATAAATAGTGCAGCTAGGAAGGGCTCCCTTCCCCTCCCCCTCCCAAGTCTTTAATTTCCTCCAAGACTCAGCTCAATCACCATCCTTTCTTCTTGATGATGCTTTCTGGTTCCCTCGAGCTGCTAGAGTCCTTCCTCCTGAACCTGCTTATCTTGTACATATTAGGTGTATACTGATACCCTACACACACACACACACACACACACACACCAAGAGAATCTAAACTGCTATCCTCAATGCCTGTGGGCACATATTAGAGGTGCTTAAGAAATGTCTTGATTAATTGATACAAACAAGAAATAACAAGGAGCGGAATGGGGTGGGGCTGATAGGGGCAGAGAAGAAGACCCAGGTGTAGGAGGTATTGTGAAGGTAAGAAAGGTCAGGAAGCACATGAGGTTGGTTTTGCCCTCCCCTCCCTCCCAAAGCCTCTGAATGTGGAGAGAGGCTAGCCAGGGGCATCTCCTCTGTAGAGGTCCAAGGGGCCCCTGGGGAGTCTTCAGAGCATAGCCTTACGCTCCTGAGCTGCCTGGGTCAGGGGGTGGTATCATGTCACCCATCCCCAGAGGCTGGTGCAAGTTCTGAAAGTGGGGTGTGAGGGAATACAGCAGCAGCAGCAGCAGCAACGTGCAAGAGGCACTGGGTCTGGAGGTAGAAGCCTAAGTTCTTTCATTTTGTTCCACAAGCCTTTATTATGCAACACTTAAGTGTGTGTGTTTGTCCTTGGTTGCCGAAGAAGACCATGCCATCAGAGAAATGATGACATGACTTGCACTTGACTTTGTTTTCAGTGAGGGAGGGCTATGCAGGTCATCAGCCTCATTTCTTCTCCAGAGCCATCTGAATCCAGTGACCAGATATTCATCCGGATGACTGGAGATGACCCAGAATGAGGCAATTGGGGTTAAGTGACTTGCCCAAGGTTACACAGCTTGTGAGTGTCAAGGGTCTGAGGTGAGATTTGAACTCAGGTCCTCCTGACTCCTGCACTGGTGCTGTATCCACTGTACCGCCTTGCTGCCCCTATTATACACCTATTAGGTACTTAAGGCTCTGTTCTTAGAGATACAATGATAAAAAGTAACCCTGGACTTGAGGAAGTTACATGTATACAAAGTGTACACAAGTATATACAAAGTATATATGAAAGAGTAGTTTCAGGAGGAAGAGAAGGAGTCTTGGAAAGGCTTTATTTGTGTGATAGGAGGCACCATTGCTTGGTGGTATCTGAGTTGAGCCTTGAAGGAAACTAGGGATTCTGAGAAGAGGAGAGAGGAAAAAGGAGGTGGATTTGGGGGATGGGAGCAACTTGTGCCAGGGCATGGAGCTAAAAGATGAAATGTCCTTTATGGTGACCAGCTGGGAAGCCAGTTTGACTTAAATGGAAAATTTGCGTGATAGGAAAAGTTCCAATCCCAGCCCTGCCATTCTTTAGTTACGTGACCTTGAGCAGATGTCTTCACTCACTTTGGCCTCAGCTTCGTCATCTTGTTTTTTTAATATAGGATTAGATTAGGTGACATTTGATATCCCTTCCAGTCCTAAGTCCTAGGACCCTTTGACCCCCCGCCACTCAGGAGGTTTTTAGGGGCATGCTGTTAAAAGCTTATATGGTTGTTGTCCTTTGTCTTTGAAGAAGACTGGAATGACATCACCATTGTAAAGTGAAATGTCAGTGAGTCCGACTGTGGCTGATCAGACCAATACGAACTCAAAATGCTCTACCGCAGGTTGGGCACAGATGGTCCGTAGGAGTGTATAAGCTTCTGTAGCTGTGGTGGAATTGAGACCCCATGATATATTAAGAGGGGATCCTTGTCTTGACATCAGAAGATGCCCTGAGTCCTAGCTTCATTGCTCAACAGCTCCATGACCCTTAATGAGTTGCCTTCCTTCTTGGGACCTCAGTTTCTTTTTCAGCAAAATGGATATGACAGTGTCTACAATATGTATTTCAAAAGATTGGGATGAAGGAAGTAGTTTGTAAATCAAAAGTGTTAGAAAAACAGGAACTGCTGTTAATGGTTAAAAAAAAAAAAACTGCTGACGGGCATATTCCTGTTGGGAAACATAAAGTAACGTTCACCAGAGTAAAACAGAAACAGAATCTAGAGAAGAGGAAGAGGGACCCTTCATGTTTTTAAAATCCTCTCATGATATTTCTACACTCATTTTTGTGAGAAACATGCTCACTTTAAACAAAAATCAGAAAAACTTTTATTAATCTTTACATTCATTCCCCTGAATGAATGAATAGCTCCAGGTAAGGCTACAGGAAGACTACGCTTTGTTCAGGTCATGCAAACCCTTTTATGTGGTTCCAGGTTTGAACTTCCCGTTACACCATCTGTTGGCAACATGACTCCACGTTCTCCTCTCTGATAGGCTTTTTCTCAAAGAGCTCATCAAGCCTGTGCACAAGGTTCTGACCTTTAACCTGACCGGGCTAGGTTACCACTGATTAACTGCTATCACTTAAAGCTGGGAGGAGTTTTAACTCTGTGGAAACAGAACTCCTTCCGTTGTTTCCCATATTTTGAAGCTGATTCCTCCAGTCGCTCCCCCTGTTCCTTGGCCTCCAGCCTCTCTCCTATCCACCGTTTGTTTGTTCATTCATTCATTGGTTCATTCATTCATTTGCGTATTCATTCATTCATTCATTTGTTTGTTTGTTTATGTACTTATTTATTTCTTGTCCTCCAGCCTCCCTCCTATCCACCGTTTGTTCATTCATTCATTCATTGGTTCGTTCATTCGTTTGCGCATTCATTCATTCATTTGTTTGTTTATGTACTTATTTATTTCTTGTCCTCCAGCTCTCTTGCTGAATGAGATGCACTTTCTGAGCTTCTCTTTCATCCCCAGGAATCCCTGAAATGTCAGATCCTAAGCAAGGTTTACTGCTGATTCCTTTGGGAGCAACATTCCTCTTCTGTCCTTCCTTCCATGTTCATCCTCTCTAATTCTCCCTTCTGTTTCACAGTCGATGCCATGGTCCCGCCCACCTAGTTACCATTTCTAGAGGAGAGGCGTGGAGGGACCTAGCCCCCAGGGTGGTAAGCTTCTGCTAGCTGAGTGGACTTCCTGAAATCTGATTGAATTCTGGAGGCCTAAGGCTTTTTCTCTTTCGCACTAACTCTTCCTTGACATCTCAATTCCAGTCAGAGACCTTATTTTCTGGCTGCTGTGCTGGGACAGTAGTCTTGAAGGATGATTCTGCTGGGCCCCTGAGTACCCCTCCATCTCCTAACCACCATGTCTGGCATCCCCTTCTCCTTTCCCTTCTCACCTTTGTCCTCACATGAATCCTCCACACAAAAATGGATTTCCTAGGCTTTATTGACAAGGGGGTGCCATGTACAGGACCTGACCATATCTCAGCTAGGCCACGTACTGCCCGTGTGACCTCGTCGGTCACTTCTGATGGGCTTTCAGTTTCCTCAGAGGTAAAATATGAGGATTGAACTAGATTCTTTCTAATGTTTTTCCTAGTTCTGAATCATGTGATTTTTGTGATCTACAAATTCAGCATGGTCTGCTAGATCAGGTTAGGGTTAGAATTCTGGCTCTTCTTCCATTTATTAGCTTTTGTAATCTTGTATGGTAAATGTATGGTTACATAGTAATTCATTTAAATTCTTTGGGCCTGTTTTCTGATCTATAATTAGGATAGGAACTAGACTTGGGATTTCGTTGGTGTAGGCACTCTCTCGGTGAGGAAACTTCCTCTACCATTGCTGCTTGGCACCTTCTTATATACTTATATATAAGTATATACTTTCAACTTATATACTTGTTGCCTCTCTCACTGATAAATTAAAGGATTTGCTCAGAGTCAGCAGCCATAGTGTGTTAGAGAAAAGACCTGAAGTTGGGTCTTTGGCTCTAAGGTTGACCAACTCCATTCAATCTGCCATACGGATATTGTTCCCTGTACTTCTGGCCTTACAAGTGTGTTGTGCAAATGTGCTTAGTAACCCTTAAAGCATTATAGAAAGAAATTATAGAAAGAAAATTTATTATTGTTATAATAAATCATCATTAGAACTATAGATTAAGAGAAAACAAGCCATTCTCAGATTAGGGGGTCCCCAGATTTTCTAAATTTGCCAGGCAAGCTGTGGTTTTCCCACCTAGCTGGGAACTTGACACATGGTTCTTGCCAAGGCCTGGAACTTCTAGCTCCCTGCCTCCAGGCAAAGAGTGCCACGGAAACCCTAGGTTGATTTGGGATGGGTCTACCTAGACACTCCAGATTAAGCTCATTAGATCCATTCTGTCATTTCAATCTTCCTCTCAGCCAGTCAGGAATCTGCCATTTTGTACTTCATCCCTTGGTCATTCAGTAAATACTTCTCTCTTTCCTTGGTGTAGTGTTAGGGGTAGGTCCCCTCAGTTGTTGGGGATAGAATACATTTTTCCTCTCATCTCAAAAATAGGATCCAAACAGCTTACAGAAGTGCAGAAAGAGAAGCCTTAAATCTCCAGGAGTCCACGACCCTTCAGCTCACTGGCAGAGCTAAGATGACTGACAGATTCCAAGCCCTATGAACCTCTAGTTCCTGTCACTAAAGAATACTTTAGAACATGGGCCTATCCTACACTGATGCAGATGCTGGTCCCTGTATAACTTGGTAGTTTCTTTGAGAGTTTCTTTAGACAAAAAAAATCCCTCACCCTGTAGTCAACCTGGTGCCTCTCTAATTTTGGCTAAGTTGGGCCATGGTGGATGGATGCTTCTCTCCATCACAAAGTCTGTACCTAAAACCTTTGTGGCTTGGTAGTATCTGCCAGAATGTGTGAGATCACAGGTTCTCCTTTCCCCCATGACATTTATGAGGTATCAGACAAGGGTTTTAGTGGAAGATGAACAAAAATATTTTGAAATATTATCTCCTATTTTAAGGGTATACTAAAGTTTGTAAAACACTTTTTCTCACATCTCTCTTTGGATATAGAGTATGTGCATTGTTATCCCAGTTTTCCAAAGGAGGAAATGGGCTCAGAGATTGAATAGCTTGCTTAAGGTCATGCAGCCCAGTAATGGCAAAGCTGGGCTCAAACCCAAGTCCTCAGACTCTAAGTCCAGGGTTCTTTCCAGCACTCCATCCTCCCTCTAAACCAGAGCCTCATCTGTTCTCCTTTACATGAATAGGTGTAACAGCAGAAGATTTTCAGTGCTATGTGGAGCTTCATCTCACCTCCTTTCTTTTCAGCTGGCCTTGTCTCCTCAATATGGAGTTTCCTCAAAAGGCTAGAGCCCAGATCTGAGCTATCTACACTTTCCTTTCTCTGCAGGAAGCTGATCCACCACAGGAAGGAAACCTTGTTCCGCAAAAGTCATGCAGCCCCAAGTCCGGTGACCATGACCCCTTCATCTAGCGACCACCACCTGGACACTGCTACCACTAGGCAGCCCAATGGGGTTTGCAGGACTGGTTATGAAAGACAGCACAGCCTTCCCAGTGCTGAGTTCCTGGGAGAGGATAGTGCTTCCTACCAGGTATTGGGGAATGGATCAGGAATCACTATGTGTTCATCAGCAGATCTTGTAAGTTTAGCTAGAGCATGGGGGTCTTAACTTGGAGTCCACATATCACCAAGAGTGTCTGTGGATAGACTTCCAAGATACCATAACTTGGGGGGGGAAGAAATCACATCTTTATTTTTACTGATCGCTAACTAAAATTTAGCATTATCTTCAGTTATTTAAAAACATGATTCTTGAAAGGGGATCATAGTTCTTCACCATGCCGCCAACGGGTATCCATGACAAAAAGGGTTAAAAATCTTTGAATTAAAGGGTCTAAGTTGTCCAGTTCCCAGGCCTGGGACTGGGCATGGATCTACCTAGAAACCACAGACACTGAAATCTTAGTATCTGTCACTGGCAGAATTTTAGACTAGATCATTTATTAGCTCATAGAAAGGGAAGTGGGGTTCCCTCATAGCTGGCAAGAATTCTAAGGACAGGTCAGACCAGACTATCCTGGTGTGCTCCTTTGCCAGGATTCTTAGACTGCTAATTCTGATGCAGCTGACATCCTACACATACTGGATTTCAGCAAGACCTTTGACTGTCTCTCATGATGTCCTCATGGACAAAATGGAGGGAAAATGGTCAAGCTAAGTGTGTTTGAAACTGATAGAGTGGCTGGAGCTAAGGAGGAGGGTGTTAGCAACGTCTGCCAGGTGTGCCTTTAGTAAATACTTTAGATTTGGATAAAAACATAGATGGCAGGTTTCCAGATTGCTTGGGAGAGATAGAACTCCAGGTGCATGACAAAACTAGGAACTAAAAAGACCTCAGCAGGCTAGAACAATAGGGTGAAGCATAAATGAAATATAATAGGGACAGACGTAAAGCTTGTCCTAGAATTTTTAAAAAATCAGCTCTACACACAGATACACACACAGATACACAGATACACATACACACAGATACACACACACACAGATACATACACAGATACACACACAGATACACTGTGTGTAGAAGGTGAGGCAGGAGGCAATGAGGTGTCCCATTGGATAGAGCTGTACCTGGACCTGGGGTCCAGAAGACAAGTTCAGATCCAGCCTTCGACACTTACTAGCTGGGCTAGTTGCCTCAGCTTTCTCAATGAGGAAGTAGAGGTAACAATAGCATCTATCTCCTTGGGTTGTTGAGAGGTTCAAAGAGATAATATTTGGAAGTGTTTATTTAGTGCAGTGCCTGGCACTGGGGCGTTATATAAATTCTTCTTATTCTTATTATTGTACAACAATCCTATGAAAAAGAGAAGGAGATTTTTTCTTTGTTTTCTTTTTAATTTTTTATTCAGTATTTTATTTTTCCCCAGGTAAGCCCAGGAGATTTTAATGGCTAGCAAGTTTCCGGTGAATCAGTCATGTGTTATGATAGCCCACAAGGCTGACATGACCTTGGGTTTCATTAAGAGAGGCACAGCGTCCAGTCTGAGGGAACCAATAGGCCTGCCAGGTGTACTTTGCCCTAGGCAGACCACATATGGGAGTCTTTCAGATTTTGTGTCCAGAGCAGATAACCAAGATAGGAAGAGAAAAGAATTTCATGCTGTATAGGGATCATTTGAAGGAACTAGAGTGGAGAAAATGAACTGGGGAATGTGAAAGGGTATGAAGGGTTGCTGTGTGTAGGGGGAATTAAACTATTTCTGTTTAGCCCAAGAGAGTAAAGGTGGGAGCAATGGGAGGGGGGTGTGCTATTATAGGAGGCAGGTTTCAGTTTAAATATTATGAGAAGCACCATAGTAGAGGGGAGGGGAAGCTGGCATTGGAGTCAGGAAGACCTGAGTTCAAGTCTGCCCTGGATGAGCCATTTAGCCAATCAGTGCTTCAGGCAACTCAGACTATAAATTGCAAGGCAGAATTATACTGGGAGTGGATTTCCACACTGGGAGTCCCCTGTGCCAGTGATATGGATTTGGAGAAAAAGGAAGGAAGGAAGAACTGAGAGGTCCCTTTTCATTCATCAGACCTGTTCAGTAACATGATGGGCTGGTTTATGAAGGAGTAATTTCCCTGTCACTGGAAGTATTCAAGTAAAGGCTGAATGATCATCTGTAAGGGATTTTGGAGATGGGAGACTTGTCCTGTTTGGGAGGTTGGACTGGATGACCTCCCAGGATGTACCCGGCTCTCAGATTTTAGGATTCTGTACTTACTGAGGCCCAAATGGAGACTTGTGATGGGAATGGTGACAGCGAGGGGCTAGGATTGGTCATCAAGGCAGGGCTGGAAACAAGGAGGCTTCAGGGAGCTTCTTGAGGTTGGGATGAGCAGCTTTGGGATGTTGCTGCTCCAGACTTGTTTTTTTTTTAGATCCCACCACATCCTCGACGGGTGGCCTCTATTACACCTCCGCCTCCAGGGAAGCGGCGGCCTGTCCCAGTGGGCTCTGTGAGAGGTAAAGGGGCCTTTGTGCAGGGTGGGAGGGGATGCTGGGAAAGGACAGAGAGAGGCACTGTAACTGTGCTCCTTCACCTTGGAGGGTGGTGGGCCGCCTCGTTGCTCTGCCTGGGGCTGCTGGGCTCTGAGGGTTAGAGACACGACTTGTTTTTATGGCTCTTTCTTTACTTCAATTCTGGACCAACATGTCCTCAGCTAGAAGCACTGTGAGCCATGTCTTTAGATCATTGTGGTTTGAATTGCTTGCGCGTGTATGTGAGTATATGTGTATGTGTGTGTGTGTGTGTGTGAGAGTGTGTGTGTGTGAGAGAGAGGATGTGTGTATGTGTGTGTGTGTGTGAGAGAGTGTGTGTGTATGTGTGTGAGAGAGAGTGTGTGTATGTGTATGAGTGTGTGTGTATGTGTGTGAGTGTGTGTATATGTATATATGTGTGTGAGAGTGTGTGTGTGTGTATGGGGGAGTGTGTGTGTGAGAGAGAGAGAGTGTATGTGTATGGGTGTGTGTATGTGTGTGTGAGAGAGAGAGAGTGTGTGTGTTTGTGCTGCCATGTAACCATATGTGGAAAGGGTGGTGTGCTCAGTGTGGTACAGTAGAAAGGAGTCTTGAATCTTGGAGTCCAGAAATGTAGATTCAAATCCTGGCTGTGACATTTACCTGTATGACCTTGGACGAGTGATTTTATATCCTTAGCCTCAGTTTCCTCATTCGCAAAGTGGAATTATAATGGTGTGCCCTGGTGACTCCACAGGGTGATGGTAAGTGAAGTAGTTCCTCAGTCTTAAAGTGCTGTGGAAATGTGAGCTGTTGCTGTTGAGAATACCAGTCATTTGTCAGTTTTTCCTGTTGTCTTCTTGCTGTCAGCTCTTGGCTTTGTGTGACTGAGCTGGGCCAGGGGAACCCTTGTATGACTGGCGTTGCCCCAGGGCCACTGCCACTCTACTCCTCCCACTTACCATCCACCATCTCCCTCTGTGCCCCAAGCAGTGAGGAAAGAAGGGAAGATGGTGACGGAGACAGAGGGAGAAAATGAGAAGATCAAGAGTCAGGAGGGCAGATAATCATAAGAGCTAATTTTATGTAGCGCTTTGAAGTTTACCAAGTGCTTTATAGGGAAAGCTCAGAAATTCAGGAGCCAGGTGGAAGAGCAGACAGCTAGGGGAGGAAAGGGCTAGAAGGCTGGGGAAGGTTATGTGTCAGAGCCAGGGTTTCTGTCCCTCTTATGCAGGGAGTCCAGATGCTCGTCCAGATGCTCCAGCTCGAGGCAGCTCCCTGTCTAGCAACTCCTCAGTCAGCACCACATCCCTGGACACGCTGTACACTGGACCCAGCCCTGTGGAGCCGGGCCCCCCCACAGCAGCCTCAAGCCCCAGCCACACGCCTCCTCCTATTCCTAGCCGAAGCAGCACTCGGGGTGCTGTGCCCCAGCCCCTCACCTTACAGAACCAGAGCACTACTGCAGAGCCCCCTGGGACCACGGAGGGCCCTCCTGAGAAGGATGAGCGGGAGGTGGCTGCTGCACCAGCTCCAGCCCCAACCCCAACTCCAGCTCCTGATCTGGAGGCCCTTAGCACACTGACCCTAGAGGAGCCAGAAAAGAAGGAAGAGGATTCTGTGGCCCCAGTGGCTGTGCCTTCAACAATTGGTGCAGAACTGATGGAGCTGGTCCGAAGAAATACCAGCCTGAGTCATGACTTGTGCCGAGTGGCCATTGGTGTCATCATTGGGCACGTTCAGAGCTCAGTCCCAGCTGTTGCAGGGGTCATGGAACAGATCCTCATCTCCCTGGTGGAGAGCAAGGTACAGGGTGAAGGGTTGTAAAAGAGCAGAGGTGGGTAACAGAATGGCCATCCCATGAACTGGGATTTACTAGTCTCCCTACTTTGTTTCCAGTCCAAAGGAGGAGACAGAAAAGAATGAACAGACATGAATTTGGCTCTTAGGGAGCACTAAGGTCTAGATGCTGCCCTCAAGGAGCTCCCAGTTTGGGCAAGACAAAAGAGCAGCAAACCAGAGCCCCAGTGCCAAGGATAGAGGTTGGGGTCAGGGTCAAAAACAGAGGGTAATTCTTGGTATTACCATACTCAGCTCAGTTAGACAGTAGAATTAATATTTTTTGAGGGCTAATCAGTGAGAGAAATAAGCCAGTTGATCAGGGGGTGGGCATGGTGAAAGATTTAGGTTGATATTATGCCTTCTTTCCCTGGGGTATAAGAGCTGCTGTTTCTGTACCAGCAAGGGCTCTGGAGTCAAAGGTCAGTTTTAAGGTCAAGCCTGCAAGTTGAGGTTATGGACCATACGAATGGGAAGGCATGGTTGAGAGTCCCTAATATGAGGGGAGAGATAGGCATGAAGTCAACAGAATCCAGTTTACATACAACAGTACCAAAGCTGAAAAAGAATGATGGGGTGGGGGAGTGATCCCAGTCAATCCCAGGCCGTCTGGAGGAGAAGGAGTGGGTACCAAGGCTCTGAGACACTGAGACAGTGGCTGGCCCTGGAGGGGAGGAGCCAGCTGAGACTTCTTTACCTAATGTTTCTATGTCTGGGTCCTGGGGACAGGATTTGAGCTCAGCCCTGCCCTCAGGCCAGGTGTGTCACGACCAGCATCGGCTGGAGGTGATTTTCGCAGATTTAGCTCGGCGCAAGGATGATGCCCAACAGCGCAGCTGGGCCCTCTATGAGGATGAGAACGTCATCTGCTGCTACCTGGAGGAGCTGCTCCGAATCCTGGTGGGCAGCCTGGGAGTGGAGACGGGAGGGATACATGTCCTAGGCACTGGAGTTACAGAAGCAAAAATGATCATCCCTGCTCTCAAGAACCTTAGATATGTTGATTAGGGAGATACAATAGACTCACAGATGGATATACACAAATTAAATATGATTAGTGGGGGGAGAGAGCACTAAAATGGGGGAGGGTAGTTAGGAGGTGGCAGCTGAGCTGGAGGCTGGAGAGCATTGTGGTTATGGGGAGAGGAGTGGGGATAAGAGATGCAGTGTCCAGTTGTGGGGACCAGAAAACAGCCGAGCTTGGCCGGAATGTGACATGTGAGGGGAAGTGATGGGAAGTTAGTCAGGAAAACTAGCTTGCAGCCAGACTGAGAATGGCTCTAAATGACAGACAGAGGAGGTGGTGTTCTAGTGTAGAGAGGATCTGCAGGTAGCCAGGGAAGTATCTTGATTGTGCAAGTGCCCTGGTCAGAAATGTGTTCTAGAAAGATGATTTTGGTGGTCAGAAAGGGGAAAAGGCTATCACAGCAGTCTGTGGGAGAGGTGATGAGGGCCTGAATTCAGCAGATTCGTTTTCCTATGCCTTTCGTATGATTTTAGAGCTGGAAGAAGCTTTAGAACTTAGAATATCCAAGGCAGGGTTGGGGATGCTGGACTGCTAGCTGGCTATTCTCTGAACTCTTTACCTGCTGACTCTCACCTCCATGTGTTTGCCTAAGGCGTCCTCCATGTCAGCACTGCACTGTCAACATCTCCACCTTTTGTGATCTTTCCCTCCCTTCATAGACCAGTTCTGGTGAAGTCTTGGGCACAAAATCTCTCCTCTGCTCCCCTGAGCTGACATGATCTCTTTCCACAAATTTTCCTGGAGCACTTCCTGTGTCTTCTCTGCCCCTCTCTTATTCTGTGCCTTATGTTATACCTACTTGGGTATATTTTGTGTCCTATCAAAGACATGGGCACCAAGGGCTGGATGATTTTTCTTTTGTATCCTCAGTGTAGAGGATACTTAGTAGACACTTAATATATGTTTTTCAAATTAATTTGAATTCTGACTCCAAATCTTTTACTGTGTTTGAAGCCTTGTTCCCAATGATATGGAGACAGAAATGATGCAGATCCTGTCCTCTAGGAGCTCCCAATTCACTTGGGAGTGGGGGGAAGGGAGGAGTGAGGGAGCTAGCTCAGAGATCTGGAATGAGGATTCTTTCCAGAGCCCAGGATAACAAGATAGACTGAAAGGGGACAAAGAGATCTAAACAAAATGCACTGAAAAGAAGGAAAGAGACCCCTTCCAGCGAGAGGTGGGGCATCTGTGGGTCTGAACACATGTGGGTCTGGCTCTTCTGCCTGTGACCAGAGGGCTAAGCCTTCCTCCATCACTTAGCCCTTCTGCCCCCTCCATTGTCTTTTCCAGACAGATGCAGACCCAGAAGTTTGCCGGAAGATGTGCCAGAAGAATGAGTTTGAGCCAGTGCTCTCTCTGGTGGCCTATTATCAGATGGTATGAGCTGTGGGATTGAGCTGCCCAGGTCTGGGGGCAGAGGAAAGGGAGAGCTTCCAGAGTCCTACTTGTGTTCTCCTTCAATCTTGGGATTCAGAGCAGGGTATCCTGGGCAGGGTAGGGGGTGGGGTGAGTGGATAGTGATCAGGATTGACTATTTCTTCCATCCTCAGGAGCACCGGGTTCCCCTCCGCCTGTTACTCCTGAAGTGTTTTGGGGCCATGTGTAGTCTCGATGCGGCTGTAATCTCTACGCTGGTCACGTCCATCTTGCCAATGGAGCTGGCTCGGGACATGCAGACAGACACACAAGGTGAGGGCAAGGGGCCCTTTGACCCTTTGTCAGCCCTCAGGGCTCCTCCCACTCTTTTCCTCTTCTCCCTCTACCCTTCCTCAGCCCCCAAAGCTCCCAGCCCAGAGACCTTCCCTGAGGATAGAGTACAAGACTTCCCATCACACCCCCTTCCTCCTCCAAGGTCAGCGTGGGCTCAGACTGAGCTAGAATGTTCCACTCTCTTCTTCCCCCAGACCACCAGAAGATGTGTTACTCAGCCTTGGTCCTGACCATGGTGTTCTCCATGGGGGAGCCACTCCCCTACCACCACTATGGTAAGGCTGGCGAATGTGTGTGAAGGGAACCAGTGGAAGGCTCTGGCCCTGATGGTGCCTGGGTGTGGGAGCAGCCCTGGCTCATTCCCAGCTCCAGTTTGGTGGCTCCCTTGCCTGCATGGTGCCTTGGAAAGGGTACTGGATACAGTTTCTGAGTGTGAGTCCTCAGACTGAGAGTCTGAATGTGAATCCTCTTTTCTAGACCTCGTTTTCTCATCTATAAAATACCAAGTTTAGACTTGATCAGAGGTTCTTAACCTGGCTCTGTGCTATGGGCACCTTGGACTCCTCACAATCATGTTTTTAAATGCATAAAATAAAATACATAGGACCATGAAGGAAGCCAATGATATTGAAGTACGGTTATCAGAATATTTGTAAAAAGCAAGTTCACAGTCCTCTAGCAGGAAGATCACTTGGATCCACAGAACGCCGAATCCTGAAGGTCTTTGTCCTGTGTTTCTCTCACAGACCCCCTCCCTTGTACACCTATGTGTGGTCTTGCCCAGCGGATCTGAGGCCATTTTTCCTGACCCCCATTGTGCCATACATCCTTCTGTGCTGAGGATACAATGTATCTAAAACATTTTTCCAAGTAACAAGTGCTATAGGAATAGCAGGTAGCACGATGGTGACAATGCCAATAGCAGTTACAGCAATAACTCATGGGGGCAGTGAAGCAGTACAGTGGATACAGCCCTGAGTTCAAACCCAGCTGTGTGACCCTGGGCAAATGACTTATTCTAAGTCTCAGTCTCCTCATCTGTAAAATGGAGATGTTGTAAGAGTCTAATGAGATGATAATTGCAACACTCAGCACAGGTCTGGTGTGTAATAAGTGCTATGTAAATATTACTATTATATATAAGTTTTCATATTACTACATCTCGTTTGATTCTCACAACAACCCTACCAGGTGCAGGGGCTGTTAGATGTCCCCATTTTACAGATGAGGCTGACAGAGGTTAAGAAGCTTGCACAGGGCTTCCTAGAGAGGGAGAATCCCACTAGTGAGGCAGGATCTGAATCCGGGTCTTCCTGACGCACAGTCCATTTCTTTGCACACCCACCTACTTGTATGATGTATGAGAAGCAGCAGCACGTGTTGGGCCCAGCCTTGGAGTTGGGGAAGTCTTACTTTGGGACTTGTCTCTGTTTTTGCCAGTGATATGACCTTGAGCAGTTAACAAGGCTTCTCAGAGCCCCTGGTAATCTTTTAATTTCTTTTAATACCACAAGTTATAGGACATTTGCATTAGGAAAAAGGTGGCTTAGCGGATAGAGCTCTGGGTCTGGAGTTGGGAAGACCTGAGTTCAAATATGACTTGGAACACTTCCTAACTGTGTGACCCTGGGCAAGTCACTGAACCTCTGTCTGCCTCCTAGAGTTGTGAGGATCAGATTGAATAACATGTAAACCTCTATAAATCTGAAAATGCTACATAAATTCAAGCTGTAATCAGCTTATTCTTTATGTACACCTAGATAAGACTGTTTCTTTATAATCATTGAACTAGTGCCTTTCTGAAATACAGACTTATTTTACAAAGAACTTTCTTCACAACCCTGTGCATTTGGTATTAATTTGAGTTCCCAATGTTGATTAAAACAGGTCTGGTCCCATAATGTATAGATTGTTTTATTTTATGTCTGTAAGGAAATCAGTAATATATCATAGAAACTAGTCTCAAAAAAATTCTATTTTCATGAATCAAGCCTCAGATGACAAAAACACCTTTCCCAAAGTCCTATCAGGGAGTGATAGGAAGACCTGTACCATACTTTGTCATGCAGGGGCATAGAAGATTTTTCCTTATAGATCATTAACTGTAGGAGCTTTTATGGCATGTAGAAGTGAAAGCCTTGTACAAAGATTGAGGGACTGTTTGTCCTCAGAGAGGGTGAGCCTGGGAAAATGGGTCCATCAGGCAAGGCCACATCAACCCATGAAACCATGTGCCTGGAAGGATGGCAGTGCCATTTGAATCAAGTTTGGAATACGCTGAATTTTGGATGCCAGTGTGGTGACTGTAGATTTGGGATTAAAGTTCTGGAGCGTGAGTATTAGGGTTGTATGCATGGATTTGGGGGTCAACTCTGTAGACATGGTAATCAGACATATGGGAATGGATAAGATCACTGAGAGTATGGAAAGAATAGGCCTTAGGTCAGACTCTTTAGGGACAGTCATACTTAGGGATTCAGGAATGGAGGACAGTGAACTCGGAAAAGATATTGAGAAAAATTCAGTTAAACCAGGTAAGAATCAGAAAAAAAAAAAAGAGCAGTATCATGGAAAGGCACGAGAAATGAAAGTACTGAGTAAGAAGGACTGAATATGTAATGAGGACTGAGTCAGTAAACACTGAATGCTACAGAAAGGTCTGGAGAGATGAAGAGACATTTAAAAAGCCATCTGATTTATCAATTAAGACCTCATCAAGCAGTCCATTCGTGGTCCTGCAGAGCGGGTCATGAAATAGAGTTTGCTGCTGTCTTCTTTGAGGGGAGGTGAGAGATGTCAGGGTGTAAGATGGCGGGTGCTGTCCACATTAAATTGCTGCTCAGGTTTGTTTCATTATTTTTCTTTGTGACAGGAAAGGGTTTGATATGGGAATGGAACATGTCAGGAAACCAGTAAGGTACAAAAACCAAAAAGCATTGCAGGTCATTGGGGACCTTTCTGAGCATGTTATTTTGGGGAGGTCAGAGGTCACATTGCAAGCTGTGTTGAGGGGTGAGTGGGAAGGTGGTAAAGAAGGAGATGTCTCCAGTTAAAGATGGAGAGAGACTTTGTGAGAGATCTGAAGATCAGTCGGGGCAGACTTCCGGATAAGATGGAAGGGAGAAGGCTCGAGCGCACAGTGGAAGGAATTAGCGTAGATCAAGAAGGACCAGCTCATCTTCTAAGATGAGGAGAAGATGGGGGAAGCCAGAATTTGACCTATGGAGGATGAAAAAGTTCTCAGTGGGTGTCCTTAATATCAGTAAAATACATAAGGTCATCTGATGGCAGAGTGGGAAAAAGGCAAGAAAGGTTTAGAATAGTCTTTTGTGGGAATGTGATAAAAGTAGCCAATCAGAGATGAGTATGAGATTTTGTATGCACCCGTGAGGGGTCGCAGGAATTTGTAGTGAAGTTTTCATGTTACTTGATATGATTTCCAGCAAAGTTCAACGGCTTGGGAGTAAGAACTAGTGATAGCTAGTGTTCATAGAGTGCTTTAGATTTGTCAGGTGCTTTAAGTATTTTACCCCATTTGATTCTCAGGACAGTGTAAGGTAGGTGCTCTTATTGTCCCCATATTATAGTTGAAGAAACTGGGGCAAATGGAAGTTAAGTGCCTTGCCCAGGATTCTCATAGCTAGAAAGTACCTAAGATGCAATTTGAACTCAGGTCTTCCTGACTCCAAGACCAGCACTTTATGCACTGGATCATCCACTGGCCTTTTTTCTTTCTGTATTTTTAAAAAGTTTATACAACATTGGGATTATTTGTTCTTTAAATATTTGCTAGAATTCACTTGCAAATTCATTGGGACCTAAAGTTTTACCTCCCTTCCTCACTGCAAGAATTAATTTATGATTTTGTTAAATTTTCCTTCTGGAGATTTGGTTGTTTATTTTATTTGTTTCCTGTTTTGTAAGCTTTTGTTACATTTTTTCATTTCCGATAGATTTTCAATTTTGTTATAATTTGGGGTGATAGTTCTGGGCAATTTTTAAAAATTTCATTGTGAATTCCTACTTTTCATTTTTGTATTTGTTAAATTTTTGGTTGGCCAGTTTAGCAAATCATTTATCAGGTTTTTAGGCTTTTGTTCTGTTTTTTTTTGTTTTGTTTTGTTTTGTTTTTGTTTTTGTTTTTTTTGGCACAGTGTCGCTCTCAAGGTGGTTCAGGAAAGCTCCTTAGTTGTGGCCAGTCCCCATGTCCTCTTGTCAGAAGTTACGTGTTAAGTATGTCGGACAATAGTGAAATATTGTGCCATTGTCTGCATGAATCCTCCCCTCGGGCCTTACAAGGAGAGGTCACTTCGGGTCATGGCCAAGTCTGACTTTCATCTTACCACTCAGTAAATGCCAATGATTCCCCATGGCCCTTAGGATCCAATATAAACTCCAGTGTTCAACATTTAAAACCCTTCATAACGCTGCCCTCTAGCTGTCTTATATGTTACTGCACTTTACACACTCAGCCATTCAGGTCAACTGCCCTCCTTGTGGTCGGTCCCCACACAGATTTACATTCTCTCTTTGCACTGTCTGTCCCATATTTCTAGAATTCACTCTTTCTTTACTCCAGCTTCTTAAGAGCCCAGTTTCCATTAAAACTCAGATCAAACACCACCTTCTACAAGAAGTGCCTCCTCCTCCCAAACTTCTTGTATTTATTTTTGTGTTTATAACATTGGTAGTTTGGGGTGTTACTCTTATGGTGCATTTGGCTGTAAGATGCTTGTTACTATCTTCCTTTCCTCACACCATCTTTGTCATTGACAAGTTAATCAGCCACACCCTGTTTAAAATAATTTGCTCATGTTTAGTCTGGGAACAATCTGAAGACCCCTCAGGTCCATGTGATCTGCTCCTCTGCTGCTTTGTGGAGATCAAAATACAATTTCAATACTCAGAGCCCCCAGTTAGGAAAATTCCTAATATTTAGGCATAGATCTGTCTCTGCTGTAATTTGAATTTATGATTATTTCTAGCTGACCCCTGGCCTTTTTATGGTTGTGGCAAAAAATCAGGTTATTGAAATATTGAAGATAAAGTCAGTCAATAAACATTACTAAGTACTTACTATGCACCCTGCACTGTGCTAAGCACAGTGGGGATACAGAGAAAGTGGAAAAACAGTCTTTGCTGAGGAGAAAGTGTTAGAGTGTTTACTAAAAAACAAGTACTGAAAGGAGAAGTTGGAGAAAGAACAGATCTTTTCTTGGAATTTCCCTCAGTCCTTGCCTCCAACCCCTGGAAGTGCCAGGGACCCTCCTGGATCTCTCCCTTCTCCACTTTTTCTTTCTTCTTTTACCTCCTGCTTCTATCCTGCAGATTCTTTCTGGCTCCACTCTGGATGTCTCTTTCCTTCCTTTGTGGCTGCTTCTTTCATGCTATATGTATTTTTTGAAGAACTCCAGGTGTGACTGAGATCCTGGTTTGGGAGTCCCAGGTCTTTCTTAAAGCTGCAGAGACCCAAGACTAGGGCTGATTTCTGAGGCCAGATTGATGCACACACTTCCTACACAAAGCTGTCCATACATCCTCCTCATTTCAGGTAGCTGTGGACTGGAGCCCACCTTTGAGCTCCTCCTAGTCTGAGACAGGTAGGGATGCAGACATACATGGATGAATAGACACATACAGGACACACATATGTGCAGGGCAGGAAGGCTACACAGATGTATATGTTGTCACCATTTTGCAGGTGGCAAGGTTGAGACTCATGGTGTTTGAGTGGTTTGACCAATATTAAACAGCTATTGGTTGTTGGAGCTGGAATTCAGATCCAGGTCCTCCCTTTCTATTATACCCTTCTGCTTTCCACTTGTTAATGCTAGCCAAATATTAATAGTGATTGATAGACCTAGGGCCATAACATGTTTAGCGACTTGAAAGCCTCAGAGGAGGGATTAGATATGTTCTGTTTGGGCTCAGAAAAAATAGGAATGGTGGGCTGAGGTTGCAGTGGAGACAGATTTTTGACGTGATGTGAAGAAAACTTCCTAATGATGAGAGCTGACCAAAAATGCAGTAAATTACTTTAGCATAGAGTGAACTCTCCGTCATCAGAGATTATCAAGCAGAAGCTGGGTGACAATCTGTTGGGGATGTTACAGAAGGAATTTCTGCTCAGGTACAGCTGGACCAGGTGTAGCCTCTGAGCTTCCTTTAAGCCCTGAGAGCCTGTCTTTCTACAAATGGACAGGGAGGCATTTCGGTTGGTTAGGAGCAGTTCAGGAGTTTATGTTTGGGGCAGTGGGGCAGGGGAGACCATACTGGCAGGCAGTGGAGACCCAGGGCATTCCAGAAGCTCAGCCAAAGTGGATGGAGTAGATGCCAGGGAGAGCACTGCAACCACCTGTGACTTCTTGTCTCCCCCTTCATGCAGAGCACCTCAGTGCCCATTTTGTCCAGTTCCTTTTGGATGTTGTTGAGGATGGTCTGCCCTCAGACACTACTGACCAGCTGCCTGACCTCTTTGTCAATCTGCTCCTGGCCTTCAACCTGCACATTCCAGGTGAGAGAAATCTCCATCATCCTCAGGGGCTTAGAAAACTCTCATCTCAGGAGTGAAAGAGAGCCCTCCCTCCCCTCAGGGAGCCTGATACGAGGCCCTGTACACTCCATGAAGTCCTGATTAAGCTGGACAGGGAGGAGGGAGACATGGCCTCCCATCATCCCAGATCCCTCACGGCCAGTCTCTCTGTGTCTGTTTTTCTTCAGACCCAGAAAACAACGTCATCATGACCACTGTCAGCAAACGTTCAAACGTCAAGATCTTCACAGAGAAGCTGCTGTTGCTGCTGAACAGAGGGGGTGAGGGAGTGAGCAGGGGAGGGCCTGGAAGTGTCTTGGGAGGAGGAGTTGGGATGTTCTGGAGGGAAATGACTTTTCTCTGTCCTTGCCCCCTTTTCTCCAGGGCTTATAGGGTGCTAGGGGAAGAAAGAGGGGGAAAGGGCCTGGAAAGGGAGGAAGGCCCCAGGCAGCCCTGGGGAGTGGGGAGGAGGAAGGCCTTTAGATGGGAACAAAGGCCTGGAAAAGGAGGAAGACAGTATTGAGGACCTTGTTCTGCCCCTCCTCCCACCCCTGACTCCAGATGACCCAGCACGAATCTTTAAGCACCAGCCACAGCCCTCTCACTCAGTTCTCAAGTTCCTGCAGGACGTATTTGCATCCCGGGAGACTGCTTCCATCTTTTACCACACCGACATGTTGGCCTTGATTGACATCACTGTGCGGCACATCTCAGACCTATCGCCTGGAGACAAGGTGGGCCAGTGTTCACCCAACTCTCCCCTGTGAGGAGTTTTACACACATGCACACACACAGACACACACACACAGACACGCACACACACACAGAGACACACACACACACACACACATACCACCCAGTACTTTAGGAAGGTAAATTTATTGCCCCCAAATCCATCATAATTTTTGCTTCAAAGTCAGCCTTTGGAACTCATTCATACTTTGAAGGCTATTAGTGGTTTTGGACTTCTGCATGTGGAATTATCTGTGGTTTCAGGGTCCTTAGTTTGTGGTGGTACTGGTGGGGGAGTTCTCTCCAACTCCTAGCCATCCTATACCTATCACCTTCTCCTGCCACACAAACACTCAGACCTGGATGAATGATGGACTCTCTGGCCTGGCTTCCCTCCCCAGTTGCGCATGCAGTACCTGACTCTGATGCACGGCCTCATCCGCTCCACCTCCTATCTGCAGCACGGCCACCGGCTGCCAGACCTGCGGGCCACTCTGAGGCGCATCCTGTCCGAAGAGGAGGGTGGACTGCAGAGCCGTACTGACCAGACCATTGTCCGCCACATGTGCGAGGAATTCCCTGCTCTCCTCTGCCCATCCAGCAGCTAACCCTCAGCCCCTTACCTGCCTCTGCCTCAGCTCTCGGCCATCTTCCCTAACTCCAGCCCCAGACTCCTACCCCTTGATGTCCATTCTATGACCTGGAGACTTCTGGGTGAGGGGGCTTGATGCCCTCACCCTAGGCCTTGGGGGCCCAGAACGTTTTGCACAGAGTTGTGGGATGGGGGGCATGAAGCTGAGCCGGTCTCAACCTCCCCCATTCATTCCCCCCAAAAGCAGCAAACACTGGAATCATTGGGAAGGGCTAAGGCTCTCCGGGTGTTCTTTGGTACAGGGGAGGAAAGGGAGGCCAAGAAGGAACAGCAAAGCATTGGAAATACTGTGGGTTGGGGAAGGTTCTGGGTGTTCCTTGGGGGGTGAGGGACTGACACTCCCCCAAGGCCTCTCCTCCCACTACTGCTTATTGCCTAGCTCTGCCCACACTGCTCTTGTGATCTGACAGAGAGTGTCGTTGCCAAGCCCTGGCCTGCCCTTACTGAGGCTGCCTCTGTGATTCCCTGCCTATTGCCTTTTTGCCTTAGCTTTGCCCCCCAGCCTTCAGGGCCCACCCTGTCCTCTCCCCCTCTCCCAGTGCCCCTTGGGATTGGGGTCTAACCCCAAGTTGGGAAGGAGGCTAAGGAAGGGAGCCAGCAGGCCCTCTTGTGGGCTGGGAACCTTTGGCCCCTGGCACTCAGGGGTCCATTGTAGCCCTGCTCCACTCTGGGATGGTCTGACCAACTTCAGGTTTTGTTTTCTCTGTAAAAAAAATGTATGAATGTTCAAAGGGACGTGTATTTTCTTAACTGCTTATAGCACAGCCAGACTGGAAAACAGATGAATAAATTCATTCACGAGCATCCCCAGGTTGTGAGACCTTTCTGCCCAGTCTGCATCTGGGGAGTGAGAAGGAAGGGGGAGAGAGGAAAAGGCACTCCCACCAGGACTGGGAACTGGGATGTAAAGTAAGAGAATTTACAGTGGAAAGACACTTATAAGAAATAATGTATTCCAAAAGGCTCGGTTTATAGATGGGGAAATTGAGGCTTACAGAAGAGAAGGGACTTTCCAAAGTCACACAGCTTGCAAGGAGCAAAGCTAAACGTGAAGCCCAGCTCTGACTAGGTATTTGCTCTTTCTTTGCACTCTTGGAATGTCATTATGGATCAGCAGAGATGTTCCGAGGCCCTAATGATTGTTGCTTGTGTCTGTGATAATGACCTAAACCTTAGGGAGCCTGTTTGGGGAGAGGAGGTTATGTCTCCCCTTCACCTTTCCTGCCACCACATTTTTGGGTCAGTCTTGGACTCCCTCATTCAGCCTGAGGGAGAGAGGTCAGGCAGAGCTCTGGAGAGATTATTTTCTGTGATTATAGGGGGACAGGGGTGGGAAGCAGGTTCATCTTTAAATTAAATTTCCTTCCTCATAGCCGCTTTATATCCAGCCCCTTCCCTTCCTGGCCATTGGTGGTGATGCCCTAACCCCATGAGGTAATGTGTGGGATGGGGTGGAATGTCTTGGATTCCTGAGAGGAAGGTTTCTCTTTTCATAAACTGCCCAACTCCAGTCTGCCCCTCACATCAGAGCTGATGTCATAACCACTGAGGTCAGGGAGGGGAGAGGATTTACTGGGAGACCCAAGTTCATCTGCTTATAGCTTGTCTGTCCCCACCCCCAGTGCACCAATAAAGGTGGGGGGAGGGAGGAGTTTAAAATCATGTTTTGGAACTGGATGGGACCTTAGATGGGACCAAACTTTTTTTTTTTTAATAATAGAGGAAAAAACTTACACAAAGGATGTGACTTGTCAGGTAGGAAGTAAACAGATCCAAAATTCAAACCCAGGTTATCTAACTCCAAACTCCAGACTAAATAATTTCTCTTTACATGGTATGATGGTGGGAAATAATGTTTGGAGGAGAAGGTTCATTTTGTAGCAACCCCTCTGCCTTCCATAACGGTGTGTGTGGAGCTCACCCTCTTGTGTGCCCTAAAGGCAGGAGCCAGAGATGAGTTATGAGGAACATGCTGCTTCCTTGCCTGGCTGCCTAAGCTTCCTGTGTCCACAACAGGATTCTCCAGCTTCCTGAGCTGCCAACAGAAGCCCATATGACTAGGCAGATTATCTCTGTGACCTTGGCAAGTGGTAGTTTGCTCTGCTTCAGTTTCCTCATCTGTAAAATGAGGGGGTTGAACTTTGAGGAAGGCAGCCACCTAGGATAAAACAAAACACAATGAAGGATACTTTTCATAACTATTACCAGTACACATCTCTTCACCTATTTTAAATTTTAAAAAATTTTAGGATATCTTTTATAACACCAACAACTTCATTTCTAAATATATCTCTATCCAGAAAGCTATTTCTTATAAAAAGAAAAAAAATTAGAGATGAAAAAGGCAGTTCAGCAGAACTAACCAATATATCAGTGGAGACTGGTAGTATGTGCAGTGTGTTCCCCATAGTCCCCTTCCAAAGAAGGGGAAGAGATAATTGCACATATCTGTAATGTCAGAAAAGGTCTCTTTTATCATGACCCTAATAAGACAAGTACCATGTGGTGGGCTGGAACACACAGCCTATTAAAGCGTTTGTTTACTAAACACTTGGTGTGTATGGACGGAGCCTAGAAGATGAGCAGAGATGAAACAATTCCCTTGCCCATAAAGATCTCACCTTCTACAGAGACAGGTCTAGGGAATAAAGAGGAGGAGAATATGGTTTGCAGACAGATCAGTGTGATACTGGATCAGAAGTGGGGAGAGCAAAGGCAACGTAGGCAGAGAAAAGACCCTAACAGAATCCCAAGTAGGGGGAGAGAACATACAGCTGGAGAGGATAGCGGAGACTTCACGGAGCATGTAATAACTGAGCTTGAATCCCAAAGGAAGAGATTTCACAAGTCACCGGATGAAGCAGTGCTTTTCAGGTATGGAGGTTGATCTGCACAGACAGGAGAAGCTAGGAGGAGATTGGAAAACACTATCCTTAGACACAACCGAACAACGACCACAACAACAAATCATTTTTGTTGGAGCAGATTGAATTAAAAGGAGTATCTTTGAAGGTGACACTGTGAGGAGATTCTTGTGCAGGAGGAGCTCCAGGAATGACCAGTGGTCTATTAGGTTGCTATCTATGCTCTGTGAAAGGGAATAATAAGACATAAGACTAGAACATCAAGTTGGGGCTAGGCTAAGGAGTCTTGAGTTTTATTCTAGAAGCCATAGGGAGCCAAGGATGTGCAAATGCTTTGTCCTGACTCTACTTGTACTAGACAACATCTAATAGTCCTTTTTAGCAATAAAATATATATGGTTTCGCATTCAAGCCTTCCACAACTTCCTGATGGTAACTGCATGGAGTTGGGAGGAAGGCTTAAATATTTAATTGCACATATATATGTGACTTATATGTAGATTCTGGGGTTCTTTATCTTAATTCCGACTGGCACTGGCAAGTTGAATTCCCTAGAGGGTGGCTAGCTACATTTCCACTTTAGAAACATAAAAGTAACTATAAGGGGTTGGGAAGTTTTCTCTAATACCATTGGCTTGAGCCTTCATGGGGTATATTCTCCTCAATATTAATTACCAATTAGAATTCGAATTACCCTGACCCAGTGATTACTGCTTCACTATCAATTTAATCAATTAACATCAGTTCACTTTTACAGAGAGATAATTACTGAAAGGATATGGCAAGAATGGAAGTACAAAATGTCCTCTTGAACTGGGGGCACACTCTTTCCTACACCACCTTAGTCCCTGGGGAGAGTGGGCTCAAGTTTCTATAAAGTATTTGTCTCACCAAGTTCACACCTAAATGTGGCATAGCCAGTGGATGAAGTCATCCCAGAAAACAGTATGAGAGCTATTGGTTGGGTCTGACTCATGGCTGAATGGAATCTTGTAGGTCATTTCATAATGGACTCCCTGCCATGGGTTCCAGTTCCTGAACCCTTAGTGGCATTCTCTTTGGATCCTTTGAAGCTCTCAAAGTCATATTCCTTCACCTAAGAATAGGAAGGAGTGGGTACAAAAGAGAGAGATGCATGAACAGGGCTGATGCACTCATGGGCATCAGTTTGGAAGATAAAGGTCAGAGGACTTTCTTCCCACCTCAAGGGTTACAATATTTTGTCCTCCCTTGAACACAGAAAATTGAGAGAGGTTATTGTCCTCACTGTAGCAGTTAGGTGGCACAGTGAATAGAGCATTGGGCTTGGGATTGGGGAGATTCAGCTTCGTAAGTTCAAATCCAGCCTCAGACACTAGATGTGTGACCCTAGGCAAGTCACTTAACCCTGTTTGCCTCAGTTTCCTCATCTATAACGTGAGCTTGAGAAGGAAATGGCAAACTACTTCATTATCTTTACCAAAAAAAAACCCCAAATGATGCACGAAAAGTTGGACATGACTGAAATGATTGAACAACAACAACCTGTAGGTCTGTGCTTTAAGAAGATTGCTTTGAAAGGTAAGAGGAGGATGGACTAGAGTGGGGAGAGATTTGTGGCAACAGATTGGATATGGGAGACAGTGAGAATGAGAAGAGGGGGATAACACAAGTCTCAAGCTTGATTGGGAGGGGGGTGGTAGTGATGGAATCCTAATAAAGCTGCCCCCAGCCCCAATATTCTAACTTCATTATAGGCCCCACTGAACAACAGGCCCACTGTCCCTACCTAGTACCTCACCCTTGATCCCATTCAATATTCTAACTTCTTCATATATGCCTCACTGCTCACAAGAGTAAGTGTGTCCATGAACTCACACTTCTCACAGAAGAGCAGGCATGTGATAGGACAGTCACTGCCTCCCAGACCCATTCCTCATATTTCTCACAGAAACAGCAGGTGTGCCCATGCACTCAACCACAACCAGCCACATCCATTTAGTCTCAGACAGGACCACAATACTAAGTCAATCAGAGAGCAGCACCACCAGGATGCCCAAGCAGGATGTGGACCCCAAAACAATAGAAGGAACCTTCCCTAAGTAGGCTTCTTTGAAGTAATGGTAAAGAACTGACCTAATGTGAACTTCTGAAGTGGAGAGGCTTATTATGATATCATTATCATACATGCATATCCCCCAAATGAGTTTTTCTGTATGCATTGTGGGTAATCGCATGTATAGTTCCACTGTAACTGGAACCCCTCCCCTATTACCTAATCCCTAAACACCCGCCTCTGCCTTTTTAATATTCATAATTTCTGTTATGTAATGGCATCTTTACAATATAAAAATCCATCTTGCTTTCTCTGAGATTGTGGGTTCCTCTTGGAACTTAGCCTGCTTTTGAGCAGCATCAATTCAATAAATGCCTAAACTTGAATTAGAGGTGATCTGGCTGAATTCTTTGAGATGGTTCCACTATAACACATCATGAAACTGAATCAGTTTTTGGTGTCTCTGGGTGGACACAAATCTAAATCACAACAGTTGTGTTCTCAGTTGTAATAGTGAAGCTTAGAGGGGGGAGACTTTTGAGGAAAGACAATGAGTTCAGTTTTGGGTATGTTGAGTTTAAGATGTCTTCGAGATATCTGGTTTGAGATGTCTAATAAGATTCCTTCTTCCAAATACATTTTTTCCAATATTTTAAGACAGCTGCCTTGTTCATCCCATAGATCTGAAAAAGACTTTGAAGACATCTTCCAATTCCCTCATTTTACAGATATTGGTTGGTTGGTTGGTTAGTTGTTGGTTGTTGTCCTTCATTTTCGAAGAGGACCAAAATGACATCAACATGATAAAGTGAAACTTCAGTGTGTCCGACTGTGACTGATCAGACCAATATGAACTCAGAATGCTCTACCACAGTGAGTGATGTCTTTTGATTCATGTGTAAATTGGATTTAAGTGAGGCAGAGTTGCATGAAGTCATCATAGTCCAGTGGCAGGACAGAGTCAAGATGGCTGGCGATGGTTCAGGATGTAGTGGATGACCTTGGCACTTCAGCGTCTAACCAAACTCTAAACACTCCACATCACCTGCTTCAGCTGCCTTCATAGCCACTGGAACAAATTGTTCTCATCTGCCCATTCCACCAGAGGAAGTCTTCACATGCTTGAGGGAGACAGCCCTCTCACTTATCAATGGGTTTGAGAACCCTTGGTTACCCTTAAGCTGGTTTGGCCCGTCTGTGAAAATAGATTATTGAGGTGTGGCCACTGCACATGCTGCAACTTCTTGGAGCCACAGGTGAGAGTTGAGTGAAACAGGTGGACACCAAAGGAGGAAAGAGCCCTGAAAAGGGCTCGGCAGCCATCACACCAAAGATACTGATCCTCCCTGAACACACCCTACACCCCAATATATACAGGTGATATAGGAAATTAGAGAATAAGCATTCCCTAGTACTGCCAGACACTGTGCTAAAACCTTTGAAAAATATCATCTCACTTGATCTTCACAAGAGCCCTGTGTGATAAGTGCCATGATTATTCCCATTTCACATTTGGAGAAACTGAGGCAAACAGAAGTTAAGTGACTTGCCCAGGGTCACATAGATAGTGAGTGGCTGAGGTTAGTGCTGGAATCACTAGAGCCACAAGATGCCTCTGTTGAGGTCTGATGACAAAACTGAGGTCCAGCCTGGGGAAGAGACTTGCCCAAAGTCACACAGACAGGATATAACAGAATCAGAATTTGAATCTATGTCATTTGACTTCAAATCCAATATTCTTCAGCATTCAAATTCCACACTTCTCCTTGGATGGTGGCTATGTCTATCATTGGTCATTAAAATTACACAAATTGTTAAGCTTTCTTTTAGTGTTATTTCCATTTGTATTTTTGTAATTCTTGTATCTTATAGAGATGGACAGTGGAGGCATCCTTGAACTCCTGGGGGATAACCTCCTCTTGCCATATAACCTGGAAAATTTCAGTCAGCTTTTGTATGAGCAATGGTCTCCCTACCTTGTAAATCTCAGCTGGAATAGAATCAGCACCAGGTGCTTTGCCACATGAAAGGAGCCTAATGGCCCTCAAAGCCTCTTCTTCAGTTGGAAGTTTAACTAAGGAGGGATTGACTTCAACCTGAGGTAAACAGTCAATGGCCTCAGCATTGATTGATGATGGTCTGTTAAGAACACTATGGAAGTGTTCAGCCCATCTCTCTAGGATCATGTCCTCATCATTAATCAATGTGGCTCCATCAGCACTGAGTAGTTGTGATGCATCATAAGTTTTTGGTCCATAAATAGCTTTCAGAGAATCATAGAAGTGCTTTGGATTGTTACTA
>CM053769.1:7237841-7310410 GCA_028658325.1 Potorous gilbertii
TACTATCAGCATAAAACTGAATTTCATCTGCCTTCTTACTGAACCAAGAATCCTGCATCGCTCTAAGCTTTGCTTGTACTTTACTTTTGATGGAATTAAATGCTGCCTTCTTAGAGGTGAATGAATTATCCTGCTGGTAAATCCTGTGGAGTTCACATTTTTCATGTAGCAGTTTCTGAATTTCCCCATCATTTTCATCAAACCAGTCTCAGTGCTTGCGAGTGTTCTGACCCAGATGAGCAAATGCCATGCTGTACACCAAATCTCTGAGAGCTGCCCACTCCTTTTCTGCTTCACTGTTGCCATCTGTATGTTGGCTCAACTTTCCCTCCAAGTCAGCAACAAACTGCTCACACTTAGAGAAGAGCTCTAATTTGTTGACATTAATTTACCTGGTAGTCTTCTGCTAGATTATCCTGTGACAACTACAGGGGGATATCTCTCTTATTCGTTGCTTTCAAAGTTCTTGCTAGAGTGCTCTTTAATAGGCTGATCCTTCACCTGGAAGATGGTAATATACCTGAGGGCCAGTGTGGCTTCATAAAGGGCTGAGGAACAGTTGATATGGTTTTTGCTACCTAACAACTCAAGGAGAAATGTCAGGAGCAGAACAGAGGTCTGTACACAATGTTTGCAGATTTGACCAAGGCCTTTGTTAGTTGTAGGGCTTATGGAAAACTATGTCAAAATTTGGTTGCCTGGAGAAGTTCATCAATATTGCATGTCAATTTCATGATGGCATGTTTGTCCGGGTTGTAGATAATGGACAATGCTCTTGTGCCTTCCCACTCCACTTTCACTCCACTAATGGAGTGAAACAGGGCTGCGTGCTTGCTCCCATACTTTTTAGCATGATGTTTTCAGACATGTTGACAAATGCTTTCAAAGAGAATGCACATGGCATCAAGGTCAACCAACATACTGATGGTAAGTTCTTCGATTTGAAAAGGCTACAAGCCAAGACCAGAGTGACGGGAGTGTTGGTGCAAGATTTTCTGTTTGCAGATAATTGTGCACTCAATGCAGCCTCTGAAGCTGAGATGCAACAAAGTATGGATCAATTCTATGCTGCCTGGGCTAATTTTGGCCTACTAATTAATACCAAGAAAACACAGGTGCTCCATTAGCTACCACCACACCATCCATATGTGATGTAACTATCATTTACAACACATGGAGAAGTTCTGAATGCTATGGAAATGTTCACTTACCTTGGTAGTGCACTTTCCAGGGATGTACACATTGACAATAAGGTTGATGCATGCATTGCCAGAGCTAGCTCAGTGTTTGGGAGGCTCTGAAGAAAAGTTTGGGAGAGAAGAGGTATTAGAGTGACTACCAAAATAAAGGTCTACAGAGCCGTTGTGCTGATCTCATTGTTATATACTTGTGAAACATGGACAGTCTACCAGCATCATGCCAAGAAACTGAATCGCTTCCATTTCAACTGTCTTAGGACGATTCTGAGGATTACCTGGCAGGATAAGATATTAGGCCCTGAAGTTGTTGCTCAAGCTGAACTGCCAAGTATTCAAACTATGCTTCAGAGAGCACAACTCCAATGGGCTGGCTACGTTATGCAAATGCAAAATGTACGCTTGCCAAAAAGACTATTTTATGGAGAACTTGCATAGGGCAGGCGATCACATGGTGACCAGAAGAAACGATACAAGAACACTTTCAAGGTCCCTCTCAAGAACTTTGGATTTGATTGTGCAAAGTGGCTCATTGCAAGTTTGCTTCTTAACAGCAGAGGAAGTCAGAGCATTTGTAGATAAGTCACAATCTTGTATATATGTGTTGGGAGGATTTGAAGCCTGAACATTTGAGTCCTTAGAGGAAGTAAGAGCAGTGTATACCAGGAGTCAAAGGTATATGAGTTTGGAGAGGAGGACCTGGAGCTATGCATATCTGGGGTAGTGGCTGGACCTTGTGGCTATTCAGGCAGAAGGATTAAGGATTGATTGTCTGTTGGGATCCAATTCTATCAGGTCAGAGCTGTGTGTGTGAAGGGGTAGTGCTGTGCATCTCGGGAAATCAACAAGCATTTATTAAGCTCCTTCAGGGACCAGAGTGATGTCACCTTAAAGTGAGGTTAGGGTATTGGGGAGTTGGAGTTGTTTGTCAGAAAAGGGACAGACAGTTTAGGGGAGAATAATAAATGCTTAGAGGGAACTGGAGGTAGGTCTGGAGCCATGGGGGAAGGTTTGGAAGACTGGAACTCTGCATTAAGGAGAGGGGAGTTTTAGAACAGTACATGATAAGTACATCAGAGATACTTTATCATTACAGGAAAAGTACATCAAGTCTCAAGGGACTATGGGGGTGATTAGGGCTTCCTTCAGGAGTAAGAATTTAAGTCTGGCATTACTACCTCTATCACTGCTACTGCTATTGCTGTCATACTACGATAAAAAAATTATTAGGCATATGTTATGTGGCTGGCACTGTGCTTAGTGCTTGGGATACAAGACAAAAAAACGAAACAATCTCCATTCTCAAGGAACTTACGTTGTATACTGGAAGACACCCAACAGGTACATATATAAGTGTAAACAGAATAAACATCTCTAGATATATGCAAAATAACACAGAGTGGTTAAAGAGGGAGGGCACAAGAAGTTAGAGGCGGGGCTCAGAAAAGGTTTGGAGTAGAAAATGCTTCTTGGATGGATGGACTCTTGAAGGAAGTGAGGAATTTTTTACAACTGACTACCAGAGAGGCAGTGTGGTCTAATGGAGACAGAGCTAGCCTCAGATGCAATAAATCCTGGGTTTAAAAGCTGTCTAGTCATTTAACCTCTCAATTCCCTCAGACAGCTCTCTAGGACTATAAATTTCAGAACAGGTGATGATCTGTTTCAATAGAGGAAATGCCTTACTAAGATGAAATCCTTGATAAAGCCATAGTTCCCATTTATTTGACACCTCACAAAGCACTGTCCTTAAAACAACTCTGAGGAGGTAGTGTCGGTATTATTCCCATTTAACTCAGGGGGAAACTGAGCTTCACAAAGATTTGTCTAGTGCCTCAGCCTAGTAAGAACATTTGAATCCAGATTCTCTGGAATCAAAAACCAGTTTTTTCCCTAATACTTCAGGAAAAGGAAGAATCCGAACTGTGTCGAGAATAGGACCTAACAGAGGCCGAGAACCTTCTCGGAGTCCTTTTCTTTCTCACACACATCAAGGGCAACCACTAAATTGTGCTTCGGCAGGGGTCCCAAGAGAGTAGCCAACGCCCACTGGGAACCTTAGTCCGGGCTCTTTATCCCCGCCCATACCTTCCCCAACCCAGAAGGTGGAGCTAGGAACTGGAGCGGAGCCTCTGATTGGCTGGCTATGATGTCATAAGTACGGCAACCCAGAAAGCCAAGAGCCCTGTGGGGAGGGGCGCCGAGGCTTCAGGATCTCCGGATCGCATCCCTAGGATCCTGGATCAGGATTACCCACTCATTACCTCCTCCGCCTTTCCCCGTGTCCGGACCTCTGGCACCAGTCTCCCAGCCCTTGGATCTGACCTTTCTCCGCTCAATGTCTGAATACTAAATTGCTGCAGAGGGACTTAAACTGGCACAGGGCTAGCGGAAGTCTAAATCGTCTGGCCATAGCCTTGTTCCCCTTAAATCCTGAAGACAAAGAGGCGAGCGCCTCTGGGGGGCGGGGTCTCTCATTGTGCTAATGAAACAATGTATTTCTGATTGGAACTTTGAAAATCGACCTTCTCTTCTTATTTGCGTCTCCGTTCATTAGCCCACAGGGTACGGATGGTGCCAAGAGCAGCCTCGATCTGGGAGGAGTGGGATTGTACCATTAGCCATCACCAATGAAATCAGGGAGCGGAGGGTTATGATAGTGTGTTCTGTCTCGTAAAGAGTTAATTGAGGGGGCTTGGAACACTGGGTTCTTGGAGCAGCCTTTTTCTGGACAACCCTACCAGTCCAGCGTATCCCAAGTGTTGTTTACCCAGCCTGCCACTGGGCGGCCGCTGGTTTCTCAGTTTCTTTAGAGTTCCTGTCGAAATCTCAGGCTTCCCTCTTTCTAACGCTCCACGCCCAACCCAAGCTTAACTAGGAAGAATGGGAGTGAGGAAACACATCATCAAGCGGTCTCCTGCAGCGAATGTTAGGTTGGAAGCTTCCAGAGATTAGGGTCCAAACTGTTGCTGGTTTAGTTCAGGGCCCAAGACCTTGCCCGTAGATGCCCCGCCCCACATCGACTGGGGAAGTGGTCCAACTCCCAAAGTTTTATCCTTCCCTCGGACTACACCTTTCAAAGTCGTTAAGAGATTTGTGGTTACTTATCTTACATTTCCATGCTTTTGGAGGTGGGGGCACATGAGGAGTTGGTAGGGGATCATGGAAGTAGAGAGGTTAGAGAAGGTTCCTTTTCTCTTTTTGTCTCTATTTGGGGGTCTTTTTCTCCAGGATAGAAGTTGTTCCTCTCCAATTCACACCGCTCCCTTTATTATTTAAAGGGGTCTTTCCCACTCTGGACTAAAAGACAGAGCCCTTGTTCCTATTCCCATTGTCCTTCCGACATTTCCAGGGGAAAATCCCCAAAAGGCACAAGCTATGCTCCCCTACCACGCTCCAACTTTAGCTGCAGGAGACCGAACGCTGCAGGCACGGAATGCTGGGCTTGGAGGGTTCTGGGCACTAATCCTTCAGCCCCTCTGGGGCTTCAGGGTCTGTGGAGTCAAGGGAAGAGAACTTAATGAGCAGGAGCAACGTTCGCCGGGGGAAGGGGGAGAACCGAAGCTGCGTAAGTAGAAAGTAAAAGAAGGAGGCGACTGACAGTGAGAGCGGAAGAAGGCGGGTCGCGAGGGACTCAAATCAAACGGGTCCATTCAGCACCATAGCCAGCGCTAATGCCCTCAACCAAGATGGCGGCACGAGCGTCTGGTGCACAGGCTGCCATGCGCGGCGGGCCGTACCACCGGTCGCCGGGAATCGGGGCGGGGGCGGAGCGGACCATCGGGGCTACCCGGAGCCATGTTGGAGCTGCGGGAGGCGGTGGCGGCGGCGGCGGCGGCAGGGATGCTGTGGCGGGGGCAGCGGGGGCCAGGGCAGTGGGCTCGGGCTGCACCGGCGGCGGAGTAGATGGTGCCCGAGGGGCGGCAGGGGCGGGGGCGTGGAGCGACAGGGTGGGGGTCAGGGGACTGGGGTGGGGGCCCGGGAGGCGGTGGCAGCGGCAGCGGCGGGGGCCCGGGCGGTGGGGTGGGCCCGGAGCCGGGGAGAGGGACGGGGGCAGCAGAGGCCAGGCCGGGGGGCGGGCGGCCATGGCGGAGCGGCCGCCGTGCAGGCAGCTCCAAAGCCGGCCGCGGCTACTGCTGCTGCTCCTGTTCCTCCTCCTCTCTTTGTTCCCTCTCAGCCTGGAGGAGCCGGGGGGCAGCAGCGACGAAGGCCGCGGCCTCAGGGCCCGAGGAGAAACGGCCAAGGGACCCGGGGAACAGGGCTCCCATGGAACCTTAGCTCTTTGTCCCGAGATCCATGTAGCCTCGGAGGCTGTCGGCGGCCTTGGTGTCGCCTCCCCTCGGAACCCTACGGCCCCGGAGGGACAGCAGCTTGGGGAGGGAGGGAAGACTGGCCCAGGAACTAGAAGCAGTGGCCATGTCCCCTCAGGGCTCCCCAGGAGTGGCCGGGGAGCCTCGGGTCTGCGCCACACCGAACAGGGTCCTCAGCCCCGGGAGGGATCCCCCGGGACAGGCTCTAGGGAGGAGCGGCCAGTGGGACCAGGGTCCGGGCCCCTGCTATGTTGGGCTCGGGAGGTCATATCCTGCGGGAGGCCGGGTCCAGGGCGCTGTCTGGCGTCTGGAGGTCAGTCCCCGGGGCCCTTGGCCTCTGGACGGAGAGGCCCACCCCACGCCGGTAGTCTCTCCGCAGCTCTTCCCTCCAGGCTCCGCTTTCCCAGATCCCCTCAGGCTTCAGAGCCTGGACAAAAAGTGCATAGAGGCGGCCGGGAGCGACTGAGGACTTGGCAGGCTGTGAGCTGCGGCGATGAAGTATCCAGGCTACGGCGAGTTGGAGAGCCGGCTTCAGCACCACGAGCGGCGGGGACAGCTCCCGAGACCGTAGCCCAGCGCAGGCGCCTCGGCCCGCGCGGCTTGCTCTGCTGTGCGCCCCCCAGCGTTCTCCTGGCCCGTTCCCGACGTGCAGCGAACCGCCACCCTCACTTTCCCCAGTACAATTACCAGGCATTGGTGGCGGAGAACCAAGCACCCGGCACTCCCGTGCTGAGCGTGGCGGCCCAAGACCCAGACTCAGGGGAGGCCGGAAGGCTGATTTACTCCATGGCGGCGCTCATGAACAGCCGTTCCATGGAGCTGTTCCGTATTGATGCCACCAGCGGCCTCATTAGCACTGCCGAGCCACTGGACCGCGAGAGCATGGACCTACACTACTTTCGAGTGACAGCTCTGGATCATGGCTCTCCGCGCCTGTCTGCCACTACCATGGTGGCTGTCACTGTGGCTGATCGCAACGACCATTCACCTGTATTCGAGCAGACAGAGTACCGGGAGACAATTCGGGAGAATGTGGAGGAGGGGTACCCCATACTGCAGTTGCGAGCCACTGATGGGGATGCATCTGCAAATGCCAATATTCGATACCGTTTTGTGGACCCACCTGCTGCACAAGCTGTTTTTGAGATTGACCCTCGCTCAGGCCTCATCACCACTAGTGGTAGAGTGGACAGGGAGCAGAAGGAAAACTATGAGCTGGCTGTGGAGGCCAGTGACCAGGGCGGGGAGCCAGGGCCCCGTTCTGCCACTGTGCGTGTGCATATCACTGTCCTAGATGAGAATGACAATGCCCCCCAGTTTAGTGAGAAACGATACTTGGCCCAAGTAAGGGAGGATGTGCGTCCACATACAGAAGTGCTCCGAGTTACAGCCACAGATCTCGACAAGGACACTAATGCCCTGGTCCATTATAATATCATCAGTGGCAATAGCCGGGGCCACTTTGCCATTGACAGTCTCACCGGTGAGATACAGGTTGTGGCCCCGCTAGACTTTGAGGTAGAAAGAGAATATGCCTTGAGAATCCGAGCTCAGGATTCAGGGAGGCCTCCTTTATCCAACAATACTGGCTTAGCTAGTATTCAGGTGGTGGACATCAATGATCATGCTCCTATCTTTGTCAGCACCCCCTTCCAGGTGTCTGTACTAGAAAATGCCCCTCTGGGCCACTCAGTCATTCACATCCAAGCTGTGGATGCTGACCATGGGGAGAATGCCCGGCTGGAATACAAACTGACTGGCATGGCCCCAGACACACCCTTTGTAGTCAACAGTGCCACAGGCTGGATTACAGTAAGTGGGCCCCTGGACCGGGAATCTGTAGAGCATTACTTTTTTGGGGTGGAGGCTGTGGACCATGGTTCACCCCCACTTTCTGCCTCAGCTAGTGTTACCATTACTGTCATGGATGTGAATGACAATCGACCAGAATTCACCCAGAAGGAGTATCACCTTCGGCTGAATGAGGATGCAGCTGTGGGCACCAGTGTCCTTAGTGTGACTGCTGTAGACCGTGATATCAACAGTGCTATCAGCTATCAGATCACTGGGGGCAATACTCGGAACCGTTTTGCTATCAGCACACAGGGGGGTATGGGACTGGTCACATTAGCCTTGCCATTAGACTATAAACAGGAGAGGTACTACAAGCTGATATTGACTGCTTCAGACCGTACCCTCCATGACAACTGCTATGTGCATATCAACATCACAGATGCCAATACTCACCGGCCAGTCTTCCAAAGTGCCCACTATTCAGTCAGTGTGAATGAGGATAGGCCTGTGGGCAGCACAGTTGTGGTCATCAGTGCCACAGATGATGACGTGGGTGAAAACGCTCGAATCACATACCTCTTGGAGGACAACCTTCCCCAGTTTCGAATTGATGTAGACTCTGGAGCTATCACACTGCAGGCTGAGCTAGACTATGAGGACCAGGTGACTTATACACTCGCCATAACAGCAAAGGACAATGGTATCCCTCAGAAGGCTGATACCACCTATGTAGAGATCATGGTCAATGATGTGAATGACAATGCCCCCCAGTTTGTGGCCTCTTACTACCCTGGAGTCATTTCTGAAGATGCTCCTCCCTTTACCAGTGTGCTGCAGATCTCAGCTACTGACCGAGATGCTCATGCCAATGGCCGGGTCCAGTACACCTTCCAGAATGGTGAGGATGGTGATGGTGACTTCACTATTGAGCCCACCTCAGGTATTGTTCGAACAGTACGGCGGCTAGATCGGGAGAGTGTTCCCGTGTATGAACTGACTGCTTATGCTGTGGACCGGGGTGTTCCCCCACTGAGGACGCCTGTTAACATTCAAGTGACTGTCCAGGATGTTAATGACAATGCCCCAGTCTTCCCAGCAGAAGAGTTTGAGGTCAGGGTGAAGGAGAACAGCATAGTAGGCTCAGTAGTGGCCCAGATCACTGCGATTGACCCTGATGAGGGCCCTAACGCCCAAGTCATGTATCAGATTGTAGAAGGTAACATCCCAGAACTCTTCCAGATGGACATCTTCTCTGGAGAGCTGACAACTCTCATTGACCTGGACTATGAGGCACGACCTGAGTATGTGATTGTGGTGCAAGCAACGTCAGCTCCCCTGGTCAGCAGGGCCACCGTCCATATCCGCCTCATTGACCAGAATGACAATAGTCCTGTCCTCAAGAACTTCCAAATTCTTTTCAATAACTATGTGTCCAACAGGTCCAACACTTTTCCCTCTGGCATCATTGGGCGGATCCCAGCCTATGACCCTGATGTCTCTGACCGCCTGTTTTATACCTTTGAGCGAGGCAATGAGCTAGAGCTGCTTGTGGTAAACCAGACCAGTGGGGAGCTTCGACTCAGTCGGAAGTTGGATAATAACCGTCCACTGGTAGCTTCCATGCTTGTGACTGTAACAGGTAAAGTGTCCGAATACACTCATGGGGAGAGAAATGGAAAAGAGTCTCCACAGAGTTGGTCCTGGAGAAGGCGGACGGGGCTAGCCTCATGGGAGGCTAGGGTGGATTTATCCTCAGGCTTCCCTTCTGCTTTGGGGGAATGACTGAGATAGCCATTGTACAGCAGGGTTTGCCATCCAGTCTGGGTCAGTGGTCATCACAGTATAATAGAATGTGGAGCTGAGAAGACCTTTAGAGATCATCTAAGAGGACTTGGAGTCAGGAAATCTGGGTTCCAGTACTGTTTCTGAGCCTTATGATCAATAAGTCCCACAGTCTGTTTGTAATAGTTGCTCCTTAAGTTAAATAGTGTAGGGGCAGGAGATTTGTAGCAAGGAATAGTAGAAAAATACTACAGTGCCTTGCCTGTCTTATTCTGGGAACAGCCTCTTTGCCATCAACTCCCCCATGGGTCAGGTGTCTGTGATCTCATGAGTTGTATTGTGGTTTGAAGCTAAGTTAGGCCTCTTTAAGGAAGGAACTATTTTCTGGGGTTAATATGTGAGGGGTGGGGTGGGGGGGGCAGGGAAGGCCTGGGCTTGGAATCACAAGACCTCTTTCTGAATTCTGGGTCTGTTCCCTCTTTCACTGGCTGTGTGACAGTGGGCACAGAGTTGGAGACACCTTCTCTGGGCCTCAGTTTTATAAAATGAAGGAGTCAGCTTAAATGATCTCTAAGGTCCTTTTCAGGAACCTAGGGACTCAAGGACTCTGGTGGCTGGGGAAGAGTTGATTACCTCTCTCCAGGAGGCCAAGCTCCACTTTTCAGATCATACTGGGGAAAAGATCCCTGGATACCTCTCTCTGTGCCTAGCACAGTGAATTGTGTATAGTAGTGGATGAATGAATTAGACAACAATCATTTATTAAGTGCAACTGTACACAAAACACTGTGCTGGGGTGGGGGAAGAATGTAAAATCTACAGAGGAGTGGAAGTTGGGCTATCTCAAATACCCCTCAGATCCTCTTGAGGCCCCGTTAGGACACTACTGTCCTTACCCATAACACAGGAGACTGTTATTGGGCTCAGGTGACATATGGAAAGTGTTTGGAGATCCCATAACAGTACCATCCCTAAGCTCTCACTTCTTTCCCACTGACTTTTTTTTTACATCCTCTCTCCTATGTATGCAGGGCCCAGTGAGTCTTCACCCCGCCCCCTCAATTTGGGGAAGAGATTGTTGGGCAGTGGAGTGGGGAAATAAGGCAGAATGGTATAGTGGAAGGAACATGAACTTTGCAGGCAGAACCCTTTGACCTGAGTCCTGGCCCTGAGATTTCCTAGCTCTGTGACTTTGGGCAAGCTTCTTTTCTTTTCCTGGTTTCCATTTCGTAATCTCTTCACTGATGTGGCAACATGGTTTTCAACTTTAACGGACAGAAATTGCTTTCAGTGTTAGAAAGAAGATTCCAACCCTTTCTAGACGTTTCCTATTTGATCATAGGCAAGTCGCTAAGCTCTCTGGGCCTCATTTTCCTTATAGACAAAATAAGGTAATACCTGTACTACCTTCCAACTTGGGTTGTTGTAAGACTCAAATAATCTGATGTATGTAAAACATCTGTCGACCTTAAGGGATTGCATAAATAGTTGTTCATCTGTGTCGGATTTTACGTAATCCCACGGACTTTGTCCATGGGGTTTTCTTGGCAAAGATATTTGGAGTAGTTTGCCATTTCCTTCTCCAGTGTGTCCCATTTTAGAGATGAGGAACTGAGGCAAATATGGATTAAGTAACCTGTCTAGGGTCACACAGCTAATAAATGTCTGAGACCATATTTTTTATTTAATTTTTTAAAAATATATTTATTTTAGTTTTCAACATTCATTTCCACAAGATTTTGAGTTCCAAATTTTCTCCCCATCTCTCCCTCCCCCACCCCAAAACATCATGCATTCTGATTACCCCTTCCCTCAATCTGCCCTCCCTTCTATCACACCCCTCTCTTCCCTTATCCCCACCTTCTCTATTTTCCTGTAGGGCAAGATAGATTTCTATACCCCATTCCTTTCTTATTTCCTAGTTACATGCAAAAACAATTCTCAACATTCGTTTCTAAAACTTTGAGTTCCAACTTCTCTCCTTTCCTCTCTCCCCACCCATCCCCACTGAGAAGGCAAGCAATTCAATATAGGCGGTACATGTGTAGTTATGCAAAAGGCTTCCATAATAGTCATGTTATAAAAGACTAACTCTATTTCCCTCCATCCTAACCTGCCTAATTTATTCTAGTCTCTCTGAGACCATATTTGAACCCAGTGTTTACTAACCCCAGACCCAGGGTTCTATCCACTGGGTCACCTAGCTACCCCATTGTAAAAATAATGGTAATTAGGCATAGGGACTGGATTTGTGGTTTCACTGGTAGAAGGAATTCACTAGTAATCACGCCCTTCCCCCCCATGCAAGTTGGTACCTTCTCTAGGTATAGACTTAAATGACTAGATTAATGAGGGGTTAAATGACTCTGTGTCAGAAGTGAAACTTGAACTCAAGTTGTCTTGACTCTAAACTTAGATATCAATCCAGTATGGTAGATTGCCTCTCCGAGGTTACTGTCAGGCTGTTGAACAACAATATTAGTTAGTTAATGTTAGTTACTGGCATTAAATAGGGAGGTTGGACTATATGCTAAGGTTTCTTGCATCTCTAAACCTGGTGTTTGGCTCCAGGAGGTTGGGGAAGCGGGTCTGCAGCTGTGGCTGAGAAGCCATAGATCATTCTGTCTGAAAGCCAACCAGGTGGGTGGGTAGACAAGGAACTTTATTTTAATCTGGTCCATCAAGACTCAGATTTGTGGGTGCAGGAGGCAGTGGATTACTGTTCTGGTTGCTATGTAAGAGCTCTGTGGTGTTTTCTGGCCTATGATCCCTAGAAATATTCATGAGATTGTAGTTCTGAGACCTGGCACATCCCCTGGGAGTAGGATGCAGCCCCTTTTCTGCTACATTCTGTGAAGGAATTCTGTGACCATCCGCTGCTCCCTTGAGGAAGGGGTGGTGCCCGAGAAGGCAGCTCAAGCGTTGGTGAGGAGGCGGGGATAATGGAGTGACTGAATGACGGTGTGACAGTTTTCCTAGACCGCACAATAGGCTTTGTAATTTTTCTGCCCATTTGTATTATTTGGATGTCTCTTCTACGTTAGTACATAACAAATCTCTCTGCACCTGCTTCTGCCTTCCGTTCTACGTCTGGTCTGTCAGGGCTCCCAGAAGGCTGAGGTTGTCTCTTCGCTGAGGTCAAGGTTTCCCTTCCTCTTCCCCCCGCCCCAACTCCTCTTCCTTCTCAGGGCACAGGCCAAGTCTCTTGCTGACCACCTCCTCCTGCCCTGTCTCCACAGATGGTCTCCATAGCGTGACTGCGCAGTGCGTGTTGCGGGTCACCATCATCACGGAGGACATGCTGGCCAACAGCCTGACGGTGCGCTTGGAGAACATGTGGCAGGAGCGCTTCTTGTCCCCGCTCCTGGCCAGCTTCCTGGAGGGGGTCGCCACCGTGCTCGCCACGCCCAAGGAGGACGTGTTCATCTTTAACATCCAAAACGACACGGACGTGGGCGGCTCGGTGCTCAACGTGAGTTTCTCGGCCCTGGCGCCGGGAGGGGGAGCCCCCGGGGCCGGCGGCGGCGGCGGGCCCTTCTTCAGCTCGGAGGAGCTGCAGGAGCAGCTGTACGTGCGCCGGGCCGCCCTGGCCGCCGCCTCGCTGCTCGACGTGCTGCCCTTCGACGACAACGTGTGCCTGCGGGAGCCCTGCGAGAACTACATGAAGTGCATCTCCGTGCTGCGCTTCGACTCGTCCGCGCCCTTCCTGGCCTCCGCCTCCACCCTCTTCCGGCCCATCCACCCCATCGCCGGCCTGCGCTGCCGCTGCCCGCCGGGCTTTACGGGCGACTACTGCGAGACGGAGATCAACCTGTGCTACTCCAACCCGTGCCGCAACGGGGGCGCCTGCGCGCGTCGCGAGGGCGGCTACACGTGCATCTGCCGCCCGCACTTCACAGGTGAGCTGGGAGGGCAGAGGAGGCCACCTGGGCCTCGGCCCTTAGCGCTCTCCCAAGTCCTGAAGTGGGAGGAGCTAGGCCGAGTGGGGCTCTTGGCCACGTGGGCTTGTGGGTCTCCAGGTGGCCTGGGGGGCGGAGCGGGGTGGGGCCTTCTGCACCTCTTTGCTTCCCTGCTCTTCGCTGGTGAGACAGGTGGAGCCGAGCTAGGGGGTTACTGGATGGGGTGGGGTGGGGGAAGGCGAAAGGTACCAGGGCTGATGCAGTTGCCTCAACTACAGGCACCCCTTTAGGAGAGAGATTGGGTCTGGGGCTGGGCGAAGACCACCTGGGAACCTCACCCACGTCCTCTGACCGTTTTGCTTCCTGGGACAGGGAACTGGTGTGCAGAGGTGGAGGAGGGCCTCTTCTCTGGGGTGGTGGGACTGGAGGTGACAGAGTCTGAACAGATTTAGTGCCCGAGGCAGAGATTTAGAGCTGGAAGATACCCTGGAGCAGCTAGGTGGCGTAGTAGTTAGAGCGCTGGGCTTGGAGTCAGGAGCAAATCTCCAGTTCCAATCTTGTGTCAGTCACTCATTAGCTGAGTGACCCTGGACCAGTCCCATAACCTCCAGTTTCCTCATTTCTAAGATATGAATAATAACAGTACCTGCTTCACAAGAGTTGTTGTGAGAATCAAATGAGATCACACATATAAAGTGCTTTGTAAATCTTAAACCCACCTGCTGTTATCATCATAGCTCGTTTTACAGGTAAGGAAACTGAGGCCCAGAGAAATTAAGGGATCTGGCCAAGTTCATGCAGCTAGTGAATGTCTGAGGTGGGGATTTGAACCTCGGTTCTCCTGACTCCAAGACTCTTTCCATTACTCCCATACTTCCTAGTCCCTGGAGCTTTGGGTGCTTTATGCCCTTGTGTCAACTGTTGGGGCCAGGACCCCCACTTTTTACTTTTCTCCTGCGCTCGTTTATTCTCAACTCATCTGCAAAAGAAGATGGCCATAGATTCCACGCTTCTGCCCTTGGGTACCTACCTGCCTGCTCACGATTTACTTCATCACTTTGGATTCCAAACTAAGGGCAGCATCTCACATACCCTGGACATCCAAGTCCCTCACCTGTTGTGTCTGATAGAGTAAACTGGTGCAATGGTAGGGTGTTAGCCTTGAGGTCAGAAAGACCAAGGTTTAAATGTTGCCTCAAACGCAAGCTCACAACTCTGAGAAAGTTACTTAAACTCTCTGTGCAGGCCTTAGTTTGCTCCTCAGTAAAATGAGGGATTTGGATATGATGGACTTTGAGGTCCCTTCCAGCTCTGAATCTATGATGCTATGACAGACCCCTCTATGAGCCCCCTGCCCCCTTTGTCTTTGGGTCTATGGGCTCTTCTTTCTCTGATTCATCTACTTAGCTCCAGTCAGCCCTGTTCAGGAGTTTCTTTTTATGGCTCTTCCACCCTCCCCCTTTCCTCTAATTTAATAGAAGAAACAGTTCCTAATTTATTAGAAACTAATTTTAGTCACAGGGGATACAGAATAAATAAATTTGTCTTCAAGGAGCCTATGAACTAGGAAGGTGGAAACAACTTGTGTTTTATAGCTGGATCCAGTGCAAACCCTTCTGTGTTCCCATGGGCTACATTTGTGACTGTAGACCTGAAAGGGATTTCAGAGGGCATCTTATACAATCTCATTTTACAGATGAGGAAACTGAGCCCCAGGAAAGTTAGGTGGCATATACAGGGTTGTGCAGTTAGTAACTGTCAAAGGAGGATTTGATTCTAGGTCCTCTGACTCTACAACGTAACTGCTATCTACTTGCTTGGATTGTGCTTGACCTAAACTTGAGGCTCTTTACAGAGTCCTTGAAGCCTGAGGTGTCTATTTGACACTAGAGATCAGAGGTATTAATCACTTGGCTCACTAGGGGCTCTTGGAGTACTGCCAGAACCAGATTACAAAGTGATTGGGAAATATTTAACAAAATAAATAAAAGTACAATAAAAAATAGATGTTAACATGTCGTTTTCTAAGTCAATACAGATTCTTATGTACAGTTCAGTGACTCCCATTTCTATTTGACTTTGACACCACTGCTCTAGATAATCGATGTTGTTGGCTTCTAGGTGAGAACTGTGAACTGGATAGCAAAGCTGGCCGATGTGTGCCCGGTGTCTGCCGAAATGGTGGGACTTGCACAAATACACCTTCTGGTGGCTTCCGTTGCCAATGCCCTGGGGGCGGGGGCTTTGAGGGACCCTACTGTGAGGTAGCTGTCCGATCCTTCCCTCCCAACTCTTTCCTCATGTTCCGGGGTCTTCGACAACGATTTCACCTCACTCTCTCCCTCTCGTAAGTGTCCTCCCCTTGTGTTCCTTACATGTCATCTATTGATTCTAGCTTATTACCTCTAACAAGGTGCTCCCTTTCCTCTGCCTGCAGCACTGGTGCCCATCCTTGTGCCCACTAGATAGCATTCCTACTGATCAATCCCTCCTCACTCATCTCTAAAATACGCTTGACTCTAAACTGGTATGAGCCCCTTGGCCACCACGGAAGAAGGATGGAGGAGGGGATAGAATATGGTGGTAAAGAAGAGGCTAGCCTATCACCTATTCTTGACACTCCCAAACTTGCCAGTATGATAAGCTGTCAACCTCAGACCTTTTACTGCCAAACAGTTCTCAACTTGTCACCCTCAAATATCACTTTCAAACTTTTTCCTCCAAATATCACTATTTTCAATCTGTCCTCCTTGCAACTCATCACCTTTTCAGACTGTCACTCCTAAACTCAGGCCTCACCCTCTTATCTCTCAAGCCTGTCACTCTCAAAGTCATTTCTCCCGAATAGCCCCCAATGTGAGTGCCTCTAACATATTACCCCCAAACAACACTGCTTTGAAATAATGTCCATTCTGTCACCCCTGTGTCACTGTCCCCAGCCTGTTACCTCCCCAATCTATAACCTCCAGTGTTACTGACTTTAAATACTTCATCTAACTTGTCACCTCCTCAAACCTGTTATTGTCAAATGTCCTTTACTTCAGCTTCTCCTTTGCCACCATAGTCTATTTTCCTCCTCCCCCTAATAATCCCTTTTCCTTAGTGGCCAAGTATACCAGTATGAAGTCAAGGGTATTTTAGAGCTGAATGAGGAGGTTGATCATTAAGGGTGCTACCTGGTGGACATAAGGATGGACAGTTCTAATCTCCAATGTCAGGGGCAGGGGAAAGGGGGCTACTTTTTGGAATCTTCCTGAATGATATTGGGTAGATGAGTCTGGAATCCTCTAGAGGTCCCCTGACTGCTGTGCTTTTCCTTCTCCCCCCAGGTTTGCCACAGTGCGGTCCCATGGGCTTCTCTTCTACAATGGCCGGCTCAATGAGAAACATGATTTTCTTGCCCTGGAAATTGTTGCAGGGCAAGTGAGGCTCACCTACTCCACGGGTGTGTGCATATCCATGTGTGTATCCCTCCGTGTGTGTTTGTGTATCCTCTTAGACTTATAGAATATTAGAATTGGGCATAACTTTGGCACATAAACTATCAGAGCTGAGAAGGACCTTAAACATCATTCAGTCCAAGGCTCTCATTTTACAGACAGGGAAACAGAGGTTCAGAGAGAACAAATAACTTGACCAAGGTCATGCAGTTAGTAATTCTATGTGTGTGGGGTGGGGTGGCATCTCTTCTTAGGGGAGGTAGTAATAGGTGTTAGTTTATAGTACTGAGCATGTATGTCTGTGTGAGGAATGTGTGTAGACAAGTGGGTATTCTCTACCCCACAGATAACCCCATCTCTCCCTCATTATAGGGGAATCAAGCACGGTAGTGAGTCCCATAGTGCCCAGTGGTGTGAGTGATGGGCAGTGGCATACAGTGCAGTTGAGATACTACAACAAGGTGAATATTTTTTGTTGCCTTCCAGAGCTTCCACTTTCCCCCAATCCCCTTTTGAGCCAGTCCTACCTCAGTCCCTTAACTCCTCAGACAGGTCTACAATCCCTCCAGACCTTCTGACCTTCCCTTCCCCCAGTCCTGGTGGGAGGATGAGCCCAAGGGGTACTGGGTAATATTAATAATGACTGTAGTGAAGGTGCCCAGGCATTTTCCTGGGTTCTTATTACCCTTACTGATAAGGACTTTGCCTTTGACGTATCCCTAGCAAAGCATGAAATTATCTTGGTATAGTTATTTCCTTGATATGATGTGAATTCCTTGCTTTGTTCTGGGTTGCTTCATTAACAGCACTCTAAGTATAATTAATTCACGGCCAGTCCATGCACATTAAGGTGCACCTTTGGACCTGGTCTTTGAAGGAGAAAACAGAGACACAGGGCAGAGAGAGTGAGAGCCAGAGCTGGAAGTTCAGACTAAGAGAAGCCAGTAAGATGTGTGTAGGCTCAGTTCCCTGGGGGAAGCCTGTCCTGGCTTGTAATCTCTAGAGAATCATGTATGTGCTATAGGACAGCCCTTCGTAAACTGTGGTCTACAGTCTAGGAAACCATGAAGTCTCCAGGATGGCATGAAAGTAGACAGTGACCAAGTGGTAAGAACTACTGGACCAAGCCTCCTGGACTTAGTGGTAGAGATTCTGGAGCCAGGGAGAGCTAGAGCTGAGGGACAGCAAGGGAGACAATCAAAATGGTGTTCTCATAGGTTCAAGGAAGAGTGCTCAAATCTTCTTGAGTTCTTTCCCCAATTTGGGGGTCCTCAACCTCAAGGGTAATATTATAAATTAGGTCACTAGAGGATCTAGGACTCATTAGAGACATAATTTGTTTAACTCTAGACCACTGATGTCAACTCAGATAGAAACAGAGGCCACTATTAACATTATCTGTGTGCTATTGTATTTTTATTTATTTTGTTAAATATTTCCCAATTACATTTTAATGTGATTTGGGTCACAGTGGACACCTCTTCTCTAGTCCCACCTCCCCATGGAATTTATCCAGTCCTCCAAACGTATAGTAACCACTGCCTTTAGTTGGTTATAGTTTCCTCAGCCTTATGGTACTACAAAAAATTTGTGGTCCTTTGAGAGTCAGTTCATCCTGCACAGTCCACATAACTCACAGTACCAGTGTAGTGCAGGGTCCCTGTTTGCTCCTCCAGATTTCATCTGTAGAGTCTCTTGCTGCAACTTGACTTCAGCTCTTTCTTTTCATGAGCACTTCTACAGTTGGTTAAGGAGGCTTAGACTGCTAGCTCCTCCATCCCTCTGCCACTTCTGCTGCCCAAGACCTTGCAGTTCCAATCTTGGTCAGGAATTTCTTGCCACTAAATTACTGCTTTTGTTTGCTGCCACCCTTGAGTTTCATGTTTCCCTCTGGCACATTGTTCCCTGAAGGGCATGTACAACTACAGAGCCTTCCTTCTAAGGAACCAATCTAAGCATATCTGACTGGGTAATCTCCAATTTGACCTCCCAGCTCTGGTCCCCTCTCTCTCTTTCTCTGCCCCTGCTCTCCCTTTTAAAGGCCAAGTCCAAAAATGTAGCCCAGGTGTATGAACTGACCATGAATAAATCAGTCATCCTCATGTGGTGTCAATGGAGCAACCTAGGACAAGGCAAGGAATTCACACCTTATCAAGGAGGTAACCTTATCAAGGCAATGTCACACCTTGTTAAGGATACTCATCAATACCAGAGTCAAATCCTCATCAGTGGGGACAGTGAAGAGCTAGGACAGTGCCTGGGAACACTCAGTACGTATTTATAATAATAATTACTATAGAAAAGGAAGCTATTGTCGTTGCTATGTATGGGGTGTGAAGGGCAGAGGCAGATGCTCTAGGGAAAACCACTCCAGAGGGTGGGGTGTCTTATCTCTCTCATCCTGGACCCCTCTGAGTCACTAATAATACTGTGTCCTCAGCCCCGGACCAGTGCCCTAGGTGGGGTTCAGGGCCCTTCCAAGGACAAAGTGGCTGTGCTCAGCGTGGATGAGTGTGACACCCCCGTGGCCCTGCAGTTTGGGGCTGAGATCAGCAACTACTCATGTGCAGCTGAGGGTGTCCAGACCAGCTCCAAGAAGTGAGCCTCCTGTGTATCTCTCCTGTGTATGCCTCTCTTGGCTATTCCCTATTTTCTGTCTTCCTAACCCTGAACTTCCTGCCTTTCCTTTCTATCTCAATTTCCCCTTTTGCATTTACATCAAGTGGAAACCTGGCCCCCTCAGTCATCTTCCTGTTCATCTCTTCCCAAGGAATGCCTAGATCAGCTCCAAGAAACACAGGCCCTCCCATACCTGTGTCTCATTTCTCCCCCTTAGGTCACTGGATCTGACTGGACCCCTGCTCTTGGGTGGTGTTCCCAACCTGCCTGAGAATTTCCCCGTTTCCCACAAGGAATTTGTTGGCTGCATGAAAGATTTGTTTATCGACAGCCGTCGTGTGGACATGGCAGCTTATGTGGCCAACAATGGTACCACTCCTGGTATGACCCCATCTGTACTCATAGCACCTCCTGTGTCTCAAAGCCCATTGGAACCTCTCTGATGGTCCTATCTCAACTCCATATCACAGCCAGCAGGGGTACTTCTTCCAGTATGGCTCCCTACGACCTGCTCAGTAATCCCAAACCCCATTGAGCACTGACTATTAACCCCCTTCATGTCGATCAGTGATATGTTCCTCACCCAGAAGCCTGGGGCACAGGAGTTGAGTTTGGGGGCGTGCCCACAGAGCTTGGGAGCCTGAGCAGAAGGCAAATGGTGCCCTCTTAATGCCTGTGTTTTGCTTTCTTGCTTGCCTCAGGCTGCCAGGCCAAGAGTGCTTTCTGTGTCTCCAGCCCCTGCCAGAATGGCGGCACCTGCTCTGATGGCTGGGCTGGCTTCCAATGCGATTGCCCTGTGGGCTTCGGGGGAAAAGACTGTAGGCTTGGTGAGGGATGCTGCTGGGAGAGGGAGGTGCAAGGGAGGTGGGCAGGGGCCACAGGCTCAGGATGGAGGCCATAGGCTACATGGGGGTATGGAAGAGGATTATGGTGGGAGGGTGGGACATAGGGGCAGGGAATGACAGGGCAAAGACTGTCTGAAGTGACACCTTAGAGGGGAACCACAAACCCACACGGTGGTGGGGAGGGGTTGGACATCAACTTCTTCCTCTTTCAATCCCTAGCCATGGGCCATCCCTACCATCTCCGTGGCAATGGAGCCCTGAGCTGGGACTTCGGGAGTGAAGTGACTATTTCGGTGCCCTGGTACTTGGGGCTGGCATTCCGGACACGGGTGCCACATGGGGTCTTGCTGCAGATTCAGGCTGGACAGCACAGTTCCCTCTTGTGCCAGGTGTGACCATGACTCCTAATCCCCAACCATCACTACCCATCTAAACTAGGCAGCATCTTCCCTCTTAGGCTAGTTGTGAACTTCCTGAGCCTTCCTGAGTACAGGTCCCCACTATTGATTTTCCCCCATTCTTACTTTGTGGTAACTGGGAATGTCCAGATTTCTGTGTCATCAAGGGCCGCCCACAATAGGATTGGGTTTCTCTCTCCACAGCTGGAAAAGGGTCTCTTGTCCTTGGTGGTGGACAGGGGCTCTGGTCGAACCGTCCGCCTTCTGCTGGACCAAGTGATACTCAGTGATGGGCGGTGGCATGACATCCGTCTGGAGCTGCAGGATGGACGAGCTGGGCGGCCCGGGCACTATCTTCTCACGGTCACAGTGGATTTTGGCCTCTTCCAGGTACGAGGCCACTACCTTGTCACCCTTTCCTGTCCTCTGCCCCTATGACATGTCCCTAACCTGGACCTAATTCCCATGGTCACTCAGGACCCCAAGTAGGCCCTCTCCTTATTGGCCCCATTGGGTTCCTATATGCTGCTGTTTCTCATAACCCAGGAATAAGTCATTGGCCCCTTCCATCACTGTCACCATCAGCCCTTTATCCCTCCAAGCGGTGGGCACAGAAGTGAGTTGTAAAAGTGTCAAAGGCTGCCCTAATAGGCGGGAGGACTAAACTGTCTTCAGAGAAGACTCTACCTCCATGAAGATTGTCACAGTCCAAGCAACACCAGGGTGATCACTGTCCCCTGGAGGTGAGGGGGGAGCTTGGTCTCATCCCCCATCCTTGCAAGAACTGCCTGAGTTTCATTCATTCATTCATTCATTCGTTTGTTCAAAAAATGCTTACTCTGTTCAGGTTCAGGTGCTCAGTCTGAGGCTATGGAGATGAGAAAGGAAATATCCTTGAGGAACATATATTCTGATAGGGGAAGGGGAGAGGACTTATTTTCAAATAAGTGTGAAATAAGCAAAACTGCAATGGGGACAGAATGCTGTAGGGCAGTTTGTGGAGGGGCTGCTGCTACCATAGTCAGGGAGGACAGAATAGAAGAGACTGCGCCTGAAATCAACCTGGAAGGAAGAGAAGGCTTTCAGTTTGCAAAAGCTGGGAGGAAAGGACTCCAGGAAGGAGACCCCATTGTGTGACTACAGAGAAGTATATGATGGTCAGATGGATGGAATTAGAGAATGGCCCTAAGTGCCTGAGCTGTGGAGTGTGTGAATGAGGGTTAGGGGTGCAGGCTGGAGCCACTGGGGGCCCCTGGAGGTTTTTAAGCTCAAGTACGATATGGCCAGGCCTGGCTGGGCGGATGCATTGTCAAGGTCGGCTGTGTGTGCCATGGATTGGGGAGTGGAGAGAATGCTGGTGGGGAGGCCAGGTAGTCTGAAAGCATAGTCCCAGGAAGAGATGAAAAGAATTGGAATTAGACTGTGGGGTCTCTCCCTGGCCAACGTATTTAGGTTTTAGACTGTCCGTCCTGTTGTTTTGGAGATGGGGAGTCAGGCAAGGTGGGCTGTCTGTGGTTTTTTGGGTTTTTCAAGCAGAAGAAGGACATTCAAAGTTATTCTCCCTCATTTTTCAGCCCTCCCTGCCCCACAAGCTGTGTTCCTCATGCTCTATGGCTTAATCTTATGTTGACTTGAAGCTCCCTCCTTTTATCTTCCCCTCAGGACACCGTGGCAGTGGGGAGTGAGCTGCATGGGCTAAAGGTGAAACACCTCCACGTGGGGGGCATGCTCAAGGCCCATGATGTCCATCGGGGTCTTGATGGATGTATTCAGGTAAGGGGCCCACCTAACCCCACCCCCCAAAGCTGTGGGTTATTGAAGGAGAATCAAGCTAGGAAGGGAGAGTTTGAGGGGTATCAGGGGGCACGTAGGTCAGAGGTCCCTTCTTGGGAGAGGGTTTGGTATAGTCTGGGGGGTAGGTGTGATATCAGAATGGGTAGAGGAGGACTGTGTTTTAGGGAGGAAATCTTGTTTGGGAGATAGTACTCTTTGCCTCAGTGCTGGGGGAGATGTGCTCAGGACTAGGGAGTGGGACTTGGGGTTTTGAGGGGAGGTTTTGGTAGAGCAGGAATGGAACTTGGTTTTGAGTGCTGTGGGAATCTTGCTGAGAATGGAAGGAATCAATCTGGGAGCCTTGGGTTTTGGGGCTTGGGGGGCATTCTTAGTGGAGTCCAGGGGTCTCATTTTGACAGTAGGGTGGTTCTGTCTCATGTTTGGAGAAGATATTGGGCAGGAGTCAGTCCTGGGGCATTTGGGATCAGGGCAATTGCTCCCACTTGGGGCTCTGGTAGGCTTTGTGGCTCCAGAATTTTGGGTACAGTGCTGTATCCTCCAGTGACCCATCTTCTGGCAGGGAGTGTGGCTGGGCACCATGCCATCAGGGGCCCCAGTCCTCCCTCCACCCAGCAGTAAGATGAATGCAGAGCCAGGCTGCCATGTGCTCAACCCCTGTGCCTCCAAGCCCTGCCCTCTGCATGCGGACTGCCGGGATGAGTGGCAGACCTTCTCTTGTGTCTGCCACCCAGGTAGGATTTCCTGAGGGCTGGGCAGGGTGGAAGGTGTCCTGGAACTCTGGGCTGGAGTAGTGACCAAGAGACAGAATGACCAGGGTCCAGGGAGTGACAGTGTATTGAATTTGAAGTCAGACAGACCTGAGTTCAGACCTAGATCTGCTCTGTAATCCTGGGAAAGTCAGTTGATGTCTTGGGGCCTCTCAGCAATGAAGGGGTTGGACTGGATGGTTTTTGAGGTCCCTACCTACTCTAAATCCTGTAACTGGGACAACCACGAAATTCCTCGACGTTACTCTGCTGAGGATGGGATCAGAGTGCTGAAACCCTTCTGATTGCCCAGGTTACTATGGGAAGGCCTGTGTAGATGCGTGCCACCTGAATCCCTGTAAGAACAAGGGCTCCTGCCAGCGGCAGGTGGGGGCACCTCATGGTTATGCTTGCGAGTGTGAGGATGGGCACTTTGGACCTCACTGTGAGCACAGGTGAGAGGGCAGAGAGGTTGGGTGGTCCTTGGGGTTGAAGGAGAGGGTTGGGCGAGAGTGGTTCTTGAAATGCAGGCCTGGAGGGGCAGAGATAAACCTCAGGAGAATTCTGTGGTTGGGGGATAGTCAGGGAAGTTGTCAGTGTAACTTCCGCTCCATGTTCCTCTGCAGAATGGACCAGCAGTGTCCTCGGGGCTGGTGGGGGAGCCCAGCCTGTGGACCCTGCAACTGTGATGTCAACAAGGGCTTTGATCCCGATTGTAACAAGACCACCGGGCAGTGTTACTGTAAGGTAAATGGGGTGGGGGTACACTGTCTTTCAGACCCTGACTCCTTACCCTTTGACCCCTTTCTTCTAATGGCTACCACCGGTATCCTCTCCTCTTTTGATCCCTGAACTTGTTTTACTTTGACCTATGACTCCTGACCCAATTTTTAGACCCACATCTTGATTTTCTTCTTCTGATTCTTGACCTCTGACCTTGACCCTTGCACCTTACCTCTGACTCCTGATTCGGACACCTTGGCCCTGACCTCCGTTTCTCTGACCCAACACTCTTCAGGTCCTGGTTTCAGCTTGTCCATGACCTTTGACCCCCTAATCTCAATATCCGCCCTGACTTCTGACCCCACCTCCTATGACCCCTTCCCTAAGCCCTGACCTCTGACCCCAGGCCCCTGACCCCGTCCCCCCTTCAGGAGTTCCATTTCCGACCCCGGGGGAGTGACACCTGCCTCCCCTGCGACTGCTATCCTGTGGGCTCCTCTTCACGCTCCTGCTCCCAAGACAGTGGCCAGTGTCCCTGCCGGCCTGGAGTCATCGGCCGCCAGTGCAATAGCTGTGACAGCCCTTTTGCTGAAGTCACTGCCAGCGGCTGCCGGGGTGAGCCAGGGTCCCTGGAAACAGGCTGCTTTTAGCAACCTATATGCGTTCTACACTCTGGGCTGAGGTGGGAGAGGCAGTTTATTCAACTTTATCAGCAGCATCAAAAACCAGGGGAACACCTGTCAAGAGGGACCATGGGGTTGGCTGTTTAAATCACTGCTCAGGCAGTTCAGGTGGGCTATCACCAGATGGCAGTATGTGCCACAATCTTGAGCAGTATAGCTTTACCTGGGTTCCAAGATAATTAAATATGAGTTTTCTTTCTCGGTTGACACACAGATCTGGCCTCTGTTTGTCAAACGAACAGTAACTGATAATATGTGCAAAGATGATGCTTTAAAATAAAAATTTTCAAGACTAGAAAGGATCTGAGAAATTTCAAGATTTGAAAGGGGCAGTAGAGATCATCAGTTATAGAAAGTTACAGAAAGAACAGAAAAAAGGAGTTTACAACATAAATCTACCAGGGACATGGAATGCGCACCATGAGAGCTGGAAAGAACCTCACAACACAGAGTGGAAGAATATAGAAATTGGGAACGTTGAATATTGACCATGTAGATCAATCCTCCTATTTTGGAGAAGGGGGTTTGAGATTGAGGGAAATACATTATTTGATAGAATATGATATTTATCTTAACATTTCCTTGGTTAGTTAGGGGGTACAGTCAGGAAGCCCTGAATTTGAATCCTGCCTCAGACACTGAGCAGTTCTGTGATTCTAGGTCAGTTACTGTACCTCTCTCAGCCTTAGTTTCCTCAACTGTACAATGAGGATGATGACAGCACCTACTTTATACAAAGCTTGTCCTGAGGATCAAATGAGTGAACATTTGCAGAATATTTGGCAAATCCTGAAGTGCTGTATAGTGCTCGTTTGTGTTTCTTTATCTGCTGGTCAAAGCCCCAGGCTTAGATGGGACCTGAATGGGACTATTTTCTTTATAATCTTTAGTCCTTTTTAAGCTGGGATGCAGACTTGTTTTACAAAGAGCTTTCTTCACAATGTGGTGCATTTGGTAGAGCAGGTATAATTATCTCCTTGTGATAGATGGGAGGCAGTGGTCTCGGAGAGGTTATGCGACCTGTCCATTGTCACATAGCTAACAATTGGAAGACACACACTGGCCACCAACAGGGACCTCCTGACTCCCAAAGCTGGGCTTGTTGCTAAGCTTTCTGGGGAGCAGTGGGCTGTAGAATTGTCACTGGTTGCTTCATGGCTTGGTGGCCCTCTCTGATCCTGTTTTAGCTTTCTCTGCTCTCCTTCCCAGTGCTCTATGATGGATGCCCCAAGTCATTGAAAGGTGGTGTGTGGTGGCCACAGACCAAGTTTGGGCTCTTGGCCACAGTACCTTGCCCCAAAGGGTCTCTGGGTAAGTGCCTGTGGTTGGAAGTGATAGGTCTTCAACAGGATCTGGAAGAGGGAGGGGAGAGTCAGAGAAGGGGGAGAATGGAACCCTGGGATTCTGCTGATTTAGGGGGTCCCTATAATATGTGACAAGTTGGGCCTTAGGGCACTTTCCTCTTAGGGGGAAGGAAAGGGAGGGAGAGATGGGAGTTGAGGGGGATTTGGTTTGGAACCTCTCCTCCAGTACCTCTGCTGCCCCTAGCCCCCTCACCTGTCATTTTTCCATTTCTCTTGATTCCTGGGCAGGCTTGCGGGGAACAGGTAAGTCCCTCCACTTTGTTCTCAGGGAGGTCCCTGCAGACTTCTTTGCTGGCTGAAGCCTTGCCTGCAACCTTTGCTCCTCCCCACTTGCTGCCTGAGGTCTCTGCAGATCCCTGCTCTTCTTGGCACTAACAAAGCAGTTGGTTCTCAATTATCCACAGTGTAGCATGGATTGTGTAGGGCTATGCCCCACTTCCACAGATGGAACTGTGTGGTTGGATGTGGATGGGTGTCTATGTGTGTCTGAGATTGGGTGTGTGTGTTAAGGTGGGGCACAGAGTGTTTGTTTTTGTTTATACTTCCCTGCTTCGGAAATTTGATTCTAAATGGTTTTTTAATTATCTGCTAGTTTGGGATCCTTCTTGCCTCTGACCTGCTCTGTTAGTACAGGTGATTGAGAACTGACTTAGAATGCTTATGATCCCGCCTCCCACCTTGTTCTCCCCTTCTGCTTATGGCACCACCAGGCTTCAGGAGCGCTAGACTTTTGTACCTGGAGGTTCTGGGGGAACGGGTGGGGCTTCCCCTGTGGTGACCTGGGGAGGTTAGCTGACTTCTCTGGCCTGGAGCTGGTCCTTGACTCAGGCTGTGTTGGGGCTTGGCTTGTGACTAGTGCCTGGGGTCTGGAGGTCCTGGCTGCCCATAGCCTCGGGCTCCAACAGTGATGACTGACTTCTTGCCTTTGCATAGGTGCTGCCATGAGGCACTGTGATGAGGACAAGGGGTGGCTGGAGCCAGACCTCTTCAACTGTACCTCACCGGCTTTCCGGGAACTGGGCCTACTGGTAGTATTTCCCTCGACACCCCCCTTCCTGTAATGAAGTGGCACAGTGGACAAAACTAGAGTCAGGAAGCCCGCAATTCAAATCTGACCAAGGATACCGGCTGTGTGTCCTTGAGCAGTCCCTTCTCTGCCTATTTCCTCATCTGTAAAATGGGGATAATAAACTCCCTGGGGTTGTTGTGAGGATTGCATGAGATAGTATTTGCGAAGTGCTGAGCACAGAGCCGTTCCTGGCACATTTGTAATGAATTTTTGTTTCCCATGCACCTCAACATCCTCAGGATATGGCTTTGCTAGTAATACATCTCCCTCCTACCCCAGATACCCCTTCCATATCTTCACAGCCCCCCACATCCTCCAAAGCTCCCCAATACCTTCCAACCTTCTGGAACTTGGTTGAACTGGTAATGAATGGCTTTTTCTTCCTGGTTCCACCACCTCCCTGTGGAGGTCTACCTAGGGTCTCCCTTCCCCAAACTGACGCTCCTAGAATAGCCTCTTTCCATTCAGAACCAGAAACTTCTAGACCTCCTCAAAACCTGTAGTTCCCTCCCCTCTCTCCCCTAACTCCGTAGACACTCTCCCCGCATGGGGATATTGGCAATTCCCACTCTGAATTTTCTGACACTAACAGTAGACCCCAGTAACGTTCAGACATTCTGTGTCTTCCCAATTTAAAGGCAATGTTTCAGTACAAAGAACCCTATAGATGGTAGTCAGGTGACCCAGTAGGTAGCATACTGGGTCTGGAGTCAGGAAAACCTGAGTTCAAGCATTTATTAGCTCTGTGAACCTGGGCAGGTCACTTAACCTCCATCTACCTCAGTTTCCTCAGCTATAAAACAAAGCTTCTGCTTCCCAAGTTTGTTTGGAGGACCAAATGAGATTATATTTTAAAACACTTAGCACAACCTGTCATGTAGTATGAGCTTAACAAATGTTTATTTCCTTCTTTCCTTCCCCCTCCCTCCCTTCCTGTCTCCCTTCCTCCCTCCCTCCCTTCTTCCCTCCCTTCCTTCCTTCCTGTCTTCCTTTCTTTCTTCTTGTGGAATGAGAAACCAGTTTTTATTTGAAATGAGGTTAAATCCTGGCTTTGTGACTCTGGGCAAATCCCTCTGTCTCCTCTGAGTCAGTTTTGTCCTCTGTGAAATAGAGGTTAGGCAAGGTGATTGCAACCTTCTCATGTAACAGAGGAGTTCTGTGATCCTTCAGTGTCGTCTCAGTCTGCCTGTGGTCCTTACTCTGTGCCTCTTGGTGGGGGTATGGGAGGATGAGTAGAAATGGGATGACTGGGGATCCTGAGGCTGGGTAGACATGGGGAGGAACATTCGGTGTGACCCTTGTCCCTTCTGTTTCATCTTGAGCAGCTGGAAGATCTAGAGCGCAATGAAACAGAGCTGGACACCATTGAGGCCAAGAAGCTGGCCCAGAGGCTTCGCACAGTAACTGGCCATGCCGAGCGCTACTTCGGCAATGACGTCCACATCGCTGCGCGTCTTTTGGGCCGGCTCCTGAGCTTTGAGAGTCATCAGCAGGGCTTTGGGCTGACTGCCACACAGGATGCTCACTTTAATGAGGTGGGCCTGGCTATCGCTGATTATCAGTGATCCCTGAATTACCCTAGCTGACATCCCTGTGGTCACATAGAACTCCCACTCTAGGAAGGAGATCCAAGACATGCCCTCTGACCCTGCTTATGACTGTTTGAACCTGCCTCCGTAGCATCCTGGTCACCACAGTGACACTTCCCCTGCCCCCATCAAGATCACAGAAAATGAATCCCTGAATGAGCTGATGGCCATGCCCTCTGACTCCAGAGTCTCTGTGTTTATCTCTGACTCTCCACCATAACTGATATCCCCACATTTATATAGGAAGCCCATTTCAGGGGGATGACCCTACTGACCCATTATTCCACTAATTTCTGACTCTGTTTACCACATGCCAAGACTGCTGATCTCCACCCTTTTGACTGCCCTCTGATATTTAACCCCACTTAAGGGAGTGTTCAGAGCTTTGCTTTAGGGAAATCAGTCTTCAGGCTTTCTGTTGCAGGGGACCCTTTGTTTTGAGGAAAAGAGCCTTGAGCTAGCTGTCAGAACTAGGGACCTCTGGCCTAGCTCCATCTCAAACATGGCCTGGTGACCTGGGTAGATCACTGCCTCCCTCTAGGTCTCAGTCTGAGGGACTTTTCTGAGATACTGTGAAGGTGAAATTGACAGAACTGATTTAGTTTTGATTGTTAAGGGAGGGGAAAGTCATGGAGGACCATGAGGTTTGGAACTTAGAAACCATATGAAGGGCAGAGTCACAGACAGAAATAGTAAAGTCATGGGATCAGGGAAACCAGAGCTGGGCAAGAGCTCAGTGCCCAGTCCAGTCTCCTGACTTATGGATGAGGAAACTAAAGGCCAGAGAGGGGGAGGGTTGGCCTGAGGTCACACAATAATGAGAGCTCCAATTCTGTGTGGCCTTTTAACAAAGTGCTGTATGTTTATTATCAGACTTCATCCTTACAACTGATTTGCCAGGTAATCATGGTATCATTATCCTTCATTTAGAGAGGGGGAAGCTAAGTCTAAGGCTAAGTGGTTTGCCCTGAGTCCCATAGCTACTAAGTGCCAGAGGTAAGACTTAACCAAGATCTTTCCTGATTCTAAATCCTGCAGTCTGTCCATTGCATTTCAGTGGTTCTCACTCTGGGGTTCCTTGTATCAGGTGGTCCTGGGGTTGTGAGTGGGAAGGAGTCACCAGAGCCCTCCTCACCATAAACCTTCTCATCCCCAGAATCTCCTCTGGGCTGGTTCAGCTGTGCTGGCCCCAGAGACCCGTAAACTGTGGGATTCTCCATGGCCACAAGCCCTAGGTGGGACCCCAGCCCGGGGGGCTAGTGCAGGCCTCATTGAGCAGCTGGAGGAGTACACAGCGACGTTGGCCCAGAACATGGAGCTCACATACCTGAACCCTGTGGGCTTGGTGGCACCGAATATTAGTAAGCCAGGACTCCAGTAGGTGGGCAGGTGGGGGTCAGAAGCTCCCATTGAGGGAGGAGGGGAAGGCACACTCTTTTGGGAGGAGAAAGTGAGTTTTGGCCAATGACTTGTGACACTTCCCTTCCCATGCCCCCAGTGCTCAGCATTGATCGAATGGAACCTCCTGCTCCCACCATGGGGGGACATCGATATCCTCGTTACCATGGTAGCCTTTTCCGGGGCCAAGATGCCTGGGATCCTCATACACATGTTGTGCTGCCCCCTCCAGTACCCCGGCCCCCACAGCCAGAAGGTAAGTCCCCTAAATGGAAGTGCAAGCAGCACTAACCAGGAACAGGGTTCCCAGGCCACCATCTTCCCCCACAGAACAGCACTGTCCTTGGGAGCCACTGAGTTTGTGGCCATGGCAGGGGTGGGAGCACTGGCTAATTGTTCTGGAGGGTCACCGACTGTGGCTTACCCTTTGCTTACCCCAGCCCTGCCCACAAGTGGCAGCAGCGATGCCAATGGGACAACAGAGAGCGTGGCAGGCCGAGGGGGGCCCCTGGAGGCAGAGCCGGGTCTCACCATTGTCATCCTCCTCATCTACCGAACGTTGGGAGGGCTGCTCCCTGCCCGCTACCAGGCAGAACGCCGAAGCGTTAGGTATGACTGAAGGAGAGACTGAGTAGTTCATGTATGGGGCCACCTGGACTCTGGGTCCCATCAGAACAGGGTATAACGGCAAGAGATCTTCTCCCTAAGGACAGTCCTAGTTGAGGGCCTGATCCCTTATTAGTATAATATTGTGGCAGAGCTGATTACTTTGGAGTAAGGATCTGGGTTCTTTTCTTTGCTGAGTGACCTCTGGGCCTCAGTTTCTAGATGTATAGATTTCATAGTCTAGATCTGTTCTCTGAGTGTCCTTTATAAAGCAGGTAGTCGAGGTTTTCTCCTCATATAGTGGTGGTCAAGGGGAGGTAAGGGGCTCGAAGGGGAGTGCCTGTTATTCTGAGAATGTCTGGGGTCCAGAGGTAGTAGTGTTTATGCAAAAGCCTCATGACCACTGCCAGAATATAGGAGGGGGTGTTCCTATTTGAATCTAGATTGGTTTAGAAACTTGCAGTAGCTCAGAAGTTGATGAAGTCCTTTCTGTTCTCTCTCTCCACCTGTAAAATGAGGAGGTCAGACTAGATAATTACAAGACTCTGTGGCTGTCACTGCGGGGTGGGTAGGTGTGGGCATAGCATGACAATTCTAGGACTCAGGTGATAATGTTCCTTCAGGCTCCCCCGGAACCCAGTTATGAACTCTCCGGTGGTCAGCGTTTCCGTGTTCAGGGAGCGCAGCTTCTTGCAGGGTGTTCTAGAGTCGCCTGTCACCCTGGAGTTCCGCCTGCTGCAGACGGCGAATCGAAGCAAACCCCTCTGTGTGCAGTGGGAGCGACCCAGCCCGTGAGGATGCATTCCTTCTTCCCCTGGCAGCCCCCTGGATGGCCTTCAGAGCCATCTCTGTTGAATGACATATTGGCTTAGCTTTTGAGGACCTGTCCCCTCCAGTTCACCCCAGGATCAACCTGTGTGTGGTAGAACTGGACCAGCTCATGGGGATGCCCATCCTAACTCAACACCCCAGACCCGCTTAAACTTGCTCAGTCTCAGGTCTTCATCTTTAAGGAGGTTGGGTCGGATGGTCTCTAAGGGCCCTTATAATTCTGGAGTCGTTGATCTTACTAATTTATGTGTTGGGTTGGCCTATAAAGAGGTCTGAACTCTTGTCATTCTCTTCCACCCAGTATGAGTGCAGGTACAGTAGTACCCTCAGTTGATAGCCTGGCCATTTGGACTCTGAACTCTGATGTGACTCTCCACAGGAGTGACCCTTGGGGTGTTTGGACAGCACGTGATTGTGAACTTGTGCACAGGAATGGTACCCACGTGCGCTGCCAGTGTTCCCGGCTTGGTACTTTTGGGGTGCTCATGGATGCCTCCCATCGAGAGGTATGGGGACATCCATTTTCCTAGATGTCAAGGAACCTTCCAACTGTTGCTGAGTTAGAAGGGAATGGGGAATGATTGTCTGAATCCTTCAGGATCCTGGGTGGGAAATGGACTCAGTTAAAACCTGGGGAGTTAGACTTGTGTGAATGGAAGTGTTTATCAGAAAGAAAGGTTTACTTTATCAAAGAGCTGAGGGCTGCATGTCCAGCTGGGAAGACAAGATCAGGAGAGGATGGACCTGGGAGAGTGGAGGTCATGCCAAGAGCTGTAAGGTTTCATTCCTTCCTGACTGCCCCTCCCCCTGCCCGCAGCGTCTGGAAGGTGACCTGGCCCTCCTGGCTGTGGTCACTCATGTGACCGTGTCTGTGACTGTGGCTTCCTTGTTCCTGACTGTGGTTGTCCTGCTCAGCCTTCGAGGCCTCAAGTCCAACACCCGTGGGATCCATGCCAATGTGGCAGCAGCACTTGGCCTGGCAGAGCTGCTCTTCTTCCTGGGGATTTACCACACCCAGAACCAGGTGCTCAGCTGAGGGGTCCAAAGTCAGGAAGCTATCAGAGGCCTGGGGCCCCGTTGGTGGTGGTGATGGTGGGGCGTTTGGGAGACTGGTGGGCGAGTCCACCTTATGGAGCTGCCGTTACCCTCTGCTTTCCCTCCCTTCCTCTAGTTCCTGTGCACGGTGATTGCCATTGTCCTCCATTATCTCTTCTTGGGCACCTTCTCCTGGCTCTTTGTGCAGGGACTACACCTCTACCGCATGCAAGCAGAGGCTCGAAATGTGGACCTTGGGGCCATGCGCTTCTACTATGCCCTGGGCTGGGGTGTTCCAGCCATCCTTCTGGGTAAAGTGAACTGCTCTCCTCCCTGGCAATTATCAGAGTAATTACGGCACTTGCTATATGGAGGACTTACAAAGTACTTTCCCCTCAACAACTGTAGGGCCCACGTAATACAAGAATTATGATTTCCATTCTGTAGATGAGGAAAGCTTGAGGCCCAGTGAGAAGTGATTTACTCCAAGCTTATGGTGGCATTCAAACCCACATCTTCTGACTTTAAGTCCAGTGCCCTTTTCACCATAACATATAGCATGCATTGCCATGGGTATCTCCCCTGTTCCTGGTGGATAACATAGACAGCACCCCTCAGCCGTCCCATATGAGTTCACTGTCCAGACCAGCTCAGCCCAGCATCTAAGGGAGAGAACCTGACACTGCCTTCAGGAAATGTAAGAGGATCCCAGAGGCCTCCTTTGTAGGGCTTGGACCCCAGACCCACTCCCTTCTCTTTAATCTCCAGGCTTGTTGGCTCCCCATCACCAAGTGGGGTATACTGGAAAGAAAACTTTTGGTCAGGACACCTGGGTTCAGATCCCAGCTCTTCTGACCTGTAGAACCTGAGTCAAATCCATTTCCTCTTTAGAGCCTCAGTTTCCTCCTTTAAAGTGAGGATTTTTAAGTAGCTCAGCTCTAAAGTCTATGAAATCCAGGCTTTGCTTCACACACCTGGCTCTGTTCACCTCATCTCCCACAGAACAAGCCCCAGACTTCCCATAGGTGCTCAGAACCATAGGTGGCATGGAGGAACAGCTGGGGCCAGAGGTACTTGGAGAGAGGAGAGCCTTTGAAAAAGATCAGTGAGGTCTGGGTCTCCTGACATGGTAAAATGAAGGCATTGGATCTCTAAGTCCCATGACCTCCCTGAGCCTTGGTTACTTCATCTGACAAATGGACATGAGAAACCTTTCACTATCTACTTGACAGACCTATTCTTAGGGCAAGCTTCCATAAATGATAAAGCATATTTGATGCATTAGGATTGCTGAGGTCAGAGTAAGTCTCTATCTCCTGAGTCTGCCCCCTGTAGCTCCTCTCCCTCTTTGAAATGCCTTAACTCCCTTATCCCTTGATTAGGAAGGAGGAAGAAGTGACCCACTGCTGATGTAGTGGGGCTTTGGGTGTGGAATGTGATCTCCCTGGCTCCTTGTGCCCATCTTTACCCCTTCTTCACTTCCTCCCCATCACCATGGTCTTCCTTCTGTATGATGTCAGGGGGTGTGGGGTGGGAGTTGTTTCCTACTCTGAACCCTCTTTTTTCCAGGCCTTGCTGTAGGCCTTGATCCTGGGGGATATGGAAACTCAGACTTCTGTTGGATTTCCATCCACGATAAATTGGTGTGGAGCTTTGCTGGCCCTGTCGTCTTGGTCATTTCGGTGAGGCCCTGAAGTAGTTCCGGTCCCAACCCTAACTCCATCCTTAATTCCGATACCTACCTGGGATCTGGGCTGGGGCTGGAGGTGTTGGGTGTTTGATGAGAGGAAACACTGACTTAGGAGTGCCTACTTATCTCCATCTTTCTGAATCTTCCCCTGTCTCTCCATGTCTCTGTGGCCACATCTAACCCTTTGTATCTGAATGTCTTTGTCTTATTTCCCCCATGTCTTTGTTTCATCACTCTATCCTCTCTCTGTTCTCCCCTTTCTGCTCCTGTCTTGCCATGTCTCTGACCCCCCGTATCTCTGTTTCCATGCCCCACGTGTGTTGTGTGTGTCTAGATGAATGGGGTCTTGTTCCTGCTGGTAGCAAGGATGTCCTGCTCCCCTGGACAGCGGGAGGCCAAGAGGATGTCTGTGCTGTGAGTTGATTTCAAGGGATGGGTGGGACAATGGCGATCCAGACTGAGCCCTGCTAGGCTGTACAGAGAGCATGGCAGGTGTGGCTGGGCGCTAGAATGTATATACCATCATGGAGGTTGGTTTGAGGGTGTGGGAGAAGGAGGGGAGGTTGTTGACTTGTGACTAGGAAAGGGACTGTCCCTGCCCTGTCCACTCTCTCCCTTGCTCCCTCAACTTCCCCATTAGATGCCTCTCTTTGGAAGGAGAGTCCACTGGTATAAATTCACATCTTTGGGCTTCTGTTTCTGTCTCACTTCTTGTCTTTGCCATTTTCCGTCTCTGTCTCTCTGTCTTTCTCTTCATTCCTTTGTCCCCTCTCCTGGGTTGGCTCTCTGTGTTTTGACCCCCATTCTTTCTACCTCTTTGTCCTTATCTCTCCTTCCCTTTATCTCTCTGCCTCTGCTTGTGTCTCCCTGTCTGGGCCCCTCTTCTTGTCTCTCTCCATCTTTCCGCCTTGGCGTCTTCTCCACGTGTGACCCTCTGCAGCTCCTTCCTGCTGCTCCTGCTCGTTGGTGCCTCCTGGCTCTTCGGTCTCCTGGCAGTCAACCATAGTGTCCTGGCCTTCCACTACCTCCACGCTGGGTTCTGCAGCCTTCAGGTGACCTGGCCCTGCAGGGGGAAGCATGGGACCCTGCCCTGCCCTGTCCCTTTGTCACAGTTACCCCTCCCTAAGCTTCCCTCTTCCTCCAAGTAACCCTCTCACTTCCATTTCTTGTCCCTTCACTGACTGCCGCGTCCTTTGCCATTGCCACAGGGCCCAGCTATGCTGCTGATCTTCTGTGTCCTGAATGAGGAGACCCGAGGGGCTTGGGCCTCGGCCTGTCTGGGCAGGAAAGGAGGAACAGAGGAGGCAAGGCCGGCCCCGGGCACGGTGAGGAGATTCTTGGGGGGTGTTGGTGGTGCTAATGCGATGTCACTTCATAGGGAGAGTGTTGGAGACATCCAGGGGGCCTTGGCTCCTGACTGGCCATGTTTCCATCCCAGGGCCCTGGTGCTTACAACAACACAGCCTTGTTTGAGGAAAGTGGCCTCATCCGAATCACTCTGGGGGCCTCCACGGTGTCTTCTGTCAGCAGTGCTCGGTCGGCCAGGACACAGGACAGTCAGCGGGGCAGAGGTGGCCTCCTCAGGTACAGCAGGGGCAGGTTTAATCTGGTAGTCCATGCAGGCTGCCCCAAAGCTTGAGAAACATCAGGAACCCTGAGGTATTCTTAGATTTCAGAGCGGAGGGTTGGAAGAATGTCTGGTTACCTCTTCTTATCCTTTACTAGATCAGGAATTCTTACTCTTGCTTCCCTGAGGAAGGCCCTGTTTAGGTTTCCTGGGGCTGAAATGTGGAAAAGTCTCCTTCTGTCCCTTTAGCTCAGCCTGAGACACACAAAAACTTTATATACTACTGTCCTGGAGCAAATGACTCACCCTCTTTGGGCCTCCATTTTCTCATTTATAAAATGGGGATGGTGAAAATCAAATTATATGTGTAAACCTTAAATAACATCAAATATAAGTTATTTTTCCTATTACTGTCCAAGATAAAGAAAGTAAAAGCCAGTTTAGAGAGCTCTGGGACCTGCCTAGCTCAGCCACCTGGGTGAACTATCTACTGCTTATCTGCACATCCTTAATGTCTGGGCCCCACGCCCCCAATTCAATTCAACCCACACCAATGTGCCCAGGCCCTGTGTGGGGCACTGCATATACAGGGATGAAATAGCAAGACATTTCTCCCCTTCAAACAGCTTGAAATAGTAACAGTGACAGCAACAGTAACTGACAACAGCATGGCGGCGTTGATATAGGTTTTTAAGGTGTGGAAAACACTGTACGTATCCTGGGAAGGGATAATAGTTAAAATAATGATAGCTAACATTGAAATAATACATGCTGTGTGCTAAATGCTTCATAACTATCTCACTATAACCCTGGGAGACAGGTACTGTTAGTATCCCTATTTTACACATAAGGATACAGAGGCAGGTAGAGGCTAAGTGCTTTACCTAGAGTCACTCAGCTAGTTGGTGTCTGAGGTTGGATTTAGACTCAGGTCTTCCTGACTCCAGATCGAGTGCTCTATCCACTGCACCACCTAGTCAACAATAGTATAGGACCCTGTGATTTAAAAGTACTTTACATGGGTTATTTCACTTGATAATTTCCCTCTAAGAAAAGTAATGTAAGTATCATCCCCATTTTATTTAGAAATCTGAGGCTCAGTGTAGGAAGTGACTTACCCAAGGTCACATAGTGACAGAATCAGGATTTGACTATACTCTTTTTACTATACTGTAGCTGCCTCCTAACATCTAGTAGGAAGATGAGATTTGGACACAAGTAACTATGAATGTTAGAATATGTTTAACTGCTTAATGGATGAAACCAAGTCATAAAGAAATTCCAGGGAGAGGGTTCTCTTCTTACTGGAGACAAGGTAGGGGTGGGACTGGTAGAATGAAAGTAGGCTTCATGAAGGTGGCAGCTCCTGAGCAGGGCCTTTAAGGAAGATTTCATCACAGCTTGAAAACCGAGGGGCTAAGAGCACCCTAGCCACGAGGCATGATGTATACCAATGCACACAAAAGTCAGAAAGAGGTTGAGGAGCAGTGGAATATAGATAAAAGGAAGCGGTGGGAGATAAAACTGACAAGGCGGGACAGAGCGAGATTATGGAAAGCTTTGAATTCTAGGATTAAGGATTTATTTCAATATTTAAGGTGGTAGGGAGCTGCTGAAGTCTTTTGAGCAGGTCATCATGGTAAGTTATGGCGGTCACTTTGACAAGGCTAGGTAGGATGGGCCCAAGGGGAAAGAGGCTGGAGGCAGGGATGTTGTTTTCTTCAGGAGAAAGCCCAGCACGGTTTCTTCTCCAGCACAAAAGAACTCAGCCTTCTCACAGCACTTCTTTCATTGTACCCCACCAAGTTTGATTCATCCTTGATTAACCCTTCTCTCCCAAAGAACATTTCAGATCTCCAGTTGGGTGGGTGTATTGTACAGATAGTCACACCTTTGTGTTTATAAGAGACATGGCAGCAAAGTAGAACGAAGGTTTGGAGGGTCAGAATGACCTGTTGTAATGCCAGTGTGATACCTATAGCAACCCCTATGAATATGCATGCATTTTTCCAGGGTAAATTTGCAAAATATAAAAACTCTTCCTCAAAGGCAAAACCAAAATATTTATTTGGGACATTATTAGAGTGCCAGGAGGTAAGATTTAACGGGGAACTTATCACTAATCCAGGGAGCACTGACATCTGAAACCTTTGTGTCAGATTTCCCCACAAAAACAAGTTCCCCTAGACAAATTCCTCCCCGCCCACTCACAGCTTGCCTTTCTCTCTCTCTTCCCCTGCACGCACCCCCCCCCCCCCAGTCTCTCTCTCCTCCTTGGGCAAGCTCCTCCCAGTCTGAACTCCATGTCACCCATGTGACTACAGGCTCCATGTGATCACAGATCCCATATATTAGGCCTATTAATGGGTGGGAAAGATCTTCCTATTCTATTAACTTTACATGTATGTGTAAAGGGGAGGATTCTGTAGAGAGGAGAGATTTAAAGATGCAGAAGATAGGATGATTAAAGTCTCACTGATGGACATAGACATGAAGACATGAAGACCAGGGGACGCAGTGATCAACAGTGTCATATCCTCTAGGAAGTTGAAGGAAGATGAAGACTGAAAAAATACCTTTGGAATTATTGATTAGGAAGGAGGAAGTGTAAAGAGAGAGGTTTTCTGGAGAAAGCAGATTCCTTTGAATAGTGGGGTTGGAAGCCAGACAACAGGGGGCTGAGAAGAGAATGCAAGAAAGGTACAAAGGTATAATATTCTATACAAGTCTGGCAGTCAAGGAAAACAGAAAGAGAATTGTAGCTTAAAAGGATAACGAGCTCTTCTGGGAAGAGGTTGCTGATTTTTCGTTTGTTTGTTGGTTTGTTTTGATAAGGGAGGCCTGGACTTGTTTGTAGGCAGACAGAAAGGAACCACTAGCTAGTGAGAGGTAGAAATTAGAGATGAAAGACAAAGAAAGAGCAAAGCCTAGGGTGAGATGGAAAGGGATGGCCCAAAATGGAGGGTTTAGCCTTGGAAGAAGGCTACCTAACCCTGTGAAGCTGGACCATGAGGGGAGATAAGACAGAGATTTACTGTACAATTTTCTTTTTCTCAATTACATGTAAACAAAAACTCTTAAGAGTCATTTTTAAAAATTTTGAGTTCCTTAATCTCTCCCTCCCTCCCTGAGAAGGTAAGCAGTTTGACATACATTATACATGTGCAGTCATGCAGAACATTTCTAGAAAACACAGATCAAAAGGCCCAATAATAAAGAAATTAAAAATAGTAGACTTAAGTTTGCATTCAGACTCCATCAGTTCTTTCTTTGGAGGTAGAGAGTGTTTTTTATCATAAATGACAGAGTAGTTGAGAGGAAGACTTGAGAAAGATGAAAAAGCCAACAGCAAGTGATTTTTCAATCTCTTTTAGTAAAGGAGAAAGTAAGGTTATCTACTGAAAGGTTTGACACAGACTGTAAAAACAAAGATTATTTTGCGGTGAATGGAGTTCTGGGTCCAATTCTGTGTGTCACGTTTCAGGAAGGATATTAGAAAGATGTAATGTGCCTGGAGGAAGCAAACCTGGATGGTTGGGGACCTGGAGAACATACTCTATGAGGGCTACTATTATAGTAGATGCTCTATCATGTTACTTTCATTCTTGGTGGATGAAGGAGGGACAGGAAAAAAAAAAGCTAAAAATAAATAAATAAATGAACTTGAAGATGTTTAGCCTAGAGAAAAGAAAACTTAGCAAGGATGGGAAACCTGTGGCCCTGGGGGACACATGATAATACTTAGCACAGTGCCTGATACATATTAGGGGGCTAATAAAAAACTATTTGACTTGGTAGCTGCTTTCCAATATTCGACTTATTGTGAAGGTAAATTTTTTAACAATTAGAACTATTGGTTCCAAAATACAATGGACTGCCTAAGGAGATTTTCTGATTTAGGAAGGTCTCCTAGCAGAGTCTGGATAATCACTTTTCAAGAGTGTTGAAGAGGTGGTTCCTCCTCAGACATGGGATGGAGCAGATGCCTTGGAGGCTCCTTCCGAACTGAGGTTATTCTGGGATTCTCTGATAAGGTCTTTGCTAAAAAAGATGAAGAATATTGAAAATAACGTGTAAATGAGGTCAGCCATATCATTTCCCCTAACTTGTCATTTCTGTCCTCTAGGGAGAATGTTTTGGCAAAACATGGCTCAGCTGCCGACCACACTGACCAGAGCCTCCTGGCCCACGGTGGGCCCACAGACCTGGATGTAGCCATGTTCCATCGAGATGCTGGGGGAGGTAGGGCTTTGGGGAATGGCTGGCTCAGGAAGCGCTTTGTAGTTGGAATGCTTGCTTATCTATCAGAAGCAGGCCTGAGAGAGCCCAAGCACCACTGGCAATGCCATTTTTTCCCCTCAGACTTCCTGGCACCATTGTCCAGTTCCCTCTTATTCCTGATTTTCCAAGTCTATTCTAGCCCCTGTTCTCAGTTGGTCACTTCTGCTATCCATTGTCCCTTAGGCATGGACTCAGACTCAGACAGCGACCTGTCCCTGGAGGAAGATCGAAGTTTGTCCATCCCATCCTCAGAGAGCGAGGATAATGTCCGGCCCCGTGGTCGATTCCAACACCCTCTTCGCCGGGCGGCTCACAGTGAACGGCTCCTCACTCACCCAGCCAGCAGCACTCCCAAAGGTGACCCCTGACTTCCCTTTATAGGGTCTCCAAAGGTGACCCCAGTGACTCCCAAATACTTCCCAGAGGCCTCTCAGACACCATCGACTCCCAGATGCTCTCATAAAACCCTCTGAACTTCTTCAGATCATTTATAATAACGAACAGGTTATTCGTCTCAATCCTCTCTCACATTCACCCCTTTCCCCTTCATTCCCCCCTCCCTCACCTCATCAAACCCTGTTATTATTGGTTATATGGCCCCTGTGGATCCATGACCTTTCTCCATCTATGGCTGTCCTTTCTGGGTCTATTGTTTTTCACCTCTGCCTTGGCTTCCCTCAGTTGAGTTATGCCCATGGCTAGGGACCTGTTAGGGGTCATGAGGAAGTCGGTCACAGTGTAACCCAAATCCCCACCTGCAGATGTGGACGGTAATGATCTACTATCCTACTGGCCAGCCCTGGGGGACTGTGAGGTACATCCCTGCTCCCTGCAGACCTGGGGATCGGAGCGTCTGGGGCTGGATACTGGCAAGGACGCAGCCAACAATAACCAGACTGAACCGGCACTGACCAGTGGGGATGAGAACACCATCGGCCACACCCAGCGACAGAGGAAAGGTCAGAGGCTTGACGAGCACACCAGGCTAACCCTCATGAGCCCTCCCATCTTCCTCTTGGGAATCCTCTTCCTACCAGATCCATCCACTGTGACCCACAGGCCCTTCTCTAGATCTCCTACACCATCCATCTCAGGATTCCTACAGATTGGCTCCAAGATTTGTCCCTGGGACCCTTCCAAAGTCTTTCCCTATGGGACGCTTGACCCAACACCCAGATCCTTCCCTTGGAACTCCCTCAGATTTCCCCCAACCCCCACACACATACCCTAAAACTCACTTAGTAACAACCCTCTCTTTCAAGATCAGCTTTGAAAGTGGACTGGAAGCACTTACCTCTAGACTCTTTTTGGAATTTCTTAGATTTGACTCTTCCCTTAAGGATCCTTGGGTCCTCTCACCCCAAATTCTCCTCCTAAAGTTCCCTAGAACTTCCCCTAAAAATCATCCCCTTAGAGTCCTAAACCTTCCCTGGCTCCAAACCCTAAGATACCTTCTTCAGAAAACTCTGGGATACCCTACCATGTCCCCCTGAAAACATTGGGTACTCTCATAGTGCCTCTAAAATCTTTTTTCCCATTTCCTGAAAGTGTCTTCTTCCAGGTTGCTTTTGAGGGGATGATAGAGATTCAGACATTCATCCCCTGAAGTGGCCTTCTGGGGCCCTGTTGTCCCTTTGGCATGTATGTCCCCCAGCTGTCACTAGCTTATACCCTTTGCACCCCCAGGTATACTGAAGAATCGACTGCAATACCCATTGGCTCTACATGGGCTACCTTCCACCAGTACTCGAGGGGCTCCTGAGCTGTCCTGGTATCGGTCCTCCACCTTGGGTCACCGGGCAGTACCGGCTGCTTCCTATGGCCGCATCTATTCTGGCACAGGTAGCCTCTCCCAGCCAGCTAGTCGCTACTCTTCTCGGGAACAGTTGGATCTGCTGCTTCGTCGGCAGATGTCTCGGGAACAGTTGGAGGAGGCCACCCCTTTTCCCATGTATTCCACTAGCCGTCATGGTTCCCGGGAACAGTTGGAGAGGGTCCCTAGCTGCCATAGCTCCCGGGAGCACTTGGAGACCATTCCTAGTCGCCATGCCTCCCGGGAGCATCTGGAGACTATTCCCAGCCGCCATGGATCCCGGGAACATCTGGAGACCATTCTCAGTCGCCATGGCTCCCGGGAACATCTGGAGAGCTCCAGCAGCCGACAAGGCTCCTGGGAACATCTAGAAGCCTGTCTTGGTGGCCCAGAGCCAAGGTTCCGAGGAAGCACTCTGCCTCGAAGGCAGCCACCCAGGGACCATCTGGATGCTCTGGCCACTCGGTTTGGGTCCAGAGAGCCCTTGGATTCTGGGGCATCTCAGGAATGGCCAAGCCCACTGCCCCACCTCAGGGGCTCCAGGGACCAGCTCTTGCCTACGAGTCAGAGGTCTCGGGAACAGCTGGATTGTTTAGCTAGGAGCTCAAACTCTCCAGAACAGCTGGACATGAGGCCCTGTCGGCATCCATCAAGGGAGAACCTAGAACCACTCTCTAGGCGGCTCCCATCCCGGGAGAATGTGGCGGCTTGTCCAAGCAGGGCCCCTTCCACTGAACAGTTAGACATTCTTTCCTCCATTCTGGCCTCCTTCAACTCCTCAGCTCTCTCCTCCTCTGTGCAGTCCTCCAGTACACCTTCAGGCCCTCACACCACCGCTACGCCTTCTGCCACAGCCTCAGCACCAGGGCACTCCACACCTCGCTCAGCCACATCCCATAGTATCTCAGAGTTGTCTCCAGACTCAGAGTAAGTAGGGGACCAAGAGCCATTGAACCACTATGCGCATCTGTTCATTCACTCAGTCACCTACCCACTCATCCATCATCCCTCCCTTAAAAAGGTATTTATGGATGGATACCATGCCTTCTGAAGTCCCTTTCTGTTTTGAAGTTTCATAATTCTAGGGGAAAGTTTGAAAGATATAATAGCTAGCACCTGGAAATTACTGAATATAGGGGGTGAGGGAAAGGGAAGAGTCAGGGATGACTTGGAGAATTTTAGGACCAGGTGATTAGAAAGAAGGTGATCCCTAACAGAAAAGGGGTACATTTAGGGTAATGAATTCCAGTTAGGGCATGCTGTGTGCAGAGGAACATTTTAATAACAGGGTAATGATAGATAGAACAAGTGTCCAGTGCTTTGCAGACCATAAATGTAAGCTGCTGTATTATTCAGAAGGCAGGCCTGGAACTCTGAAGAGCAGAATAGGATATATATGTTTGGGAGCCATCTCTACCTCTCATGTGAATGGATGAGGTCATTGGGAGAGGGTGTAAAGAAAGGAAAGAAGAGGGATCCAAAGCAGAATGCTCTCCAAAATAGGAGTTGGATATTGGTGAGGGCCAGTCCATGACAGAGCTTCCCCATGAGAAGAGGAAAGAGATTAGAGGAGACCCTCGTGTTGCTGAGGAGAAGCAAGCTGACCAACCATTGTCTGCTTGCCAGTGACTTCTATAGTCAACCCTACCTTCAACTGACCTCTTTCTTTAGATTTCATTTTTCAGTTAACAGACTTTCCCCACCTCTCCTTCCCATATCCCTTCCTTCCACTAAACAAAAACCAAAAAGAAAAAATGAAAGGACAAGAAAACCCTCAAAACAGATATGTACGTCATTGACCATGTCTAAAAATGTGTGTTTGATTCTGCATTTTGAGTCCCTCTTAAAGGTCTTTTCAGTTTCTTATTGAATGGTCATTTCATCATTTCTTGGACTTAATATTTCATTATGTTTTCATGCCATCAATTTGTTTATCTTCCCAATAAGTCCTTCTCCTGACTTCTGATCATTCGCCAATGACCTTTGTGTGATCACTTATCAGATAAGCTTCGATGCCAGGGAAATTTCTAACCGTTTTTTACCTTTTTGACTTCTGTCCTTTGTAGAGTCACGAGAAGTGAGGGCCACTCCTGAGAAGCAGACGCGGCAAAGGAAGAGTGAACAGAGTGAAAGGAGCAGGAGGTGGTTTGAAGGGAGGCACAGACATTTTCAACACAAGTTTGAGGTCTCTCCTTTCTACCAGCCCTGGATCAGATAGAGGAGAGTTTTGGGGTACCAGGATCCCTTCCCTCTCTCCTCCTACATTCAGAACCACTTGCTTGTGAGAGGAGGGACTCCCACTGGCCCATCCCAAACTGGATCTTCCTTTCTGTAACACTTGAGCACTGTGTGTGCATGAGTGTGCATGCTGGTGCGTGTTTGGGGAGGGGCCAGGGCCTTTGAGGACTTTTATATATTTTGTATCTTTGTAATCAGAGAGAAAGATGTCTATCCTTATTTTTAACCTTTTCTGTCCCATGACTTCCCTGGGCTAGGTTGAGCTGGTCTGGTCTGGGGAAAAGTGGTTGGGTTGGGACAAAGTGAGGAGCTTGCAGGGTCTGTCGTCTCCCTCCCTCCATCCCTAAGGCTCCATCCATCTTTCTGCATTCATCCTCCTCTTCCTGTTCCCTGATGCCAACGATCCTTTCTTCAGCCCCATCAGTCTTTCCCTTTTCCCTTATCCCTGTTAAGTTGTCCACATATACCCTTCTTCCTAAGCTCCCCCATACCATAGGGTCATCATGGAATGGGGAAGGACCTTAGAGATCATCTAATCCCACCCCCCCCCCATTTTATCGAGAGGGAAAGTGATTTGCTTCAGATCATACAGGTTGGTTTATAGAGTGGCAGAGTCAGGATTTGAACCCACATCTTCTGGCTATAAATCCAGGACTCTTTCCATTATACTCCTTCTCTCCTGTGAGCTCACGCCTATCCTCCCTTGAGGGGTTCTCCCTTTCCTCTTCAGGGTCTCCCCTGCGCAGGAAGCCTTCCCCTTCAGTTCTGTTTCTCTCACCTCAGAAGCTGGTGGGAATGAGGTGTCTAACCTTCCTTTCTCCTGTTCCTCACATGAACTTGGTTGTTCATAATATGTTTTTGAACCATATGGCTTTCCTATTTTGTTTTTCCCCCTTAGTGGCCTGAGAGCCAAAGTCCTCCTGAGGGGATTCTGCCCAGACCTGTAGAGCCTGCTCTTTCCCAGGACAGAGACTGATGGAGGTGGCTCCTCCCTGGGCTGAGTAGATGCCTCAGTCCTTTCTTGTAACTGAGGCTGACAGGGCAGGGGAAAACTTTTTGCCCCTGCCCCTGCCCCTTTCCTGGCCTTCAGTTTAGGGAGGAGGGTATCCCCCAAATGAGTTTGTGGATGAGGTGATAAACACAGACTGTCCCTAGGCCCCATACTAAGCTCCATGTTTGTATGTATTGTGGAGTCATCCTAACCCCCATCCCCACCATTTACTGCCTTATAACCCTCCGGGCCCAAGCCCAGTTTAATATTTATTCAAGCAGCAGACATAATGTTTACAGAGCAAGGGCTTGCCTTCCTCAGCTGTTGGGGTGGGATGGGAGGGGAAGGGCTCTGCCAGGCCTTTATTCAGATACATTCCATGGTGTCCTCCTCCTGCCCCCCAGGATGGCCCAAGCTGGGAGAGACCCCCACACTATGAAACTGGGGAGGAGAGGGGCTAGTGGTTCTTCCCTCCTTTCCCTTAGGGATGGGAGGAAGGAAGTAATAGCCTGGGATGGGGCGGTTTGATTTTGCTCATTCCCCTCCGCCCACCCCTCTGCCAGGCTGTTTATGGTTAGATGGGGGCACTCATGGGAAGATGACCTCCCCTAGCTATGTTTACAGGAAATCCCTCAGGCTTAGTCCTCTGGTGACCCAGTTCTTCCTGTCTTCTCTATTTTCTTAAAAAGAGGAAATATACTTGTTAAGGCTTCTTTCATAAAATGGTTTTTTTTGTTTACAGTACGGAATTTTGTTACTTTGTTTACAATATGGAATTTTGGACTTTGTTACTTTGTTTACAGTTTGGAACTTGGAAATTTTTTTACTTTGTTTATAGTTAAGCTCTTTGGATTTGTTACTTTGTTTACAACTTAGAATTTTGGACTTCACAGTTACTTTGTTTACAGTTGCAGGGAGACCTAAGGGATGGGGAGGAGCCTACTGTGAGGATCCCCTAGATCTCAATCTGGGACTCTGCTCTTGCTTCTTCCTCTAAATGTCTGTCAGCCCAAAGGTCATTCATTCCCTCCCTGCTTCCATAAACCACTGAAGAGGCCCCAATGCATTTGTACCCCTGGCTCATGGGGAACGGGGTGTCTTTGTCCTTAGAGGAAGGAGGCTCTCCCTCCTCCAACTTGAACCGGACAGTGTGGAATTGGGGGAGGGGTGTGCCACCATTTGCCAAGGAGATTAAGTTCCATCACCTATGAGTGCCAAATCCCACTTCCAGATACATCCCTGCTCATTCATGTCACCTTCATGCTCCCCCACTCCAGGGCTGATTGTGCTCTGTGTTGGCGTGGGGAACCAGGTCTGAGTGGAGAAAACATGATTTAGAGCTGGAAAGGCCCTCAGTGATCATGGAATTCAACTGTCTCATTTTAGGGTGGGGGCAGGGATGGGAGACGTTCAGTCTGGTTAAATGACTTCTCCGAGGTCACAGCTAATAAGTGGCAGATTTGGGGCTCAGATCCTGAGTCATTGCTCTTTCTGCTACACATCCTGCCTTCCACATGTGGACAGCCACAGAAGGGAGAGGCTGTTTCCCTCTCCCGCTCTCCAGCAGCCACTTCCTTATCTGTATAAATTGTGAAAGCCCGGGGAGGAGGTTGGGAATAAACTTCTATAGAAAACAGCTTCAGCCTCCATCTGTCCTGAGGAGAGAAAAGGGGAGGGTGGGTATGGGTGCTGGGGGCTTTCTAACCGTAATGCTGATGGAATAGCCCAAGATTTCCAAGCCAGCTGTGAACTGGGCTCTGAAGCAGGACTTCCCTCCTAAAGGAATCCTCAACTATTTTTAGCTTCTTTTCTTACTCCACCCCCCACTCCAGAAAACCCCAGTCCCGGCTTCAGCTAAACTGCCTCTCCTGTGCTGGATTTACCCTTCAGTCCTTCATGACTGATAACATAATCTCTGCTACTTTCTCTTTTTAGACTTCTAGTCACTGAGTAATAGATTAACACGTAGAGGAGACCTTACAGATTTTCTAGCCTAAACCTCTCATTGCACAGGGGAGGAAGCTGAAACCCAAACCAGCTGAGTTGCCCAATGTCACAACCAGTTTAGTAGCATAACTAGAACTCAAATCCAGGTGATCTGACTTCCAAATTCAGTGCTTTTCCGCTAGTAAAAACATGAAAAAACCTCATCAGATTTGTAGATGATCCAAAGCTGGGAGGTATATTTGAAACCATGGAATCAGGCTTGAAGAGAGGAGTGGATTTCCTCTATCTAATGTTATAGATGGGGGAACTGGAAACAGAAGGGGGCAAGTGATTTGCCTAAAATCCCACATTTAGTGTCAGGATTCGAACCCACATCTCCTGACTCTAGAATTCTTTCCACTGCAGTGTGACATTCAGAACCAAGGTCTAGTGAACAAACAGGGTAATAAAGGAAACCAGAATTGGGATCCAAAAACGTTGCAGCAGGTGAGAAGAGGGGCTGAATCTAAGAAAATTATATTTAATTGGGATAAATGGAAATTATTTTTGGCTGTTTAAAAAAATCTAGGGAGCAGCTAGACATCATTTCATGTGACAAGATTTGAGAGTTTTAGTGAAAAAATCCTTGTTTGTGATGCAAAAGGGTATACTTCAATCACCTCTAAGCTTGTCTTCGCCCCACCTGGTAGAGTCTGGAAATGTCAGTAACACTCCACTGATAGCACAAGGTCCCTTTGAAAGCACTTAGGTTTACGAAGCATCAAACATAGAATGGGTTCTGTGTGTTCCTCCTTCATTGCCGAAGAAGACCATGCCATCAGAGAAATGATGACATGACTTGCACTTCACTTCGTTTTGAGGGAGGGAGGGCTGTGCAGGTCACCAGCCTCACTTCTCCAGAGTCACCTGAATCCTGTGACCAGATATTCGTCAGGATGACTGGAGAGGAAAAATGGGTTCTAATTATGCAGTAAAGGATACAGAAAGGACTTGGGGCAACAACACTCCTTTTCTCCACCCTAGAGAGCTGTACAATTTGAAACGACTTTCTCCTCTTTAGCTATCCTTCCACAGATGCTCCCTGGCAGTTCTTCCCGACTGCTGATCTGTGGTTCATGGTTATCTGGAATGTAGGCTGCCAGTGTCAAAGTGCCAGGCCATTTACTCCTCCTTTTACAAAGGGTCCCACAGCCCTATCCTACCAACAGAAGGCCTCCCATGATGCTGCTCTGCTCAGGTCAGGTTAGGGGAAGTCATTTCACTTAGCTCCCACTTTCAGTTACAGTAACTCCTCCTGAACCTTGGGGACATTAAAAGGATATTCCATTTGCCTTTACACTGCTCTCTGTTTTTGGGGCAGCCATCTGAGTCATACAGATTGGTCTAAGAGAGTTTGAAGAACTGGAAAAGAAAGGGGGACCCCTATTCAAAATTTTTTAATGGTCTATAATACTGTATCGTGGTCCTAAGATAGCTGTCAAACTTCCTTCAGTGCCAAGGGCCTTAGAAACTTGGATTCTAATGACATGGTCATAGTTTCATCACTGGGGAGAATAATTTTTTTTTGTACTTCTTCAGGATGAACTATATAAAGACAAGGGTAGCAAATTGCTTTTCCAGGCCTGTACTTCCCTCAATCCCTCTCCATTATGCCCAATGAACAATATTTCTTTGCACCTGCCATGTTTAAAAATGATAGGAAGAGTGGCATCTCCCTCAGAAAGCCCCTTTTCCTCCCAAATAATTTCATTTTCAATATTTTGGAGTGACTTAGCCAGCAACATTAGCAATTTCTCCTGTAATTGACATTCACTTGAAAATTATGGGGATATAAAATGTCTAAGAACTGCGAATAACGTTACTGTCAAATTTCAGATGGATTCCTCAGATAATTGACTAAATTAAATTAACTAAATTAACTTAGTTAACTAAGTAACTAAATATAATCCTGGCCCTGTAGAGAAGGTAGGGGAAAGAATCTGTGTCTTGGGCTTGGACCATGACATGGTGGTCAAAAGATCTAAGGTTGATTCCAGTGAAGTGTGGAGCCCTGGGGTGGCCCATATCAGTCCTGTTGTTTTTTTTTTTTGCTCTAGTCAGATCATTCTGGAGTGTCATATTCAGTTCTGGGTGCCCCATTTTAGGAAGGAAATTACCAAATTTGAGCTTGTGTTGAACAGGGTGGCCAGGATGGGGTGGGGGGTTGGACTGAAGATCCTATATAAGGATCCATGGAAAGATGGGACTGTTAATGCTGAAGAGAAGACTATTGACACGACAGGTGTCTTCAAACATCTAAAGAAGAATTTGGCTCCTCCTCTGCCCTAGAAGGTAGAAGGAAGGACAGCTGGAGTAAGGAGGGGAAGGTAATGAGGCAGATTGTGCCTTGATATAAGGAAGCACTTTCTAACTAAAGATTTCCCAACGATGAAAGATGTTGTGTTGGTACTCAGTGAACTTTCTTTGCAGGAGGCCCTTCCTTGTTCCCTTTATCGAGTGCCTTGCCCTAGGAGGTTACTCCTTACCTACTCCATGTGTATCTTGTATATACCTTGTTATTTGCATACTTTATTCTCTATTAAAAGGTAAGCTGCTTTAGGATAGGGAACATGTAAAGACTTCTTGCACATAGGAAATGTAATAAATATTTTTTCATCCATTGGTTGATTTGACATGTTCAAGATTAGGTTAGATGGACATTTCCATGTCTTTGAAGGTTCTAAGATCCCTTCCAACTCAGAGGTTTTGGTTTCTGATTCTCTCTCTAGTCCTGGCATCTCAAATGAGTTGGAAAGCTGAAACCTTTGATTAGTTGAAGAGTTCTTTGTCTCCTTCTTACCTCTGCAGTACCTCTGGGTACCCTAACCTCTCATTCTAACTGGTTCTGTGAACCCTGATTTTCCCTCAACTTTGAACTCTAACATCACTCCCCCCTCTATATATAGGGGTTACTGCTAAGGGGTTAAATATTGTGTGTCCAGCCATTGGATAAAAGCAAGAGGGGGAGGGGATCTTCTTGAAAACACTGCAAGGGAGAAAAGTGTGGGTATCACAAGTCCCTAGGGTCACAGATTTATACCAGATCTCCACCTCTAGGAATAGTTCCCAAGGGAAGAAGATAAGGAATATGTCCAGAGGGACTGGGGCCTGGCTGAAAGGTAACATTAAAGTACCCATCCCATCACCATGACTGACCTTTCCTGTACTTTAGCTCTCTGAACCAAACCAAATCCACCCCCTAACTCCCTGCCTTTCTTTTCTCTTCCTAGGGTAACTCTGGTCTTAATTCCCACCTCTAGAGGCACTAGAAAATTATCCCTTGAACATCTAAGGCCCTGACCTGGTTTGGCCCAGAAGCCTCCACTCTGATCTGGCTAAAGTTATAAACTTAGCCCTAGTGAGAAGCCAAATGGTGATCCACTGAGGCTAGCTTCATGCCTCACCTGACTGGCAAAGTCTGGCCTGGGAATGGTCTCCTTGGCCTGCCCTATTTAGGTCAAAGACTCATGGAGTTGTGGGGTGGGGGTAGAGAGGGCTACTTCTAACCAGAGTCATAGAATGTTAGAAAGGATCCTAGGCAGCTACTCATGTTTACAGAAGAAAACACTAATGCAGTATCTGGGGCCCCTCCCCACCACTGCTCACCGGGAAATCTGATGTATATTCCAAATTCATAGTACTAACTCTTGAAACTAGTTAACAAGCTCCCACTGATGCGTTTACCTAGGCAGACCGCTAGGTGGCGTAGCGAAAAGACTGGGGGATCTGGCGTCTGGAAGACCTCAGTTCAATGGCATGAAACCCTTAAAGAGCTGTGTGATCTTGCACAAGTTCCTCAATAGTGATAAAATAACTTCTGCCTGCCTCACTTTCCTCATCTGTAAAATAGGGCTAACAATAGCACCTGCCTCCCAGGGTTGTTGTGACAATATTTGGACAGCCCTTTGCAAATAGCTTATATTGTTATTACCGCAGACGTTAATGTGTTAGCCAAAGGATATAATTAATTTAAAGTCAGGACACTTAATGAAACTGCATAGCAAGAAAAGTAGCAACGAGCTGTTTCTCCCGTAAACCTAGAGGCATATAAATACACACTGTATCAGTGGGAAGAAGCCACGGGGTACACTTCTCCAAGGGAACTGGGTTGTGTGCAGAGATATAGGTAGGGAAAATAAGGCCAAGGAATCCTTGCATCCAGCCCTCTACTGATGCCTAGGGTCACTGATGTCACCTAAAGATGTTGCTGCTCTGCTTCCATGAGTCTGTGCTGGTCTCTGATCTCAGCTGGACACACAGACTCTGCCAGTTGCTGTTCCATTGAACTATGGTCCATCATCTCTTTCACAGGGAAAGTGGGTGCTATCCTCGTTTCTTAGTTTAAAGTTTAAAGGGGAGGCTTTTCTCTGGCTCTTTCATAAAAGGCAGAACTTTGGTCCCAGAACCAGCAGTGTCTCCCCTGTTCTGTTCCCTCAATCTTGGCTACTGAGACATTTCATCTTCCTGGCAGGAGACCCTCACATGCAAACTGCTGAGCTCCAGCACAAACTCTTAGGTTTACTCTTTCCTTGAAATTCTTCCCAGGCAGGGACCTGAAGTATCATCAGGTTCCTTATCCCAGTTAACAGGGAGCAGTTTGCACATTTTCCCAATTTTCATGGTAAGCCCAGTAATGACTATTTTCTCAGTAATTACCCTACAACTCTAAAACTAGGGATTCTTTTCAAACTAATTCTCTTCTTCCAAGCAGGTGAGTGAAGAAAGAGGGAAATCACCAAGCCCAGGGGGCAACTGCCTCTGTAATAACAGCCTTAGCATACCAGCTAAGCTACATTCCTGGCCAAGTCTCTTTCCATGTTCCTAAAGCCAGTCTGAAAAGGACATTTTCCAAGGTTATCCAGCTGACCAATGACAGCGTCAGGACCAGAACCCAGAGCTCCAGATATAAAGCTTCCACTGGCGGGTTTTTCCTTTCCCGTCCCGCATTCACTTGCCCCATCTTGGACTCCCAGGAGCGACCATGGCTTGTGTTCTCTACAAGACACTTCCTGAGGAAGACCTACTCTATTTCTAATTATTGGTAGGTGTGTGTAGATACAGAGTTGAGGCTGGGGTGGGGGATAGGAGGGGTGGGAGGTGCTATTTTGTGCTTTGAAGGGGAACAAAGGGGTGATTAATCAGACTGAAAGTTGAGCATAAGGGAGGCACCTTTATGGAGTCCCCCTTTCCCCAGCTATCTAGCTTCCCAGGCCTGTCTTCCAAACATCTTTAGATAACTGTTGTAGATGTCAGCCCAATCTGTATTTTTCTTTGAGGTTTTGCTTGTAGATGTTTTCAAGTCATTGTCTTCTGTGTTTGTGTCTTGGCTTCCTTGTCACCTTACTAACTCTTTAGGGTCAAACTATTTACTTTCCCCCTTATTTTCCAGTCTCACTCTTGTTTTTTTACTTTTATATTTTATTTTTTCCAATTACATATAAACCCATTCCCACTCTGAGTACTAGCTTAGGGGTCCTCTTCGATTTTTTCAGTTTTTTTCCAGTTCCAGTTTCCTGTTCTAGTGTTCTTAGACCTCTTTCAGTGCTGAGTGCTGGGATGTTTCCAGCCTTGCTGCTGCCACTACCCCACTGGGCTCCTGGTCAGCTCCCACTGCTCTATGGTTGTCTTCCCAAGCTGTTCTAGCCTGGAAAAAATGACTCACTGTGATTTTTTTCTTGGTTTTCCCGATAGGAATTTGGTCCCGCATTTGTCTAGGTTGTTGGGAGAACTAGGCAAAAATGCTGACTCCTCTCCCCAGATAAGTGATTTAGAGCAAGGGTTCTTGTTCTGCCATTTCAGTTGTGTTCCCTCCTCATGATCCCACTTGGGGTTGTCTTGGCAAAGATGCTGGCATGCTTTGCTGTTTACTTCTCCACCTCATTTTACAGATAAGAAAACTAAGGCAAAGGAGGTTAATTGACTTGCCCGGCGTCACACAAGGTATGTCTGAGGCAGGATTTGAGCTCTCCAGACTTCAGGTGGGGCGCTCTATCTATCCCCCCATCCCTCGGCTGTGTGGTGACCTAAGGACCCCAGCTCACATGAACGTTTCTAAATGGCCAAGACAAAGTGCACAGGATTACAAAGAAAGCCAATGTATATGTTCACACGGTTATTACAGTGTGTTTTTGAATCAGGGCCACAGCTACCTACGCTCAGGAGCCTCCGACCTGGGTCCGAGAAGTCAGGCGTGTGGGGATGGATGCGCTAAGGCCACAGCGTGCTTGGTAGGGACCACGTGGTGGGACCCCAGACATTCCGCCCTTACGGGTCTCTGGGAGAGACAGACGGGGGCGCTGCGGGGGCGGGGCGGGGCGGAGCCTGCAGACGCCGCCCGGCTCCGACCTCCCGCGGCTGCCCGGCTTCCACCTCCCGCTCATCCCCTCGCTTTCCGAGTCGTCCGCAGAACGAGGGTCTCTGGAGAGGAAGGAGTTAAAGCGCCCTCTTGTCAGCCCCGCCTCCCCTTGCGTCACGAGGCCCGCCCCGCACCCGAGCTCTGATTCGTAGAGCTGCTAGCATACGCTGCGCTGATTGGCCGTTGGGACCGCGCAGGCTCCCCCCCCCGGGGGTCCCGCCCCCGCCGCGGCAGGCGAGGAGCCCCGGTGAATCGGAGCGGGGGAGGCCTCTCTGAACCTTGGACTCGGACCTCGCCCGGTCATGGGGCCGCCGGAGCCGCCCGGGTGAGTGGTGCCTGAGGCGCCGGGGCAGCTCTGGCCTCCGGGTCCCGCTGCACTCACCCTTCTAGCTCCGACTTCGGCGCGACTTGGCTTCTGCCGCGAGCCCCTAAACTTGAACTTTGACCCCGAGCCGACCGCCCCTCCCCCGCCTGGACCCGCCACTTCATTCCTTCCTTCTCCCCAGCGTTGATCGTCGCACCTCTGACCCAGCCGACCCCAGCCTTGCTGTCTGTACTGTTGACTTCACACCCTCAACTCTGATAACCCAGACCCTGGCCTAACCTTTGACCCCTGCCCACTTTCTCGGATCCCCATCCTAACCTTCGATCCCAGCCCACTTGGGGAGTGGGGGTGGGTTCGGTGTCCCCATCTCCTGACCTTTGACCTTAAACCTGACCTTTGACCGCCCGCTTGATTTTTTTTTTCTCCAGGCTTTCCCAAACTCCTCCCCTGTGCCTTTCCTGTGGTTCCCTCCCCCTTATTCTGTGGGCCTGATTTGGGGGTATCTCACGTGGGGGGCAGGTCCAATCCAGGCTTCCAGATGTTCAGGCTTGTATGAATTGTCTGTGGTGGAGGAACCTTGTTGCAGGGTGGAGAGGGACAGAGACAAGAGAGCAGGGGCTGCTGTGCTTCTGGGACCCCGAGCTGATGGGGTCTCCTTGGGGAGGCACAGGAGGGTGGGTCCCCCGGTCGGCCCCCTCCTTCCTTGTACCAGACCCAAGCATCTCCTGGTTCTGCCCTGGAGTCCCTTTGCCCCCGCCCCCCAGGATCACTTGCCTAACCCCCAGCCCTCAGCACAGTGCCCTATGCATGTCATGAAACTTGAATAAATTCGAATTTGAAGGGTTGTCCCAGGGCAGGGGAATTAGACCTGTTCTGCTTGGTCTTGGAGGACAGAATTAGAATCAATGGAAGGAAGCTCCAGAGAAGCAGGTTTCTGTTACTTTAAGGGGCTATTCCTAAGTGGACTGGGCTGCCCCTTAGATGGGAGGTTCCCTGTTACTTGAGATCCTCAGGCAGAGGCTCCATGGCCACCACTTGGCTATATGGTAGGTAGTAAGGGATTTCTGCTCAGGAAACAGGTTGGACTCAATGATTCTGTGGTCTCTGGGCCCATCTTTGATGGGCCTTTGGTCCATTATTGATCTGCCATTGAGTTCCAGAGTCTCTTCCCATGGTCTTTGTTGGGAGTCTCAGCTGTTTCCTCACCAGCTGGATACCCCTATAAGCCACCAAATCATTTTAAGCAGAGTCATCAGCATGTGGCCCGACACTGGGCTAGGCCTACCTAGTCTCTTCTCTCCCTGGGCTCCTGTCTCCCGATGACAGAGCTCTTAGAGGATCAAGGAAGAATTAGTTAAGGATTGATGTTGAGCCATAGATTCTACGGACTCAAGAAGCTCCAGAGAGGAGAAAGCCCCATGAGCTGAAGGAATGAAGTTCAATGTTTGGAATTTTCTGAGTATCCACTGTGTGCAAGGCACTGTGCTAGACACTGGAGATACATAGACAACAAAGGAAACAGTTTCTACCCACAAAGAGCTTGCACTTGGGGAGAAGGGATACAACATAGCCACAGAAGGATAAATAAAAAGCGAACCGAGGTGGGAGAAAACGCTAAGGGCAGGGGGTTCGGGAAAGGCTTTATTCACATGGGATGTGGCAGCGGAACCTTGCAGAAAACTTGGGCTTGGGAGAGGGGGCCAGTTCAGATGGGGTCCATTCCAGGTGTGGGGGTTGACCTTCACAAAGGGATGAGAAAGAGAAAGAAATAGGGTGAGGGGGTGGTGAGGTCAAATGCACGTTTGTTTTCTTTTAAGGATTGGGGAAATGGGGTGAATTTGTAGCTGGCAGGGAAGGAGCCAGTAGATGAGGAGAAATTGAAGTCTCAAGAGGAAATAGGTGGGAGAGGAAATGACAAGTGAAATCATACCCAGAGTCTAGCCCAGTCTCAGACTTATGGGTACTTAAAAAATGCTTGTTGGTTGATTGATAAATTGAGAGGATGAGCTCAGTGAAGATCCCAGGATCTTGAGATTCAGAACTGGGAGGAACTTTGGAGATCATGTGATCTAGTCTCATCGTTTTAGAAATGAGGAGACTGAGGCCCAGAGAAGAGTTTAAGGTAGAGGGGAAGAAAGGGAACAAACATTAAGTGCCTGCTGTGTCCCAGATACTCCTGCCACTACACTTAGATCCCATTTGAGCCTTACAGCAACACAGCAAGGTAAGTGCTATTAGAGGAAACTGAGGCAGGCAGAAGTGAAATACTTTGACTAGTGTCTGAGGTCAGATTCGGACTCAAGACTTCATAAAGCCCAGTGTTCTATCTGCAAGGTCTCCTAGGAAGGAGGTTACCTGAGGCAAAATTCAAACCCCAGTCATTTGACTGTAGAGTCTGCACTAAGGACCATCTTTCTCAGAGATTAGAACTAAGGAGGGGAGAGAGAGAGAGAGGGAGAATGAATGTGTATGAGTGTGTGTTGGGGAGGTGATTAGTTTATGTCAGAGGTGTCAAACTCATGGCCCACCAAAGCCTAGAGTGTTTAACAAAAGAAATAGAAATAGAATGCAATAAAGATAATGTCCATTCATGATTTTCTAAGTCAAAAATGAGATTTCAGGGATCTGTTTTTATTTGAATTTGATACCACAGGAAGAAACTTGAGAGAAGAGTAGATTCAGAATTACACCTTCTGTGGAAAATGTTAGGGGACACACACGGGCGCATGATGTGATGATGATTCAGCAAAAGAAACTGGGGTGTGGTGAGAGGGTAAGAGGAGGGCCAAGAGAGAGCAGTGTCACAAAAATCCAGACATGAGAGAGTATCTAGGAGCAAAGGGTGCTTATGAGTGTCAGATGCCAGAGGGTGTGATTAAAAAATCAATCAGGAAAGAATAAAAAGATTGCCGTCCAGCAGTGAAACTCCATTTGTGATGAGATAAGGAGTCTGTGCTAAGACTCAGTTTGCAAAGCTTAATGATTTTCTCTTATAGACTTCAGCCCCATGGCAGCAACAGATGGTGGGAGTAACTCAGGATTAAGGGTTAGCGGGGCATGAATGGCAGAAATATCAGGCAAGGGGAGAGGCAGTGTCTTGTAGAAATGGCTAATTATGGAGTGAGGACTGAAGGGAAGAATGTTTGGTCATATCAGGAGTGGGGGACTGGGAGAACAGGGGAGAAGCGAGGGACGGGAGGTTCTAGTGAAAAGAAAGAACCAGTTTAAGAGGAGTGAGGCAGTAGGAGAAGTGGAAGGACAGGAGGTTTTGATTAGAGAGGAGAATTTCAGAATTGAAGATTCATAGAAATGGAACCATTTTCATGGCACAGGTGAGATCTGAAGTGGGACCACTTCTCTTGGTGGCTGACTTAGAGTGGATGTCAGAAGAGCCAAGGAGGGAGAGGCCAGGGAGTTAGAAGGGTCTTCAAATTAGATACTTAAGTCTCCGAAGAGAGTGGCAGGAGAAAAGGAAGTCTGAACTAGGAGCCAAAGACTACTTGGGGATGATTGGAAATTGAACTGGAATTCAGTAGATGGTAGTGTCAGGGATGGGAGACAGTGATCTGAATAGAATGAACTTCAAAAGACAACAGGTTCCTGAGTAATGATAGCAGGGCAGGGGTGGGGTGTGGGATCTGGGAGTGGTAGTAGTGAGGGCCCAGGGAAGGGGAGCAAGGAGCATGCCCACATCTCTTCCTCGCTCAGAGTATTGAATTGAAGGACTTGAGAAGAGTAGTGACTGGTAATGGAGAAGATGGTGAGGGATAAGATATCTTCAGGAGAAGACCAAATTGGAGCATCAGAGAAAGAACTCTAGGGTAAAGACAAGTTTTGTAAAGGCTAGAGTTGGGTCACAGGAGCAGAGTGGAAGGAGAGGAGAGGGGCAGCAGAGAATGGAAACTTGGGAATGGGTGAGAATGTGGCATAGTGAAAAAAATACTGGCATTGGGTTCAAATCTTGAGACTTATACCGTCTGTAAAATGGGGGTAATATTTCAGAGGGTTGTTGAGGTCCAAGCAAGATAAAGTGTGTAAATCACATTACATACTTTAAAGTGCTATATAAATGTCAGTTAAGTCATTTTTATTTTGAGGATGAGAGGTTAGGGACAGGTAGCAGGTGCCAGGTCTAGAGTCAGAAAACCTGAGTTCAAATCCAGCCTCGGACGCCTGCTAACTATGCGACTCTGGACAAGTCACTTAACCCTTTTTGCCTCTGTTTCCTCATCTGTAAAATGAATTGGAGAAGGAAATGGCAGACCACTCCAGTATCTCTGCTAAGAAACCCCAAATGGGGTCATGAAAAACTGGACGAGTGAAAAAACAAGTAAATAATTTGTATTTCTAAAGGTCACCGCCTTCATTTTCAAACATTTTCTTCAAAATAACGAGATGATGTAGGTAGCGTGTTGTTATCCCTGTTTTACTTATGGGAAAATTGAGGCTTCAAGAGGGGGAAGGGCTTCTTCAAAGTCACACAACTAATAATTGTTCGTCATTAATGTTAAAAGATGGGCCTGGCTCTTATGCCTTCAAGTACAGTGTGCTTTCCTATACACTACACTACCTCCCTCATCTCCCACCATTTATCCTCTTTGCCAATATCTTAGTTGTTGTAAGCTTGTTGTAAGGAAAGTGATTTGGAAGTTGTGAAGGGCTGTAGAAAGGAAAGCTGTTATCGTCATTAGCTTCTCCTTGCTGGTACTCTCTCCTAATCATAGCTCCTACCTGGTCTCTCCATCTTCTTTCTCTCTTCATTCCATCCTCTGCAAACTCCTGGAGGCATCGTCCTCATCATTCACTGGTCTGAACTCATTACTCCTCTGGTCAGGAAATTTCAGTGATTCCCTGTTGCTTGTAGGATAAAATTCAAATTCTTTGGTCTGGCTCAAGGCTCCACCAGAATCAACCTATTTTTCTAGCCTTATTTCACAGTATTCCTGCCATACACTTTACCCTCAGACCAGTTGGACTTCTCTATTACACTAATATGTCCTAGACTTCCCATGCTCTGTGTCTTTGTTCATGCCATTCCCTATACCTGGAGTGCCCTCTACCTTTCTCCTCCCTCCTCCCGCCCCAATCTCCTGTTGAACTTTTGCACATCCTTTAAAGTCCAGCTCTAACAGCATTTCTTCCATTAAATCTACCTTCCAAAATTACCAGTGGTGTCTTGATTACCTAATCCAATGGCATTTTCTAGAGTTTCAGTCTTTTTGAGTTCTCTGCAGCATTTAATGATGTTAGCCATCTCCTCCTCCTGGATTTTTGTGGCTCTGCTTTCTTGGGGTTTTCTTCCTGTCTTTGCCAATCCCCTTTGCTGGTTTTATATCCATGTCATGCTTCCTAATTTTGGGTATGCTCCAATACCCTTCCTTTCTCACTTAGGGAGCAGATCAGCTCCTGTAGCTTTAATCATTTTGGAATCCAAATAACTCTCCCAAGCTCTAATCTCTGTTCCCCAACTATCTGTGTGACACCTCAAGCTGGATGTGCTATAAGCGTCTCATATTCAACATGTCCCAAAGCTTTCTCCAAAACTCGTAGCTCTTCTCTACAATCTTTTCCATTGCCCTGGTTTGCAACCTCGATGTCATCCTGAGCTCTTCACCCTCAACCCAGACATCAAGTCCTTGCTAAATATTATTGTTTCTGTGTCCAAATAATCTGTATCTCTCTGTCTGCCTTCCTAGCTAGCTTAGCCTTCACAGAAATCTCTGAGCTAGAATCTTTCTATTCCAAAGCTGTACTTGAAGAGGAAGCTTTCCAGTGTTGGATAATTCCTAGTCATTTCACTTTTGTCTGCGTCTGCCTTTGAGGAGCCTTTGCCAAAGCTGAAGTCTGCATCTATGCCCTCAGATTCACTGTACCCATCGCTGCCCTTTGGGCAAGCAAAACAGAAGTGTCACCCATTTTTTCACACAGCTGGTTTTCAGATAAGTCAGGAGGCAGAGATGAGGAGGGACATGGGGGACAGCAAGAGAAATTGTTCAGAACCGAGAGATGAACTATCTAGGTTGTGGAACAGCAAGAAGGATTTTTAATGTCCCTGGATTGAAGAGTCAGGGCTCAGGTGTAAGAAGACTGCAAAGGTAGCCTGGGGTTAGTTCTGAACTCTAGATTGTTCAGTCATCTTTCAGTTATGTTCAACTCTCCATCACTCCATTTGGGATTTTCTTGGCAAAGATGCTGGAGTAGTTTGCCATTTCCTTCTCTGGGTCATATTGCAGATGAGGAAACCAAGGCAAAGAGGGTTAAGTGACTTTCCCAGGGTCACACTGCTAGTAAGTGTCTGAGGCCAGGTTTGAACTCATGAAGATGAGTCTTCTTGACTTCCTCATTGTCCACTGTGCCATGAATTCCAGAACTTCAGCTTTACATCATCAATTTCAAAATGTTTCCCTCTTCATATGCCTCTAGCCTCTTCAACTCAACACATCAAACTGAGCTTATCATCTTTCTCCACCAAACCCAGCCCTCCTCCCAAACATTCTTAATTCCTTTGATGACACTACCTAAATTAGAAACTTCAGTCATTGTTGATTCTCCTATTTCTTTGTCTTCTTCCCCATCCATGTTCCGTCTGTTGTATCCTCCACCATCCCATTCTCTACACCCATCGCCACCATACTGGTTTGGGCCCTTATTCACTTCTTATCTGGACTATAGTGATAACTTCCTGACTGGACTCCCTGCCTCCTCTTTCTAACTCATGTATTTGATAAAATAATTTTTTTTGCTTGTGTTTCATTTTATTTTGACTCAGTTATGTGCTATCAACTCATATCAAATAATATAATAGTAAAATATTAATTAAACACCAATATGTGAAAGACAAACCCACCATTTCCAAAATAATCTTCCTAATGCTGTGTTTGAAGTCTTTAGGATAAAATTCAGAGTCCTTATTTTAGATTTCCAAGCAATGTCTTGGCCCATTCCTTGTTGTGTTGTCTTCATTCAGATCCTGATAACCTGGACTCTGCCTTGATTCTGACAGGTAAGATTTGGCCCTATCTTCTTCCAGAGCAGATTTTCACACACTTACCTTCCTCTCCCCGAGCTTCCAGGTATGACTTCTGTGTTAAAATTTAAATTCTTCAGGGCAGGGTCTGTCTTGCCTCCCTGCATTTGTATCTCTAGGACTTAGCAGGAAGTAAGCATTTAATGATGCTCTCTGCCTGCCATCCCCCACCCAGTCTACATCTGTCTGTCTGCCTATCTAGCTAACTGAGCTTTTGCAAAAATCTTCAAGGTGTGCAAACTTTCTGTTCCAAATGTTTGCTTGAACAGGAAGCTTTCCAGGGGTGATAGTCATTTCACTTTCGTATAAGTCTTCCTTTGAGGAGGCTTTGTCTAAGCTGAAGTCTGCTTTGCTGCCACTTGGACACACAGTGCCTCATTCTGCCCTCTGGTTAGGCAGACAAGAAGGATCAGTATCATCGGTTTTCCACAAACTGGTTTTCAAATCCTTGTAAACAGCTGTAATGGCTCAGGTGAAGTTGTAGATGAAATGGATCAAACTTACGTACTGGGTTTGGGAGAAGTAGCTTTTCTACAAAAAAAAAAAATAATAATCTTAGAGCAAAGAAACAGCCACAGGAATGCATAGAGTTGTAGTATTTTTTCAACAGTAAGGTGAGCCCACTGATTCTATCTTGAAGAAAGCCCCAATGTCTATAAAGATCTCTTGCCCCACTGGGATACTCTGATGCGATTAACTGCAGAGAAAACATCCCTATTAGAATAACTCCTGAGACCCCAAAGTTAACATATTCTTCCCCATATCATCTTGTCCCAATTATTCAGCCTCTCAAATAAGTTAAGTAACAGAGGTTAGCCCCCTGGTAGGCTGCTTTGGACTTTTCCTTTTGCCATGAAATGTCAACCCAGAGCTGTGTAACACCACACATAGGTGCCCACCTCCCTTTTTTCTAGACTTGAGAAAGTGTTGGAGAAAAATGTTAGCAATGCAGATTCAACCTCAAAGTGTGTTCTCTACATTGAGAGCCTCTGCGTGATGGTTGCAGCCCTTCAGTCGCCCACCCCCCAGTCATTGACTCTACACTGTGTCCTAATAGTTATCTTGTCTCCTGTCTCATGACTCATGTCTAGGATGTTCTTTCTCCTCACCCTCGCCTTTAGGCTGATGAAACACGTTTCCCTTCCAGAGCAGCATGTGCTTCCCTTGGGAACAGGGTCTCTTACATTCCCCATAGCAAGGCATGCAGGATGTTAATATGCAGCTTAATATGTTTTGGTTGAATTGAGTTGAAGTTCTAGTGGGCCTGACTTTGGCAATGGAAGCTAGGGATGATTGAAAGACGTGGGATGTCAGAAGAGACTGAAAGTGAGGAAGGCTGGAGAGGCCAGTGACCTGGAGGGTGAAGCCCAAAGGAAGGGATCCATCCTGGTTCTGCTCCCCGGCTCCCCTTCCCATCTTTCCTCTATTCTCCCCTCTTTAATTGAAGGTGGGGCCCCCAAAGATTCATTGTTAGGCTACAAGAGTAGCCATGAGGGCTACTAAAGGGTAGAACCCAGGCTACTTCTCACCTTCTGTCCCCCACAGCTGGCCTTGGTCCGAGAGGGCTGTGGGCCCTTAAACACATAATGTGAGTCACTGATGTTTTCTTCTTCCTCCATTCTTGTATCCTCTGGAGAACCTTAATCCCAAATGGCTAATTATAAGCCAGGGAGTGATAGTGACAGTGCTTGATAAAGTTCTTGATAGTTGAGACCTGGCAGGTTTCTGGGTATCTCTGATAGGAAGCTGTGGGGCAGGCCCTTCCCAACCCTTGGCCTTCAGGAAATCTCCGCCTCCAGAGAAACCTTGCTCCCCACATTCCCCCTTCCACCAAGTTTTGCTTGTATAGGAAGAGTATTCTTCCCTTTCTCCTTGTCCCAATTCCTCCCAGTCTGAGCAGCAGGGACGACCAAGTGGTTTGGGGCCTCCAGGTGTTGCTGTGGCTGCCTCTCCCTTCTTCCTTGGTGCAGGTTTGGTAAACTTCCTGGCAGGGGACACAACTCCCTTTCCCCTCATCATAGGCTGATGAGTGGAGTGGGGGAAGTGAGCATTCCGACTCTGCTTGGCACCTGTGTGTTCTTGGATCCCTGAGGGTATGACTGGTGACTGGGGGCAGCCAGAATATTCCAGGTTTAGAGAGTGGTGCCTGTAGTTTACATAGAAAGCATGATGGAAATAGTGTGAAGTAAGGATGGAGAGGTTACTTGGTACCTCTGTGAAGTCTTGACTGCTTGCCTGCCTGCGGAGTGTGGGTTTTATCTTGTAGGTAGAAGGGAACCACTGAAGGTAACTGAATTTGCAAGGGATGAAGTCAGGAAGGGGACTGGCAGGCTGTCCAGAATGGCCTGGAGGGGAGACTCTAGGTTTGGGCAGCCCAGTTAGGAGGTAAAGGCAGTAGTCCGGGCACCACTGAAGGTAACTGAAGATGCAAGGGATGAGGTCAGGAAGGTGACTGGCAGGCTGTCCAGAATGGCCTGGAGGGGAGACTCTAGATTTGGGCAGCCCAGTTAGGAGGTAAAGGCAGTAGTTCGGGCACGAAATAATGGGAATAACCCTTTTCTGGAGAAGAATTTGCTCCATTTGGTCCCAAGGATTCCTTAACATGGGGGAGGAGTGGGAGAGGGAGGGATCTAGGTCTCTCTCTTTGCTCCCCTCTTCCACCTGAGTTGGAGCATGGTCAAGGGGCTAGGGGCCCTTTAAGAATGAGAATGACTCACATAGCAGGGGTTGGGACGAGGGATTCAAAGAGCTCTCCCTGGCCCTTGGGCCCTTCCCCTCCGCTGCTGAGGGGAGTGATCAGAGAGCCTTTGGAGTGTCTGTGTGCACCCAGTACTCAGGAGCCTGCACTCAGCCTCTGTGCCCGGGTCATCCAGCAGGACTGCCCCTTCTCAGGTGAGGTGAGCCTCTGCTCTACCTTGCTTTCATCTATCTTGGGCTCCAGTTCACATGGGGACGTGGAACCCCTGCTTCTCCCCCACGGTGCCTAGCCTCCTTAGAGCTCAGACTTAGGCTCAGGGTAAGAAGGAGACAGTGCTCTTGGGGTTCTCTTGCTCACCTATCCAGGGTATGGGCAGGGAAAGCCTCCTGGGTGGCAGACAGCTCCTGGCAGTTACATCAGTTCTTCCTCTCTGGATCCTTGCCTTCTTTAAAGGACTGGGCACAGAAAAGTTGCTGGGTTCCTGTGGCCCCTGTCCCCCAGCTGACACACTTGGATTAGAGATGGGGCATCACCCCTGTATGGTCAGTGTCCAGGGGGACTGGACATCTTTTCAGAAGACTTGGGACACAGCTGAAGACTGGGCACAAGGCTAGGTGTGCAGGCTTACAGTCGTACCTGGGAGCAGAGCGGAAAGATTGAGGGATGTGGCTGAGGAGAGGGCACAGCTGGTATTTCACGTGTGGCTAGGAATTGAAAGGTGGGACTGTGGAGCAGAAGATTATGGAGCATGACTGATAAAAAGCAGTTGAGGCACGAGGGGCTTGGCATAGCCTGGAGCAAATGGGAAAGAAGGGGTGTGGCCAGCGGCGGGTCAGGGATTCAGAGAAGCAGCTCATCCTACTGTCTATGGAGGACTTTGTTCAAAAGGAAGCCCCATCCTAGCCAAAGTCCAAGTCTGAACTTGGCCAAGAAGACGGGGTGGGGGTGGGCAGGTGACTGGGAGGGAAATCTGGAGGTTACACCACTGGGATCCCCTGGGGTTCTCCCTGACAGGGCCTGGGTTCAAGGCCGTGATTGTGTTTCCAGGGCGCTCTGCAGGAGAGGCAGAGTGGAGGGGTGGTGAGGGTGGATTGGGAAGGGCTTGATCACTCTGCTGACTCAGCACTCTTCCCCCTGTTCCGGGGGAGGGGTGGGGGACAGGGGACTGTAATCCTATGGTAGAATGTAGCACTTCAAGGATCATAGAGCACTGTCTCCTCACCAGTACCTTTCAAGGTAAATGTGATTATTAAACTTTTATTTTTTATTTTTTTTTTACAGATGAGGGAACGGAGGCAACAGAAGTTAAATGACTTGCCCAGGGTCACAGCAGGCCCTCTGTGTCCTGCACCCCCAGCTGCCCAGACCCTTAGTCTTGGATTCAAGAGACTAAGATTCTAGTCCTAGCTCTTTCCTTGTTAGGTCTGTAATCCTGGCAAAGTCATTTACCTTCCAGAGCCTCAGTTTCCTCATCTTTAAAATGGGAACGTAATCCTTAATCTGTCTCCCTGAGGGGAATTCAGTTCAATTTAATAAGCATTGATCAGCTGCTTCCTCCATGAAAGACGCTATATTGAGGTCCCTTTGTACAAAGACAAAAACTAAACATTACTTGCTGTCAGCTAACTTTATGGGGATTAAAGACTTTGTGTCATTACAAGGCTCTAGCTATTGTTCCTTTATATTGTGTAGATTTCTTTCCTAGTTCTGCTCACGTTACTTTGCATCAGTTCACATAAGCCTTCTCATGCTTCCCTGTATTCATCATTTTTAGTGCTGTGCTTTAAGAAATGATAAATATTATTTTTATTTTATCATCCTTTTACCCTTGACCCCAGGCCTAGGGACACACAGGCCTTATTGGCTTCTCAGGACCTGTCAATGGAGAAGCCAGAGGTGCAGCCAGGTCCCCTGCAATGTGACTATCGTGTGGACAGACGGGTACTGAATGAACAGGAGCTGGAGGAGACAGGGCAGAGGAGCCAAAGCCCAAAGCCTTGGAGATGGCGTGCTCTACCCAGGTTGGAGAGGGAGGTGGGGCTCAGAGGAGGGCATACCATGTGCTCATCCTGCTTCGCTAGCCAGGTGTCTGCTTCCTACCCAGGGGAGTCTGAGTCTTCCATATACCTGCTGATTTTCTCTCATCTGTCTTTTCTTCTTACCATTTGTCCACTTATCTCTCCAACCATTCCCTTAATTTTCCATCTGACCAGTGATCTCTGCCCTCAAGTGTTCATTTTTCTGTCCATGCTATCTAGGGGAAACCTAGAGCAGGCAGTGAAGGAATGGGGAGAGGCAGTGACTCCATGTTCATCCTGAACTCCTTTCTTCTTGACAGGTGTTCAAGAGCCATAGCCTGGGCTACCCTGTGCCGCTTTCTGCCCATCCTGAGCTGGCTGCCCAAGTACCCAGTCCGCGAGTTTCTCTTAGGAGACCTACTGTCTGGCATCAGTGTGGGCATTGTACAGCTGCCACAGGGCGAGTTGCGGTGGGCAGATGGTTTGGCAGCTTTAGTCCCATTGGGTTGTGATCCTCATAGGACTCTGGGGGTGGCAGAAAGCACTGGTAGTATGAAGGGATCATACCCCAGAGATGCAAATGGGGGTGGAGGGAGGGGGCTGGCAGTGTGTTGGGGACATGATTGTAGGTGGGTGGAGATGGGGCTGACAATGATATTCTCTCCTTCCCCAGGATTAGCCTATGCCCTCCTAGCTGGCCTGCCCCCTGTCTTTGGCCTCTATAGCTCTTTCTACCCTGTCTTTGTCTACTTTTTGTTTGGTACCTCGCGGCACATTTCTGTGGGTAAGTGGGGTCCCCAAATCCTGAATGGACCATCCCTCTCCTTCTGGTCAGTAATGAACTCTTCCTACTCCATGACCCTGAGAGGGTACATTGTGGGGAAGACTGTGGGAGCAGACCTTCGGCTGTGCCTTTGGGATCTGTAGTGGGAGATGAGGCTCATACATGAGATGAAGAGTGAGGAGAGAGGTGATTATGAGTACTTCTCTTTGATGCCCACCATGCTTTAACTCTCTCTTTTACCCTGTGTCCCTCTGTTGAAATCTCTGACTGTGGGTTTCCAGAACCCTACCTCCCTTGTCAGCCTCAAGTGCAGCCAGCGGGATTCCTGTAACGAGAATCCATTGTGGTCTCTGGTCTGCAGGGACCTTTGCGGTTATGTCGGTTATGGTGGGCAGTGTGACTGAGTCCCTGGTTCCCAATGATGCTTTCCTGGTTTCTGGAAATGACACAGCAAATGTGACTGCTAGAGATGCTGACCGCGTGAAAGTGGCCTCAGCCCTGAGCCTTCTAGTTGGTGTTTTCCAGGTGAGGTTGGGCAGGGTGTTCTGTGTCCCTGCTTTCTTGACTTCGTTGCTTTCCTTTACATCTGTCCATCCCTCCCCAAGACTTTCTGTTTGTCTGTCAAAGTCTTGAACATTGGTTATGGACCTTTGACTCTAACTACTGGTCTGTCTGTTTGTCCCCCTCACCCTTTGTCTTTCTGTACCTAGGTAGGACTGGGCCTCTTACAAGTTGGCTTTGTGGTGACCTACCTATCAGAACCGCTGGTTCGGGGTTATACCACGGCGGCCTCTGTCCAGGTGCTTGTGTCCCAGCTCAAGCATGTGTTTGGCCTCAACACTCAAGACTACTCAGGGCCCCTGTCCCAGATCTATGTGAGTCACTGGGAGGAAGCAGGAGGGAAGGCCCTGGGTTCTGGGGGCCCCTTCATGCCCCCATTGCATCCCACAGATAGTGTTGGATATCATCTGGAAGTTACCAAAAAGCAACGTGGGCACTGTGATCACTGCTTTGATAGCTTCGATCCTGCTTATAGCCATGAAGATAATAAACCAAAAACTGAGCCGGAGGCTGCCCATGCCTATACCGAGTGAACTCCTCATGGTACGAGGGGCACAGGGAGGAGGCACTACTTTTACCCGTCCTGACAGAGATCCTTAGGGAATGGGAGGCTCTAGGGGTGTGGATGAGGAAGAGCAGAACGTAGTGGCCTGGCCCCTGGACTTGAAGTCACATGGTCTGAGTTCAAGTCCTGGCTTTTCTTTACTGCCAAGTCGCTTTCCCTCCCTGAGCCTTGTTTTCCTCATCTGTAAAATGGGGATAATGCAGCGCCCCACTTTGGGGATTATGATGAGAAAGTTACCTTGTAAACCTTTAAGTCCAATAGAAATGGGAAGGGTTCTGAGCATTTCTTCTCTCCCTGAACATGGTTTGGGGTGCAGGGGGTGAGGTCATGAGAGGGATGAAGGTTCATCTGGAAAACATAAGACAGGGCTGTTGAACTGGTGGTGACTTGGACTCTGGCCACAGGGGAAGAGTTTTCTTCTGACCCTGGAGATTCAGGACCTCCCACAAAAGGAGGAAGAGGGACTCCTGATATGTGATGTGATAGAGGCAGTAGAAACAGTAGAAAGAATGCTCACTCTCTGGACTCAGGACCTGGGTTCGAATCCCACCTCTGAGTCTGGACTACTTAGAGGACCTTGGGCCAGTCACTTAGTTGACTTAGTTGAGGAAGCTTCACTGGACCTCAGTTCCCTCAACTGTAAAATAAGAGGGTTGGACTGGATGACCTATAGAGTTCTCTCCAACTTAGATCTGTGATGTTGCTTTCTGCCTCTTCTCCCTCCCAGCTCATTGGAGCCACGGCGATCTCTTATGGAGTCGGCCTGAAGGACAAGTTTGGGGTGGGCATCGTGGGTGACATCCCTGCAGGGTGAGGGACCAGCAGGGGCCCTGGGTGGATTTTCCTATAGCCCCTAGCCTGCCCTGCCCGTTCTTTTCTCCGTGGTGCCATAGTCCAAAGCTGGGTATAGGGATGGAGTAGGCAAGCATCCTGTCCTTGACTGCCTCCCTCAGTGTTTGTTGGTCTGGGTTTGGTTTGGGGGTTAGTGGTTTGGGGCAGAAAAGGCCTGAGAATGGAATGTTCTGTGCCTTCCTCCCCCAAGACTGGAGCCTCCTCGGCTACCTGACCACCGCCTCTTTGGGAAGATCGTGGGAAATGCATTTGCCATCGCTGTGGTTGGCTTTGCCATTGCCATCTCCCTTGGCAAGATCTTTGGGATGAAGCATGGTTATGAGGTGGATAATAACCAGGTGTGTCATTTTCAGGGGGTTTTGATGGGGTCAGGGGGACTGGGAACCTGTCCAGTGTGAAGCCTGCTCTGTGTGACTCGAGGAACATATTGAGGAGATCTAGAAAGTGGGAGGTGACCTTGCCCGGAAGGGCCTGATTGCTGGGAGGAGTGATCTCAGTGAGAATTGCTGTTGAATCTAATAACCTTCCCTCCCCTCCAATCTCCCTAGGAACTGATTGCTCTTGGCCTCAGTAACTTCGTTGGCAGCTTTTTTCAGTGTTTTCCTATAAGCTGCTCCATGTCCCGGAGCTTGGTGCAAGAAGGTTCTGGAGGGAACACACAGGTAAGAGGGGAACATGTCGGGAGACATGGGTGGTACAGGTGGGAGAAACATGGAGGGCATAGGAAGGATGCTGTGGGGGGGGGAACTTGGAAGAGACAGGTGGAGCATGACTAATGGGGAATTTGCTTTTCTTTATCAGAAGGATTTTGTTTTTGTTTTGGGAGGGGGCTGGGAGTTGGAGGGAGAGAAAAGAAATGAATATTAATTTTAAAAAATGAAATAAAAAAAAGCCAAGTTGCAGTGGAGGGAGAACATACAGATCTGAGAAGGACATGGGGTGCTGTGGTTTAGCCAGGTGAGGAAGTCATGAGAGGAGGATGTGAGGTGACCCATCTCCACTTTTCTCATCCTTGCTCAGATTGCTGGGGCCGTCTCCTCCCTCCTCATCCTGATTGTCATTGTCAAGTTGGGGGAACTTTTTTATGACCTTCCCAAAGTAAGTCTTATCTCTTGGCCCCCTCTCCAGCATGGGGACTTGGGAATTGGATGCAGGGTTGGGGGAATCAACTTGGGGGTTTCTGAAGGGCTGATTGGGGCTGAGGCAAGGGCTAGTGTGGCTGCCTGAATGGCTTGGGCTAACCCTACATCATCTTCTCCTTCCCACTTCCCACCCAGGCCATCCTGGCTTCTATCATCATCGTCAACCTTAAGGGCATGTTCTTGCAGTTTTCTGACATCTGCTATCTATGGAAGGCAAACCGGGTGGACCTGGTGAGGGGATGGGGAAGGAGGGGGAGGGGTGGGAAGGAGAAGGAATGAGGGCAAGCTGGGAAATAGGAAGGGAAGGATGGGAGAAAAGGAAGGGGGAAGTAGGAAAGTTGGGTGTAAGAGTTGGAAGTGGGGGGGCGTAGAGGGGAAGAAAGGGAAATGAGGTGGTGAGGCAATTAGAGGCAAGGCATAGACAGAGGACGGAGCGGGGAAGAAGCTTCCTGACCTTCTGACTTCTTTCCCCACAGATGATCTGGTTGGTGACCTTTGTGGCCACTGTCCTGTTGAACCTAGACATTGGTCTGGCTGTTGCTATAGCTTTTTCCCTGCTCTCTGTCATCTTCCGTACTCAGCTGTGAGTGTGTATGTGAGTGGTGGGGTGGGCAGTCCTTGTTCTGTCCTACTTATTACACATGCCCCTCCTCAAGAGAATCCAGTGCTAAGGGTGTCCTAGCCATGTGTGTGGTGTATGTGGTACGTGTGTGGGGGGTGGGGGGAGCAGCGGTGGAATGAGGAGTTCCTGCAGAATCAGATACCTGTGCCTTTTGTGGCATCTCCTTATTTTCTGTCTCTCCCTGTCATCTCCCCCACAGACCCAGTTACTCTATCCTTGGGCAGGTGCCAGACACAGACATTTACAGAGATGTCACCCAGTACAAGGAGGTGATCTGGGAAGGGCCATGGGGGTGGGCCCAGGGGTGGAGGACACCCAGGATTTTCTGGGGCCCTGTGGGGAGCAGTTTGTCCTTCTTAAAAAGTGGCAGGAGTCTAGGAGAGAGAGCTTTCCCTGATCAATGTGGTGAGCGACAGTGTAGTGCAGTGGAGGAGAGGGCAGGACCAGAGTCAGGAGACAGATGTGAAGCTTGGCCCTGCCACTTGCTTACTGGGTTGCTTTGGCTAAGGTCTTTCCCATCTCTTGAGTTTCCTTTTCTGCAAATGGGGATAATCACACTTATATCCCTGGGACTCATGGGATTTTTTTTGAGGAAACTACTTTGCAAACCTTAAATTGCTGGAGAAATGAAAAGCGTTATTGTCATGCCAATAACTAGTGGATATAAACATTGGGGGTGGAGGTGCTGTCAAGGAGGACAGTGCAGGTGGGGAGGTGACCATCATCAACAGGAGAAATAATAGTTCCCAGTAATAGCACTTTAAAGTTTCTGTGAGAGGGGGAGGGTGGGCATTTGTACCCAATGAGAAAAACAGACCCAGAGAAATTTGGATGTTCTCATGGTCCCTCATATGAATCACTGAATTGGCCCCAGAGATGGGGACCGGAGAGAGAAAATCTACAGTAGACTAATCTGGCACAGAGTGCCAGGAGGGTCTGCTGGGAAAGAGGACTGGTTTCCTGGGCTGAGAAGGAGAGGGAGCGCTTTCTATCAGAATTCTGAGCAGGAAGTTCTGGGGGCCTGTGATGGCAAGCAGAGAGACTGATGAGAATAGAAAGTGAAGAAAAGAATGGAATAGAGAGGAGAGGAGAGATTCAGAGCACGCTATCTATGGAGGAGACCACTTTTGCTTTGTACCTTCAGATGGAGGCACTGGGGGAAGTAGCACGGTGGGTCTTTTAGGAACCAGACTTGAACTATGGGGTGGGCACACCTGATATCTGGCTTTCCCAGAACCCTGTTTGGGGAATCATGTGTTTGTGTTGGGGATAGTTTCCCCTCAGTTTACCGTCTGACCCCTGCCTCTCTTCTCTAGGTTCCTTCCCCTGTCCATCCATCATCTATCTACCCATTTACCAACACTCCTAATCATCCATGTCTCCACCCACCTACCAATCTTTTCTTCAACCTTGGGCTCAGGCCTACCAGTGCCTGCCCAGCTGCACATCCAGCAAGCATTTATTGGCACCAATTTTGTGTCCAGTTTTGAGGAAGATGGTAGCCCAGGGGATCGAACACTGAGCATGGAGTCAGGAAGACCTGAGTTCAAATCTGACCTCAGACACTTCCTCGCTGTGTGACCCTGGGCAAGTCATGTAACCAATATTTGCCTCAGTTTCTTCATCTGTAAAATGGGAATAGTAATCCCTCCCACGTTTTTGGGAGGATCAGAGGAGTTAATTATAAAGTCTTTAGCCTAGTGCCTAGCACACAGTAAGTGCTATAGAAATGCTAGCTCTGATGATGATGATGGAGATGATGTAGGAGAGGCAGAGCTGTGAGAAGTAGGCCTTATCCTTGAGGACCTCCTAGTTTGTGCAGGCTGGGCTGGGGTGCTGTGGCTTAGGCTTCAGATTCTAAAGAAACTCAGAAGGGGAGAGTCATGGGAGCCCCAAGGACCAGGGAGGATTTCACTGAGGAGGTGTGATTGAGGTGAGCCTCAGATTCATCAGGAGGAAGAAGGGAAAGAAGCATTCTAGCTGAAGGTGGGCAGATAATGAAGAGAGTGATCTGACCAAAGCAGAGGAGACATGTGCAGGCTGTGGGAGATAAGGCTGCAAGGATTGCTGGGAGCTAGGCTCTGAAGGGCCTTGAAGGCCAGTTTTCTCTTAGTATTTTGTCCTATAAGTAACAGTGAGCCACTGAAAGTTTTTGAGCAGGAGAATGGTATGAACAGAGTTGTTCTGACAATCTGGAAACTAAGGAAGGATAGCTTAGAAAAGGGAGAGCCTGGAGGGGCTTGGACCAGTTTAAAGGCTATTCAAGTAGGCCAGGCAAAAAGAACTGTGGTAGGAGAGGAGAAGGATATGGATTTAGGAGACACTGAAAATGTCTGACAGCTAATTGGATGTGAAGAAGAGGGAAGAGTCCAAGGTAACTTGGGAGGATTTGAGCCAGTGTGACAGAGAGGATGGTGGGGCACCCACCACCAAGTGTGCAACAGGCAGTTAGTTGTCTGTGTGGCCTGGTAGAAAGAGCTAGAGACTGAACACATGTTCCAATTCTGACTTGACTGACCAGATGTCTTAGATTGGACAAATCACTTGTTGGACTAGATGATCTCTTTAAATTCACTCCTGGTTCTAGGTCTGATACTTTTAAGCATAGGTCTAGTAATGAGGGGAGTAGTCAGCGAGATGGAAATGGAGGCAGGGTTAGGAGTTGTGGCTGATTGGCATCATGGGAGCGACAGAGCATACGAAGGGAAAGAGCTGTATGCTCAGCATTCCAGGGCCATGTCTTTCCATCCAGCTACTCTTCTGTTTGGGTTCCAGGCCAAGGAAATCCCAGGAGTGAAGATTTTCAGGTGTTCAGCCACCTTGTACTTTGCCAACGCTGAGTTCTACAGGCAGGCCCTCAAGGACAAGGTGAGATGGGGCAGGATTGGGTGATCACATCTGGGAAGATGGAGCCTTCCCCATATCCATCCACA
>CM053769.1:7310510-7358264 GCA_028658325.1 Potorous gilbertii
CCCCCCCCGTCTATTTGGTCCCTCGGAGCCCCCATTTCCCTCCCTTTGATTTCTGCTTCTCTGACCCTTCCTGGTCCCTGACCTCCAAACCACATCCACCTTCATGATGTAGTGCAGAGCATGAGATTTAGAGTCAGAAGACCTGAGTTCAAATCTAGCTTCTTCCACTTACAACCTTGAATAAGTTATAGCTTCTTTGGATTTCATTTTCCTCGTTTGTAAAACAAGGGACTTGGACTAGGTGCCTTTTGAAGTTCCTTCTGCTGCTCGGTGTGTGTTCAAATCCCCTCTTCCCTTATGATAATGACTCCACCACTCTGGTCTCTGCCCAGCTAGACATCCTTTGATAACTCAATTCCATCACATCCATCCTAAATTCCCTGGTCCGGTGTCTTTGTCAGGCTCTCCATTTTGTTTTAGCTTTCTAACGTGACTCACTCCAATCCCTTTGGAAACAGTGAGATAAACTTTAAAGCTTACTACCAATACAGACTGAGATTAGCCCAGAGAGAGGTCAGAAGAACCTGGCTCACTGCACATGCAGCCCTGAGCTCTCCCTTAGTTAAACTAATGGGTCATTTAAAACACTCAGTGAGGATAGGGACCAGACCTTGGATTCTTTTGGTGTAAAGAGCTTCCCAAGGACACTTCATCTACTCATGCAGGCTCATGCCTGCTTTGCACCTTATATTCTTAGAGAGCAGCCTTGGGAACACAGAGAGATGACGAGGTTTGGTAAGGATCAGGCACCAGCATAGATTAGGGGTAGAACCAGGACCCAGGCCTTCCTGACTCTGAGCCTGGCTGCCCTAACATTGGTTCCTTTGGTTTTGCTGAATCACAAAATTGTTAGGACATCAAGTTTCCTGTCTTCTCTTTCCACAGGCTGCTGCCCAAAAAGCACCCTTAGATTCCTCCGAATCTAATAGTATGGACACTAAAATTGAGGAAATGGAGATTGGGAATGCCAAGGAGTCCAATGTCCAGGTTTGGAGGGGGCAGCTGAAATGGAGCGCTCAGAATGGAAATGTGTGAATGAATCTCTGTGTGCTGTCAGGGTGGGGAAGGACTTAAGAGGAAATGTAAAGGCTTATACCTGGGCTAAAACAAAGTCACTTCCCAAAGACAAAAATGGGGGAAGTCTGGGGATTCGAGGCACCTGTAAGGTCTGTGGGAGTCACCAGTGTTATGAGGCAACCAAGAAAGCTAATGTGATCCTGATCTGCATTGCATCAAGAGAAGGGAGAGGGTCCAGGGCTAGGGAAGGATCTGGAGCAGTGCTAGGTTAGGGGTGCTCCATTTTAAGAACAGTGTTCAGAGTCAGGCAAAGGACCAGAGAACATCTCCTAGATGGGGATCATGGGCTTCTTTGGTTGTCTGCTGAAGCCTTTGCATGAAAAAACTTTTTAAATGAGTTTTTATTGATGGGTTTCATCCTTTACATAACCGTGATTCTTCCCAGGCTCCCTTCCCTTCCCCTTTCCAGTTCCCAAGAGACATCCCATATAACAAGTAGAATTTTTTAAGGACAAAAGAAAAAGAAAAAAAAGATGGAGAAAGTCAGCCTAACTGATCCATACATTAAAACCACCTGAGAATCTTGGCATCGTCCCACACTTGTGGATACCCCCTGCGCCAAGCAGTGGGATGGGGGTGGGTGCCTTCCTTTCATGTCTCTTCAGGCAGACTAATTCTGTGTAAATTTTAACATTCACTTAAAAAATGTAATTTAGTTTTTTATTTTTAACATTTTTTTAAAACTTTAAGTTCCAAAGTCTCTCTCACCCCTCCACTACCCATTGAGAAGGAAAGCAATATATCAATTACATGTTAAGTCATGCAAAACATTTCTCTGTATTAGCTGTGCAACATTCATTTGTGATTTCTCTTTTTGTAAAATTGTAGTTCTTTCTGTTTGCTTAAACTTTAATAAACATAAACTCCACAAAGACTTTGGGGATGCACAACTGCATGAGTTCAGGTAGAGCTTTCTCGGTAGTTACCACATCTGCAGTTACTTACTGCACAGTCACATTCCATTATATTCACCTCAGAAATTTGTTTGACCATTCTCCAGCTGATGGGCATCTGCCATCCAAAAAAGTGCTTCTCTCAGTATTTTGGAGTATATGGGGACTTTCTTCTTATCATATAAGCCCAGGAATGGAATCTCTCTATCAAAGGGTATGGATGTTTAGTCACTTTATTTGCGTAATTTCAGATGACTTCACCAGAAATGCACTGGTGTGTCTACTTTCCCAGATTGACTACTTACACCTTGTATCATCTTTTTGCAGGGTGTGAAGGGAAATCTTAGGGTTGTGTGGATTTGTATTTCTTTTACTATTTGTGACTTGGAACGTTCTTTCATGTATTTGTTAAGTGTCATTCTTTTGAGAACTGTTTGTTCATAACCTTTACTTATCTCTGAGGTGTGGCTAGAATAATTGAAAAAAAATTCACAGTTGACATAAATGTTAACTTTCAGTTACAGGTTAGTGAAAATCAGGATGTCAGTTTTTTCCATTCCAAGTTCATGGACCTCCCTGAAATCTATCCACAGATTTTTTAGGAGTCTGTAAGGCCCAAATTGAGAATCCCTGCCCTAGAAGGGTCTTCTGAAGAAACTGGACAAGATGGAGGGAATGGGAAAACTGTCTCCAAGAGCTGGGGATTAGAACTGTTCTTGTTTTCAGAGAGCAGAAGTAGCAGTGGTGGGTGGGATTTCTAGAGAAACAAACTGAGGCTTGGCTGAAGGAAAAACTTCCCAACAAATGGGAGATGAGCTACCCTGAACGTGATTATTCTCTCCCTCCCGGGAGGGTTTCAGACTAAAGCTGGAGGGCCTCACGTCAGGTGTGCTGCCAAGGGGACACATCCAGAGCGTAAGGCTGAGCTGATGGCCTCTGGGGTGTCTTTCAAGTCTTGAGATCTCATGATTCTCTGACTCCTTCCTGAGGATGTTGAAAAGGAAATTCTTCTCACTGGAAAGAGGTTTGAGAAATCAAGTCTGTTGCAGGTCTTTGTCATGAGAGAGAGAGAGAACGAGAGAGAGACAGAGAGAGAGAGAAGGTGAGTGTGTGTGCGACTAACTCGTGTGCCCTTCTCCTCTGGTCACCCCTGCTTTATATCTGATTTTCTACTAGGATGGTGGTGTGAACGGGTCAGACAATCCGGCGACCGTTGACAAAGGGTGCACACCTACCTTGGAGATGCTGGGCCTCTCTCAGCCCCACTTCCACACCCTCATTTTGGATTTGGGGACTCTTAACTTTGTTGATACTGTGTGTATCAAGACCTTGAAAAACGTGAGGCCAACTCAGGGTCAGAGGACAATCTGATTGATTTGGGGAGGAGGGGAGAGGGTAGTGAGACCCTGAGAAGGTGGAGAATGTGGGGGAGTGAGGTGCTGAGGGCAGCCTGATGGGAAGTACAGTAGAGACCACTGAGGTTTGAGAGGGTCTGACTTGAGTAGTCAGTCCTCTCCTGAATGGGGGGCTCTGATTCTGTTATAGATTTTCCGTGAATTCCAAGAGGTTGAGGTGAATGTGTATTTGGCTGGCTGTCATGGTGCGTGTGTGGGACTGTGGATCCAACTCTAGGCAGGGTGGGAGAGGGAGTTATTTTGTCTAGTTGGGGGATTGGCCCTGGGCTTGGGGTTGGGGGAATGCCAATCCTACATGGAAGACAGGGCTGGTCTGCCCTTGGGGGCCATGGCATTTCCCCCCTTTCTTATACCAGGTAATATGATCACCCAGTTTGAGTCTGGAAACTTCTTTGGAGACTCCATTACCAAAGGTCATCTTTTCGTTTCCATCCATGATGCTGTCACCTTCGCCCTTATGCAGTCAAGACCCAGAACCACGCAGTCTGTCTTGGTGAGTGGACTCTCCTACTTGGGACTCCCTTCTGGCATGAGGCCACAGCCTTAGGGCTCTATCAGGAAGAGTGGGAAGGATGTTGTGGCCTCTCTGGGCTAGGGAGAGGAATATATGGGGCAATGAAATAGTTCTTTGCAGGACCTGAGATCTTGTTCTCTGTGATCATCCCTGCAGGCCACTAGAATGTGACACCTCTCCCTGCTGCTGTTGCTATGTGACCTACACGCTCCTTGATGGGGGTTAGGGGAGGTTCAGAAAGCACTCAGTGGAGAGAGATGTTCTCTTCCATCCCTCACGGAACACCACCCTCCTCCTCAACACTTAACGACAGAGACTTTGGAGCCTGGCGTTGGGGGAGCCAAGACATGTGACTGAAGTGTCCTGACTTTGGCCCAGCCCAGCTGCCCATTGCTGGGGACAGATTTTATATGTCTTTATGAGAATAAAATGTTCAGCTTTGGTCTTACCCTAGTTCCATCCATGCTCCAGGATCTTGGCCAGCCTGGAAGGTGGGGAGGTGGAAATTGGTGAAGCTCCATTTGTCACCCTAGGAGCACAGCATTTAACCTGTGCCCAGAAGCCATGAGCTGGTTTGGAGATGGAAGGAAAAGGGGCCTGTGAAGGTTTGGAGCTTGGTAGAGTTTGGGAGATCAGAGGAATCAGGATTTAGAACTGAAAGGTGCCTCAGAAGTCTGTTTCAGCCTCTTCATTTTACCTTCTTTCATGAGGAAATAAACACAGGAGCTTAAATGTTTTTCCCCAAGTTGCATGGGTAGTGAGTGAATTGGTAGGAAGCTAGGATTCAAACCTAGGTTCTCTGCCTCTCAAAGCAGAGCTCTTTAGATGACACCTTTCCCAAAGGGCATCCAGAGTACACAACAGAACCTGACTCAGCTTTCTCCAAAGGCAAGTGAATCTCCCCGTAATGCTTAGTCTAAGGTCATTTGGGTTCCCAACCAGTCCCAGAATCCACCCTTCTGGGGTGCTTACTTCAGACTTAGGCCCCGCTAGGGCAATAGGTGGGCTTTGTATGCTAGACCTTGCCTTGAGCCCAGTTTTTTTCCTCAGTGCTCTACCTCAACTCCTGGGCTCCTGTGGCCCTTTGGTTCTCATTCCCAAAGTTCCGCAGGCCTCTTATGTTCCGTTTTTGGCCATTTTGACTCCACAGCATGACTTTGTTGTGGCGGTCATTAGCTGTCTTTCCATTTCCCACTGTTGCAGTCATGGTGTATGTGTTCTTTCTGGGACTCCTCACTTCAGTCTGTCAGTTCTACACATCTCACGATTCCCAAAATTCCTCATTTTTATTGTTTCTTTTGTACCATGGCATATTTATCCCTCTTTCATGGGGATCTACTTTGTTTCCATTTATTTGCTACTTCAAAAAGTCTTGCGGATATTTTGGTGTATATGCTACCTTTCTCTCTCTGACTTCCTGGAGGTATGTGCTGACTTAAAGGGTATGAACATTTTAGTCAGGTTCTTAATAATTTTGATGCTGATAACAGCAGCATTTACATATTGCATTAAGGTTTGCAAAGCACTTTACAATTATCTCATTTGATCCTCACAGCAACCCTGGGAGATAGGTGCCATCCTTATCCCCATTTTGCATGATTTAATTGAGGCAGAGGTAAAGTGACTTGTCCAGGGTCACACAGTAGGTGTCTGAGACAGGATTTGACCTCAGAATGATCCTGACTCCAAGTCCAACACACTGTTTGCTGTGCCACCCAGCAGACAAAATTGCTTCCTTGTGTGAATCAGTTCACAGCTTCACCAAAAAAGTATTAGTGTGCCAGTGTCACCATAGCCCCTCCAACACTGACTGTTCCCATTTTTTGTCATCTCTGCCAATTTTCTGGGTGTGAGGTAAAATCTGTTTGGTTTAGATTGGAGTTTATTTTAATCAGTGTTTTGGAGCAAATCTTCGTGTGATTGTGAACATTCGGCTTTTTCTTTTTGAGAGATGTTTGTTCACACCTTTTGACTACTTATCTTTTGGGAAATGGCTCTTGCTCAGACATATTTCTGTTACTTCCTTGTATATCTTGACTCTAAACTTAGATATTTTGGTTCATATATTTTTCCTAGTTGATATGTTCCCCATTCTAGTTGACTTTTTTAATGCAAGAGGTTTATAATTTCATGTGATTGCTTCTTTTATTTGGTTAATGAATCTTCCCATTACCTTTAATACTAGTGAAAATTACCTAATCTAATTCTCTTCTAATTTTTTCTTATGGTGTGACTTTTAATATTTAAGTTATGTACCCATTTTCCACTTACTATAGTATATATTGTAAGCCACTGGTCTAAACCTATTTTCTGCCTGAATCTTTTCAAATTTTTCCAGAAGCACTTGTCAAAAAGGGAATTCTTTCCCAAGAAATTTATGTTCTAGAGTTTCTTAAACACTGAGTTATTGAGTTCAGTTGTTTCTGATTCTTCCTTATCTAGTCTGTTCCCTTGGTCTTATTTTCTGTTTTTAACCAGTGCTAAGTGGTTTTTGGTGATTGATGCTTTACAGTATAATTTGAGGTCTGAAAGTATTATTCTCTATCCATTTCTACTTTTTTTCATTGTCTTAGGAGTCCAAACTTTTGTTTCTTTAATTTTATTATTTTGTCTCTCTTATAAAGCATCCCCTTTGGAGTTTGACTTGTTTAGCACTGAATCTGTTATTGAATTTAGACAGTATCCTTTTTTTTAAATCACATTAACACAATTCTATGGGGCAAATATATACTGTAACTTTCTTTTGATTGGGTGGTATTTTTTTTTAAAGGATATTAATAGCAATTAAGAAAAAGGTCTTATCTAGAAACCAAATTTTGAAAGAACAAAGCTCAGAATTGTCAGTGCACAGAGAGCTCAGGGGAACAGCTTTGAATGGTGGTGGAAAAGCTCTGGATTTAGATTCTGAGAAGCTGAGCTCCATCGCCTATTATTTGTGTGAATTTAGGCCAATCACTGGGCCTCTCTGAGGCTGTTTCCCCGAATTCTTAATTGATTAGGTCATCACCTGTTTCTTGATTTCCATCACTCTCCTTTTCTCCCCTCTCAGTGTATCACCTAAGGCTGTCTGTCTTGGACTTTTTTTCCCTTCTCTTGGTTTATACCCTCTTCATTGGTAATCTCATCCATCCCATAGGTTCACTGATCTTTACAGATTAACTGTCCAGCCCTCATCTCTGACCTGAACTCAAGTTCCATGTCATCAGCTCTGTGTCCCATTGGCTTCTTACGCTGAGCACATCCAAAATGAATCGTATACTCTTAAAAAAGTTCTGTTTCTATGGAGGGCATCACCATCCTGCTAGATACCCATACTCAGAACCTTGGAGATACCTTTAGCCTTTCCCCTGCACCCCGGCAGAAACTTCCCAGGTCTCATCATTTGGGCTGCCACAATCGCTTATGTCTCAGACAGCTGCCACCCCTGTTTTGGCCCTCCTTACCTTTCACCAGGACCATTAGAATTCATCTCCTTGCATCCATTTTTTTTTCTCTTCTTCAAGCCATCGTCCACATCGCTGCCAAAATAATCATCCCAGGACACAGTCTGATCCTATCACTCCCTTATTCAAAAATTTTAATTCCTATCCATGCTTTTTATGATAAAACAGGAACTCACTAGCCTGGCACTCAGAGCCTTATACATGTTAGCTGCAAACTACGTTTTCTCTTTTCTTTCCTATTTCTGCCCAGCAGGCCCTTTCCTTGTCAGGCGCTCAGGCCAGTAGTTATTTCCCCAAATCAGTGCTCCATCTCTCATCTCTGTGCCTTCATACAGGGTAAAGCTTCATGTTTGGAATACCCTTCCTCTTCACTGACTTGGCTTCCTTCTAGGCTCACTTAAGCTTAGGCATCTGATCCTTCAGTTGTTACACTTTCTGTCTCTTTGTCTCTCTGTCTCTTCTCAACTCACCTTGTTTTTCATTTATCTAACATCTATTTTCATATTCTATTCCCTCAGTAGAATATCTGCTCCTTGATGGCAGGAACCATTTCTTTTTTGTCTTTGTATTTTCAATACCTCTAATTGAACTGAATGAGGACAATATCCTTACCTGACCGATTTCACAGAAATTTTGTGAGAAAAGTGCTCTGGAAATAGGAGTTTATGAATATTATTTTTTCTTGATACCCACCCCAGATTAGCTCATGAGTGGCTGATACACTTTCCTGACTGATAAACCTCTTTCAGAGAGCACTGGATTAAGAGTCAAGGCCTGGTATCTGCTCAGACACTAGTTCTGTGATCTTGGACAAAGTCACTAACCTTCTTTGGCTCTTAGTTTCTTCATTAGTAGAAGGAGAAAGATCGTCTGGCCCAAGATGATCTCTCAGGTTGATTTTTCACTTGGAGCATTCTCTGATTCTGTGACTTCTTTCTGGTTAGCCTTTGAAGTCCTGGGCCCTCATCAGCCTTGCTGATATGTTATCTTGGGACACTGCTCCTCAGGACGTTTTGCCCTTTGTCTCTGACCTTCCTGATTTTGGTTCTTTTCTGGGTCATGAGCCTGCGTTGTACTTGAAGGTCCACGGCCTCCAGACCTAATCCCCTTGCCCCTCTCCCTTGTTGCTGCTACTTCCATACCTTCATAAAGGAAAACGTTAATCTGACAGTTGCTTTCTGTTTTCTCCTCTGCCTCCAACTTCCTAATAAAGTTCAAATAAGCCACAAGAATGGTTTTATTCATGAAGGAAAAAGTTTAGACCTCATTGGAATGGAAATCAGGTCATAGTTCCAAATTATAATTCTGTCACAAGCTAATTGTTTGACTTGGAACAAATCACTTTCTCTTTCTGAGCCCCTGTTTCCTCATATAAAAGAAAGATTGGCTGAGTAACTCCCATTTCTTGAGTACTTTAAAATTTGTGATGTAAAATTCCTTCTATGAAACAGTAGATTTAAGTGTGTGTGTGTGGAACCATTAATCAATATCCCTAATGAAGATCAACTTAAGAATATTGAATAAAACTAGCAAAACCCACAACATATTACAAAGATTATACACTATGATCAGCTTGCAGGGTTAGTTCAATATTAGGAAAATTAGAAACAAAGTAGATATCTTAATACCAAAACAATAAAAATCAAAACATTACCTAAATAAATGCAGAAAAAGGTTTTGACAGAGCCTCATTAAAAAACATTGATAAGTTTAGGAACACGTGGATCTTTCTCAATAGAATAAATAGTTTCTATCTAGAACCAAGGGCTGGCATTATCTAGAATGGGGAAAGTCTAGATGCCTTTCCATAAAGTCAGGGGTAAGGCATGGATGACATGACAATGAATGCCCATTTTGAGAACTATTTTTTGTATATGGTTCTGGAGGTAGTAGCTATGACAAGAAAAAAAGAAATTGAGGGATTAAACATACACAAAGAGGAAACAAAATTATAAAATTTTGCTAATGATATGGTTTACTTTGAGAACCCTAGAGATTCAACTAAAAATGAATTGAAACAAACCAGTAAAGTAACAGGCTATAAATAAGCTCACAGAAATTTTTTACCTTTCTGTATATTACTAATAAAACCCAGCAAGAAGAGATAGAAAAAGAAATTACATTTAAAGGTAACTATAAAATATATGAAACACTTAGGAGTCTACACCAGGTATATACAGGAACTATATGAAAACAATTACAACGTGCTTTATGTAAATAAAAACAGACTTAAGTGATCAGAGAAATGTTAATATGTGTAGGGAGGCCAAGCCAATAATATAAAGATGACAATAATACCACTTAAATTTCTACATTCAGTGTCATTCCAATAAAATTACCAAGGGGTTATTTATTTTTAGAAGGGGGGGTATAGTAGCATGGTTTTTGATAAATACAAGGACCCCAACAACTTACTGTTTAATAAAAGCTGCTGGATAACTGGAAAGCAATCTGGCTGAAAGTGAATTTAGATATTTCACATCATATGTCACAGTAAACTTCAAATGGATACAAAAACCTAAATATAAAAGATCCTATAAACAAATGAGAGGAGCAGAAAAGGAGATATCTTTCCCGACTATGAATAGTGGATGAATTCTTTTTCAAAGGCTAGAAACAAAGACGATAAAGTTATTTTTACATAAAATTATATTTACAAAATCTATGTAGTTAAAGCTAGGAGGAAAACAGTTAATTTGAAAAAAACTTTGCAGTAAATTTCTCTAATAAAGAGATGATATCTGAGATATACAATATATAAACCAAGGCCCTTCACCAGTAGGTAGATGGTCAGCTACAAATAGATAGTTCTCAAGAGAAGAAATCCAATTTTTCAACAACCTTAAGAAAAAATGCTTCAAAACAATAATGATGAGAAATGCAAGTTAGAATCACTCTGACATTCAGCCTCATACTGTTTAAATCGGTAAAGATGACACCAAAGGAAAATGGCAGTTGTTGCAGGGCCTTTGGGAGAATATTACTAATGTCCTAGAGCTGGAACTGTGAATCGGTTCTCGGTCCTTCAGGAAAACAATGTAGAACTGTACCCCCAAAGTCACTGAACTGTACTTACCCTTTGACCCAGTGATATTGCTACCAACCATGTAACCCAAAGAGAAAAAGGGGATGTAAAAAATAATTACAGTAGTACTTTTTTGTTGTAGCAAAGAAATGGAAACAGTGAGTTCTGATAAACTAAGACTAAGCAAATTACAGTGTATAAATGCAGTGGAATATTATACTGTAAAAAATGATGCAAAGGATGGATTTAGATTCTAAAAACCCTGCAAAAACTTGCATGAACTGATGCAGAGTAATGTGAATGCAATCAGGTGAGTGATTTATAAAATGATTACACCATTGCAAAGTAAAATCGTTTTGAAAGACCCAGCTCTGGTCACTGCAATGAACAACCAGGTTTCCAGAAGATGGATGATGTATCATACTTCTCAGCTCGTTTTTTAAAATAATAAAATGATATATATTTTAATTCTATGAGAATGAAGACATGCTTTTTCATATTAAAAGATTACTTGCAAAGAAGAATGTTTCATTATGTTTTGACATAATCAGGTTTCCATTCGTTTAAAGTAAGTCTAACTACAATATCAAAAAAAATTTATTCTGAACCATTTAAAAAAGGTTTTTTTAAAAAAATAATTAGCATTGTTTTGATTATTATGTAAGGGCAATTAGCAGCAGGTAAAAGTGCTAAGACAAACAAACCTGAAGAGCTGAAGGAAGGCATGTGATTTTAACAACTCTGTTCTTTGGGTATAGGTTTCAGAAGGGGCAGCTATGTGGTGCAGTGGATAGAGCACCAGTGCAGGAGTCAGCAGGACCTGAGTTCAAATCTCACCTCAGACACTTGACACTCACTAGCTGTGTGACCTTGGGCAAGTCACTTAACCCCAACTGCCTCATCCTGGGTCATCTCCAGTCATTCTGATGAATATCTGGTCACTGGATTCAGATGACTCTGGAGGAGAAGTGAGGCTGGTGACCTGCATAGCCCTCCCTCACTCAATAAAACAAAGTCAAGTGCAAGTCATGTCTTCATTTCTCTGATGACATGGTCTTCTTCAACAATGAAGGATGAACACACACATAGATTTCAGAACATGTTGACTCACCTTGCAACTCACATTTCCTAATATGATAATAAATTCTATTGCTGGAAAAACAACGGGTATAGCAGTTTAAATTATTTGGTGGTTCTGCCACTCCCACATAGACTGATCAATGACATTTCAACTCTCAATCTGTAAGCTAAAGAAGGAAGAATATGCTTAATAGATAAATGTATTGTAACACAAAAAGATACTTATTTCCCTGTCTTGGTGACCTTGACCAAGATAATGACCTCTTTCTTGATGTAAAATAAGGGCTGGTGGTCATCTTATGTAACCATTTAGCATTCAAATCCTATAATTCTTTAAATTTCATTTAATTCCTCCATATATGCTTTGCATTAATTTGCACAATTCCAGATTTGTTAAATCTGGAACCAACAGCTTGTAAAGATGTAATATCATATTTATTTCTTAGTTGTGTTTAGCACACATACACAAAATGAAAACAGTTCACCCTCGAATTATTCCAAAGATTTCATTTGTGCTTTTTTTAACTTATAAAATTTTGGCACAGAAATATAGCACAGCAGGCTTTTACAATATAGTACTGACTTGATCTTTCTTAATGAATGAAATCTAGCAAAACCTGCAATTCAAATGGTTATGAATGAATGTTTATATCTCCGGGGGCTGAGAAGTAATGGTAGAAGAACTGTCCCCTCTATACATGAGTCCTAAAAGCAATTTTATAGAAGCATTTAATCACAAGATGTAAGTCAATAAGGAGTGCAGGATTTTCTTGGGTTGTCATCCAAGGGTTTCCCCATTTTTTCATTTCTCTCAGTTCCTTTTTCCTTCCACTTAACCTTCTTAAGTTCTGTCATTCCTATATTTAGTAGTTAAGCTGGAAGCTTAATTCTTTGCAATGTGATTACTCACATCTCATGACAAAACATGTTCTTTATACACAGGAAAAGCAACAGTGAGAAGATACAGGTATGCCCTCCCTAACATCATTAATTAGCTTCATATAAATATGATGACAGGCAAAAATGTGAGAGTCTCAGGTATTTCACAACATTAGAGGAGGGCCTGGTTATAACACATTTATGTCTCAGTAGAACACTGTTCAAATTTAACTTTTTATTTTAGAAAAAAATATGAAAAATCTTAAATTGCTACTTGGGATGGTTTTACAGACCATATGAGTCTAACTCAGGTATTTTTATATTAAAGCCCTTCACAATATAGATCCAGCTTTGCAGGCAGATCACTTGACTCCCCACTCTGACCTATTTTTTCTTCCCTATAAGCAACATGTCATCTCCTCTCTCTTTGCAGGAATTGTTGGTCCCTGTGCTGAGAGGACTCTCCTTTATCAGCCTGAACCTTTAGTTCATCTTTCAGAGACGCCTTAAGGGGCCACCTTGTTCAAGAGGCCTTTCCTTATATCTCCAGTTGTCAGTCTACCCTTCTTCCCCTCAAAATGATTCTGTATATGGTGAGACAACGTGGTGTAATGTTAAGAGAGATGCTTCTGGAATCAGAAGACCTTGGTTCACCCCTGTAGGTGACCTGGGCAACTTGCTTAATTAATTCCCTTAGGCTTGAGTTGGTTCATGGCCTCTGAAGCTCCTTCTAGTTCTAAATGCTGTGATGTCTCCTACTTCTGTATCTGTGTTCCATGCTCTGTCTCCTGGGTGGAGTGTGAACTCCTTGAGGGCAAGAATTGTTTCATTTTTGTATCCTGGGTGACTAGCATCTAACAGGCGCTTACTAAATGGTTGCTGACTGGATGACATTCTCAGCCAGGAGGACTGCTTTTATTTCCAAACGTTGGTCATTAACTTTTGGTTGGCAGTACACAGAAGAAACACTTTCCTTTGACAGAGGGGCCAAGTAGGTTAAAAACAAATGCATTTTCAAAATCAAGCACAGGTTTTGCAAGGTGTCACCATAGACCAAATATTTGTATCAAGATTTAGCCAAAGCGTTTTACTACAAAAATACATTTAGGGTTAGGGTTAGAAACGTTTCGCAGGTGGTCCAGGTGGGAAAGTCTTGCTACAAGGGTTAATTTCATCTTCAGCCTCTTCTCCATCGGAGGCGGGCACGGAGGCGGAGCCGGGGCGGGGGCGGAGTCTTGGGGGGCGGAGCCCCTTTCCTTTCCTTTCCAGAGCTTGGAGGATCTCGGTCACCTGCTCCCTCCTCTAAGCCAATCACGAAAGCAGCCCCAGGAGACCAGACTCGCTCCGCCCTCTCACGTGATTCGCATAGGCCGCTACCGCCGCCGCCCGCCCCACAAGCTCTCCCAGCAGTTCCATGACGACCGCTCTTCAACGGCCCGCCACCAGGGGGACGCGGAAACGGAAGCGACCTCCGCCACAAGCGGGCGGGGGAAAGAAAGGGGCGGGGATAAAGCGTAGCCAAGCCCTACGCCTGCGCATTGCGCACTACGCACCCCCGCCTCCCCTCCTGCTTGCCGGGTGGTCACAAGAGCAGACCGGCCTGCGCCTTCTCCGAGACTGCCCGGGGTGGATTCGTTCTGTTTGACGTCTGCGCTTCGCACGAGGGAGGCCGAGCTATGTGGAGGAAGAGGAGGCGTGAGCGCGAGGCAAAGAAGGAGAAGAGTTAGCGGAGCTTTGATAGAGGAGGACAGACGGACGCGCAGACGGGGCGGACAGCCTTCGGACGACCTGCCGATGACACGCTTCGAGCCGGCCGGGCTGCGTGTAGCAGGGCGTCATCGTGCCATGCAGCGTGTTCCTGTTGTTTTTGCGTGTCAAGTTTACATTAAAAAGACAAGAGTTCTGGGCTCTTCTCCTCTGATCGCGGGCAGCAGCAGAGTTTTTATTCCCACTGTTCCGAGTGGGGCAGTAACCTGACCCGGGTCCACCGCTAGTAGACGCTGGAACAAGGAGGTTTCTGGACTTCAGCTTCGGAGCTTTTCCCAGGTCCGGTTGACTAGGCGATCTCTTCGATTCCCTCCAGTTTATGATCCTAGGAAATATCCAGGCTAGGCTTATGAGTAATGCAATTGAATAGAAAAGGTTTTTACCATGGTAGGAATCTGCTAAACAAGTGTGGAGGTCAAGTTCCCCAACTCTGCCTCAGTCCCATCATTCCCTAGGACTCTGTAGAGGTCACCCCTTCCATGGACCCTGAGTGAGCGTAACACTCCTTTTGCTAGAAGACCCCCGCTGGCACTGCGTCAATTACACGTTAACACATTGCCCTCCTAGATAACCCAGACCAAGTTCATTTTTCCTTTCTTTGATCCAAGTCTTAGTCTTAACCCATCGGATTAGGAAACCTCCTGATTGCCAGTGGAACTATTGGGTATTTCACCAACACCCCTCTTTAATCACTATCTGTTAAAGATAGTATCTCTCATTTCCGCTATCACTTTTGGCTTCTGACAGTCCTTTCTTGCTATCATTGTGGATAAGCTGGAGAGAGATGGCCTAATGGGAGTGCAGTTATATTGATTTAGAATTGGTTGACCACTTTTGGTCAAAGTTCAATAACCAATAAGTAGTTATTTAATGAGTCAACGCTAACTTGGAAGGATAACTCCAGTGGAGTGTCTCAGAGATCTGCCCTTGCTATTCAACTTTTTTTGTCAATGACTTGGATAGTCATAGAAGACATACTTGAGATATTTGTAGATTATGGGAACCTTGAAATGTTAGCTAGTATGAATTACAAAGTCAGAATCCAAAATTATTTGAAAGGCTAGAGCCATGGGCCAAACTGAATGAGATAAAATTTAATAAGGATAAATGTTAAGATTTACACTCAGGTTCAAAAAAATCAACTGAAATATAGGATGAAAGAGTTATAATTGAAAACAGTTTCTGTGAAGATGGTCTAGGTTGAAGATCACAGGCTCATTACCAGTCAACGGTGTGTCATCATAGTCAGAAAAGGTAACTCTATCCCAGGTGGATAGTATGAAGTGGAGTGTCCAGAACAAGAGTAATTAATAGCTTTTCAATACTCTGTCCTCATTGGACCGCATCTGAATTACTATAGTCAACTCTGGACATTGTTTCAGGTCTAGGGGTGCTAAGAACCCTGAAATGACAGGGCAAAAGGCTTGGGTCTGCCTTGAAAGAATTTGACCACTCAAGCCTTCTTTTGGTCAGATACAAGGTTTATTGTGTCACCAAAAGAAATGGTCCAGATTTTAAGAATCTGAGCTATTTGTGATGTCAATATAAGTGGGCCAGATCTTAAGAATTTGAGCAATATAATGAGGAAAAGATGCACACTTAGATGCACACTTTTATACTGAAGGACTGTGGGAAGATCTAGTTGTGATCTAGGAGTGGTCCATAGTCCGGGATGACCTGGAGGTCACAGAGAATTGAGGTTGGAGGAGGATTATTGACTGGGAAGGGCTGGATGCCTCAGGCAAATGTCAGAGATCTGGGTTTCAGGGGTTTTGGGATCCAACTTGAATTCCAAACCTTGAATTCAGCACCACATTTTAGATAGGACATAGACAAGCTAGTCACTAGCTGCTGGAGTATGTTCAAAGAGAGCATGGTGAGAGAGTGGAGAATAAACCCTAGGAGAAGCTGTTAAAAGAACAGGACAGATTTATTCTTGAGAAGACATGGTTACATATGGTTAAGAAATAATAACCGTCTTCAGTCATTTGAAAGGCTGTATCGTGGAAAGATGTGGAGCGAGAGGACCTGAGGTCAAATCTTATTTTTGTTGAGTCGGTTCAGTCGTGTCTGACTCTTCACGACCCCATGTGGGGTTTTCTTGGCAAAAATACTGAAGTGATTTGTCATTTCCTTCTCCAGCTCATTTCTCAGAGGAGGAAACTGAGGCCAACAGGGTGAAGTGATGAGTCTTCCTGACTCCAGGCACTCTATGCGCTATGGCTCTACCAAGATGACTTAAAATCCTGACTGTACCACTTAACTATTTTCAAACCTTGGCCAAGTTACAAGTGGATCTCAGTTTCCTCACTAGTAACATTGGGGAAGGAGGCTTGGACTAGATGACTTCTAAATTGTTTGACCCCAGAGGTCAGAAAAAGGAGTAAAGAGTGGGAGTGGCAGAGATGCCACTTTAGACTTGACTTAAGGCCAGCTTCTCTCATGAGGCAACTCAGAATGGAAGTGAGCGGCTTTCAAGGTCCCTAGTTCCTTATCCTGCTAGGTGATCCTCAGAATCTTTCTAAGACAGTTCAAATGGAAGCGATTCAGTTTCCTGGCATGGTGCTGGTAGACCGTCTATATTTCACAGGCATACAACCATGAGGTCAGCACAGTGGCTCTATAGACCTTCAATTTGTTAGTCTAATTCCTTTTCTCTCTCAAACTTTTCTTCAGAGCCTCCCAAACATTGAACTATCTCTACTACTCCCTACATGAGGATGTGCAAGCTGTCCCCCTCTGTGGGCCTCAGTTTTTTATTTTAAAAGGAAAGAGATGAACTAGATGAACTCTTAGGCTTCTCCTAGGTCTAACATTCTACTTTCTAAAGACTCTTCTAATATTGACTTTCTATGTTCTAAAGACTCTTCCCCAGCCCCATCTCCCAGTTCATATTCCCTATACTAAAGTCCCCTTGAATCTCTGAGGGTCTGCAACATAGAAAAGGAATAATTTCGCCTGACACTGTTCATAGAAGAGACTACTCCATTTCTTGACAACATAGGGGGAAGCCTGTAGCATGCCCTTTATCTTTGGTATGCCCACATGCACTTTCTGCTTCCCTCTATGAGAGTTGCACCTTTGCCTTTCCCCTTATCACCAACCTTTGGGCACTCCTCACCCCCATTTGCCAGCGGTTTGACCCAAAGACTTGGCTCCATCCAGTCTGATATGTCATAGCTCAAATGACCATCTTTCTCCCTTGGGAAACCATGCATTTCATTCATTCAACATTTATTACGCACCTATAATGCATCGCTCTTTGCTAGGGGAAAATGCAAGTGATGACGCTAGGTGTCCCTATGGAGCAGGCAGGGCCTGTGCTCGCCTCATTTGCCCCTCCTAACTGGTAAGGAGGTGGTCCTGAAAGCTTCCAAGACCACACCAGCTGAGATCAGCGTGGAGGAAGGACCTTTTCCTCCAGTCCCTTCCCCTCCCTTCTCACTTGGAGGAGAAAGGATTTGATTCCAGGGCCCCTCTGCTGTTCCTAGTGATCCATACACCAGATTGGGTTTGTGGACTGACACCAGTGGTAGATACAAAACATGTCCCAGGAGAATCCTTTAAAGTTAACACTGCTCTTGGGAGTTTAGTTATGAAATATATGAATGGATCGTGATTAGGCCGTGTGTGCACGTGTGTGTGGGGGAGACAGACAGACAGACACATTATGACAGAGACAGAGAGAAAGAGACAGAGGAATTCTCTGCCCACAGGCTGTGGGGTCATGGTCCCAGGCCTATGCCAGGGAACAGTCATTGCCTTTATGCCGGGACTCCATGGCTGAGCACTGCCCACTCCTGCCGAAAACCAGTGGACCCAAGGAAAGACACGTCAATGTCATCCACAGATATTTACAAATTAGATGAATAAAAATAAAGCTTAGAAGAGAATGAAAGGAATGCCAGTTACATCCAGCCAAAAGGCGAGCGGAGATGAGGTTAGTTCGGTTTCCATCGGGCTGCTGTCCATCTGAGCATCCAGGACTTTCTTGGCAGCAGTTTTTCCTCTTGAGGCCTGGAAGAGAATTTGCACCTCCTTGCCTATCCGTCTCTGGTGGCCACTGCAGCCCCAGGCCCACACCAACGCCCCTGTTTTCTATCTTGATGGACTTCTTGGAGAGTGACATGAGTGTCCGTCTCTAAACTACTCTCCATGAAATCCTCAGCAAAGTGTCACTCACCCTTGGGGCTCAAACAGTTGTTAGGCAAGGCTGAGAAGAGTCCCAGTCCTTAGGGAGCGCCCCACCTGATACTGGAGAAAAGAAGGGATAAGAAATAAACACAGACAGTTATAATAACACATAATGCTGTGTGCTAACTATACCAGACTGGTGCTGTGGAGCCCTTAGTGGAGAGATCTCCAGGATTCTACGCTAACTATACCAGACTGGTGCTGTGGAACCCTTAGTGGAGAGAGCTCCAGGATTCCTGGAGCATTTGGCCTCTGAAAAGGCCTTTAAAACAAAACCACAGAATCTCGGAGCTAGACAGGACCTCAGGAAATTAATTTAGGAACTAGTAACAAAAGTGCCTTCTACAGCTTCCTCAGTGAAGGCTTACCTACCCTCCCTTTAAAGACCTTCAGGGAAGCAGAGCTCTGGAGGCAGCCCATTCCACTCTGGGATGGGTCTAATTTGTTAGGAAGTTTTTCCTTAATGCTGAGCCAAAATCTGCTTTTTTCCTTCCTTTCCGTGCTCCAGTATCTCCTAAATTTCCCTAATGCCTCCTTCCCTTCTCACACCTCAAAGATTCTATCTCAAACCTGTTTCACCTACATTTCTAACAGTACAGTTCTCAAATCCCAGGTTTCTCCTCCTTTTTCTCCCTTAGGTCCTCAAGAAGAGCTTGAGAGTCCTAAGGTTCCATAAAGGAGGGTAGAGTGGGGGAAGCCTTCACACAGTCCTCAGGGGAATCTGCTAGCAAGGGGGTCAGGGAACATTTGCAGAGACACAGAGGTTGCAGGGGAGGTCAAGTCAAGTCAAAAAACTTTTATTAAGTGCTTTCTGTGTGCCAGGCAATGTGCTAAGTGTTGAAGATATAAATACAAAAAAAGAAAACCAGAAATATGGCTCAAGGAACTTATATTTTAATGGGAGAAAATAATGCATCACTGAAAGTATGTAGATGTGTGTGTGTGGACAGAAGGTAGCCATCTTGAGGGGGCTTGGTGATGAAGTCTGGGGAATAAAGGGTACCTGGTTTAATTCTATTTTTTATTTTTACGTAGGAAATGAATATTTTATTTAACTCCAATTTGTTTAGTTTTAGTTTTAAATTTAGAATTAGTACAATTAGTTACATAGTATACTATAATAAAATATAGTATCTTAGTGATATGTAGTATAATATATAGTATATAGTGTAATATATAGTAATAATACATAATAATATATAGGAATAATATAGTATAATAATTAGCATAATTAGAATTAAACTTAGAATAAGTGTGAAGGTCTTTCTTCAAAACAGAGATTCAAGGAGGAGTTCACCAGTGGGAGAACGGGGGCCAAGGGGACTGAGGAGAAAGCAGAAGACAGGACAAGGCTTGCCTTCTCCCTTCTGAATAGTGAGGGAGAAAAATGGAGATAATTACTTAGCGCTCAGTCCAAGGATAGGGAGGACTTCAAGAGGGAAAGGAGTTTCCATGGGGATGATGGGGCTGGGAGATAGAGCAGGAAGAAGGTTTCAGGGATTCCAATGGCATCAGTGTCAGGACGCTGCTGTCATATCCCCACTTCTCAAAAATCTACTCATTAATGCACAGTACTGCCTCATGTATGTTATATGTGCAGTCATTCAGTTTGACTGTTCTCTGCTCACAGAAGGTATTTGGGTTTTTTCATTTTATTTTTCAATGAACAATCCTTTATTTTCTGTCCCTACCAATCACCCACTCACATTTAAAAGAAAAGCAAAATCCTTGTGACCAATATACATAGTCAAGCAAAACCAATCCATGTTACTCATGTCCAAAAATGTATATCTCATTCTGTATAGTGAATCTGTCACATCTCCGTCAGGAGATGGAGTATGGGCAAAGTTATTATGAGTCTTCTGGAGTCGTGGTTTATCTTTTTATTCATCAGATTTCTTAGGTTTTTCAAAGTTAGTTTTTACCATGTTGTTTTTATTGGATTAATTGTTCTGGTTCTACACACTTCACTCTGTGTCAGTTCATACAAGTCTTCCTTCCTCCCAAAACTCTCTCTTTCATCGTTTCTTATGGCACAGTAGTATTCCACTACATTCATATGCCATTGTTTATTTAATTATTTCCTGGTTGGTGGACACCTTGAGTTTCTAATTTTTTGCCTCCACAAATAAAGAAGCTATAAATATTTTTGTACATGTGAATATTTTCCTCTTTCTTTGATCTCTTTGGGGTATAGATCTGGTATTGCGATCACTGGATTAAAGGGCATATACACAGCTTAGTGACTATGGGATATTGTTCCGAATTACAGTAGCATGTATCTTTTAATTATTAGTATCAGATATCTACTACGTTCAGAGCTTCATTCATGCCTGCTGTCGGGGCTGTTGAGATACAACACAATCCCTGCTTAAGAGAAGCTTTGCCGTTTGAGCAGAGAAAGGAAACATGAACACAAAGTGAAGACATAAAGGAGAAAGGAGATATTTAGGCAAAAGGCTAGGAGAAATCTGAGGAGGGAGAGCTGGAGGATCATCCAGCCGCACAGTCGAATCTGCATTTTATTATGGCCCTCTAGTCCCTTGAGTTCAAGACTTCTTCTACCCTTGTATCCTGGGGTAGGCTGAAGTCAGCTCTGGAAAGCTACTCTTAAATTTTCAGTGTGAACATTTACCCCTTGGAAATGGGTAATTTTTACAAATCAGAGTTTGACTTATTGCCTTGTTGAATATCTAGGCTTAACAAAGTGGAGAAAATGTTAGTAATGTGGATCAAACTTAAAAGAGTATTCTAGGGGCAGGTAGGTGGGGCAAAGGATAGAGCACCCACCCTGGAGTTAGGAGGACCTGAGTTCAACTCCAGACACTTACTAGCAGTGTAACTCTGGGCAAGTCATTTAACTCTGATTGCCTCAAAAAAAAAGTTTGCCCTATGTACGATTTTTTTTTCCCGTGAAGAGCAGGGTGCTAAATGGTTACCTTCACACCCCTGCCTCTATCACAGATTTCCTTCTGCTCAATCCAACATGCCCCCTCTGAGCTAAACCCTAGGATATCATTGCCCTCTCTGGTTCCTATTTACTGACAACTAGCTTTTTATCAGAGGCTCCTCATGTCTCTCTAGATTCCTGGAGTGCCTTTTCCAGCCTTGAGAATGCTCCTGATCCCTGAGGTGAAATCTTTATCAACCGCACTCTACTAAACCAGGTTGAAGTGACATCCTGATCTCTGTAGACTTCCTTGCTGAAGTCATTCATTCATTCAACCAACAAATATCTATTAAAACCCTACTGTATGTAGACTGAATTCAAATCCAGTCTCATACACTTACTAGCTGTGTGACCCTGGGCAAATTCCTTAACCATGTTTGCCTCAGTTTCCTCGACTGAAATGATTGAACAACGGCAACACTGTGTGTAGAACATGAGGCTCTGTGATTTTCTTCATGGAGTCTCCTTTAGAAGGTCTCTGTCTTTTCCCACTCCACCCTTACCTCACCTGCACTCTGAACCTCTGGCAGTTCTATTCCCTAATTTCTCCTTCCATTATGTCCCTTCTATGAAAGAGTCCTGGTTCTTGGCAGGAAATAACTCATTCTGGAGCTCACTCCAGGATCCATTCCCCCACAACCAATCTATGGACCTGGAGCTTTGTTTGGAGTTGGGATTTCAGATCTCTATCCTGGTCTTTTTCCACCATTACCACCAAAACCGTTACTGTGTAGGGTATCAATCGACCCAAGACCATCAGACCTGGAAGAGATCTTAGAGCCCATTGAATACAACCCATCCATTCCCTCCCCAAGCCCAGTTTTACAGATGAAGAAGCTGAGGAGAAGGGAACAATCCCAGGTCATACTGCTAAATGACCTAAGCAGGATTCACACCTACATCCTCTGATCCAAGTACAGGACTCTTTCCTTTGCTCCTTGTGCCTCCAATTGTCAAAAATCATTAAAGCACTCTTCAGTTCCAGGGTAACTCAGGTCCTCTCCTAGCTCCCTCATGAAGTTCCTTTGTATTTGCATCCCAGTGCCTAGCTAGGAACCTGGAACAGAAATAGGTATATAATTGTTTAAGTACTTGTTTACTGATTGATTAATGTTAGAGAATGACCATTTGTGTCCTCCTTGGTGCCACCACAAGCCACCACAAGACACCAGGGTGTCTCTTCTGGCCCCTAGACACTTAGACTCATTCCCTAGTGACCTGTGACTCTGTGGAATTTTTGTGCTGAAGGCTGGTGTTTGAGGGGGAATGAACAGATAACACACCATCTCTCACCAGGGAATAAGAGTCCCAGGAGTCTTGTCGGGTAAGTCCAAATTCTCTTGGCTCAGAATAAGGTGGAAGGTAAAGGGAGGTGGTTCTGGGGCTGACTCTGTCTGGCCACAACTTCTACCTAGAATCATTGGACCAAAGGACTTAGAGCTGAAAGTGACCTTCGAGATTAAGCCTAGCACTGGACTTAATGTATCCATTATAGTTATGTGTAAGGGGTCTGGAACTCTCTGGTTATCAGGGTCATGATGCCCTCGGGAGAAATCTCTTGAGATAACATGTCCTTGCATGACTTATGTGATGGACCACCCGTATGCAATAACCAACCTTCACAATTGTCTTGAGCAAGAACAACAACAGCCAAGCATGTAAACTCAGCACATGGTGTTTACAAACTTCTTGCATGTATGGAAGTAGAATGCCTATATATACTCTGAGCTAGCTGAGAATAAACGGAGTGCATACCATCTTTGCTCCCACCTCATTCATTCGTGCCCAGAAGAAAGATCTCATACAGGCATGAGATCTTTGGGAACTTAACAGTTATGGAAATGGTTAGTGGGAGGATGGAGGAGGGTCAGTGGGGGGATTGGTTGGAAAAATGATCCATAGTAGAAACCCCTGGAACATTTAGTGGCCAGGGAGATGGTCACTGGGGGGCTGGGCAAACAGATTCTGGCAGAGGGTCCATAAAATAATTAGAAAGGGGGTGGTTCATGATGGAGGGGTGGTCAACAGAAAGGGCGACTGGGGTAGCAGTCAGTGGGAGGGGTTGAGGGAGCCTCTGGGGAGGCAGTGGAGGTTGGAGAATCATCACTGGGGATTACCCTGGACATTAGCTAGTCGGGAAGGCAATTGTCTAATTACAGGAAGGGTCAATCTTTGAGCAACTGAGGACACAACAAGGAGATAGTGGGAGGAATTTAGGTCAGAACGTGTGGAGAAACTTCTTAGGTTGGTACTGTGGTGGTAAATGTCCCCCCTCCCGCATCACTGTACCTTGGTCCTCCGTTTCCTCATCTGTAAATGGCCATTCATTACTCACCTCGTAGAACTGTGATGAGGAGAGCTTTGTGGTATCAGAGAAATGGAATTTGTTATGATTCTTCTCAAGTGGCCTTAGGACAAGATTGTCAGTGTCATAGATGCCAAGAGGATGGGGAAGGGGAGGGGGAGGGGATGTTGCTGGGTGATGGGCAGAGGGTTCTAAGGGGAGGGCTGGGGTGGGGGGGCTAGGGTACAGGGCATTGTTGATGATGGGGTCTGGGCCTCTATGTCTGCTTCTGTTCCTACTGCTGACCCTATGGTTACCACCCCTAAGCCAGGCTTTGAGCAGGCCTGTCTGGTATCAGGTGGGGCTGGACCTGCAGCCCTGGGGGTGCCAGCCACCAGGCCTGGTGAGCTGTGGGGGAGGTCTGAGCTGCACTGGCCAATGGATGGGCCTGAGCGCCATGGGCAGTGTCTACCCCCTGACGGCTGTCACAATCACTGTGTTGATAGTGGTTACCCACTTTGTCTACCAAAGACGACAAATCTCTCGAGGCCTGGTGAGTGTGGGTACGATCCTGTCTCCCCCACTACTCTGCTTTCCCTTCCACCCCAACCCATCACTCGAATCTCTTTTCCTACCCTTTCCTTCTCACACCCTCCCTTTGTTGTCCTAGAGAATCATAGTGAACTTGGAGTCAGAAAGACCCGAGTTCAGATCCCACTTCTGGCACTAACTAGTAGTGTGACCTCTATGACCATCAGTCTCCTCATCTATAAAACAAAGGATTTGGATGAGATGGTCTCTAAAGAGCTTTTCCATGATAAATCCCTTAACTCTCCCGTCTGACTCCTTGTCTCTCGGTCTTTCTCTCTTCTGATCCTCACATTTCTCCCCTCTCCAGGCCCCCCAATCACAGTCTATTGTGCCTCCAGAGCTGCTTCTGCTCCCCAAGTCGGGATCACCTCCTTCTGACCGTGCCCTGCTCTACAATATACTACATATGCTGGATGCTGTCCTGGAGCACATCGAGGGCTACCTTCGGCAGCCGGCTAATCATTCCTCGCCCTCGGCCTCTGCCAGCCAAATAAAGAACCCCTCTGTCTGTAGTGCGTAACCCAGGTCTCCTGCCTCCCTTTGTTCTGCTTCTCCCAGCCAGAGCAGCAGCTCAGCAGACTCTCTCAGGCACCCTGCTTTTCTCTTTCAAAGTCCCCCTGGAATCTTTGACTCCAGGGTAATCCCTTCTGTCCTCTCTCCTCAGGCCTGGCCTTCATTGGCTTGATTCTCATGCCTGTCTGTCTTCAGGGCCCTCCCTCCCCAGTCTGAAGCTCCTATCATCTCAGGAATCTTCCATCCCTCCTCCCCAGCCACCTTCTTTCCTCCTACCCCATTCTTTGAGCCTGGAGAGAACAAGGAAAAATCTTAGTTTAGGATCTGGACTGGGGGGCGGGGTGCGGGGCAGAGCTGAAAGGGAACAGGGAAAGGAAGAAGGGACTTACTTTTCAGAGGCAGAACAGGCCTTAATCCCCCTAAACTTCCAATTTTTGCAGCAAGTAACTAGTGTATGCTATGTATGTAGCATGGGGAGATGGGGAGAAATGTGAGGTCTTAATAAAACACATCTATTTGAGTCTAGCAGAGACCAAGACACAAAAACCAAAAACCACACAGCACTTTGAAATATACAACAATGTTCAAAAAGTGCATGAAAATACTGGTGATACAGGACGTGGAGCCAGGGAGAGCTGAGCTGAAATCTTGTCTCACACAATTACTGTGTGATCCTGAGTTAACTTCCTTAACTTCCCTGAGCCTTAGTTTCCTCATTGGTAAAATGAGAATAGCCACAAACTGTAGGAAGGAAATATGCATTTATTAAGTGTCTACGATGTCCTAGTCACGGGCTAAGTGTTTGAGCCTCACTATAGCCCTGGGGGGTAGGTGCTGTTACTATCCCCATTTGGGGAAACTGAGACTCAGAGAGGTTAAGTGACTTGCCCCAAGTCACATAGCTTGTAAGTGTCTGAGGCTGAATGTGAACTCGGGTCTTTCAGACTCCTGGACCCACTGGGCCGCCTAGCTGCCTCTAGATTTGTTGTGAAGATTAAATTAACATATATCGAGTATTTTGCAAACCTTAAAGTGCTATATAAATGCTTACTATGACTATTATTTTTAATGACAGTGTGACCAATGGAAAAAAGGACCATTTTGGAATCAGGAAGAGATGAGTTCAAATCCCGACTCTGGCATCTAACTCTGTGACCATAGTCAGATCATCCAACCTCTCATTGCTCCAAATGGGTAACTGTTCTCTAAGACTAGAAATTAGAGATGGGTTGCTGCTCTGGATTGGTCAGGAGTAATTTTCACTCTTGAAATTCCCTACATTTATGAAATCATAGATCTGGAACGACAAAAAAGAATGCTATGTGAGAATTCCTATGTGTTGGCCAGAGGGATCAGAATTCCTGGAGAAAACAAAATCTGAGTTGAGTTTTAAAAAGATAGTTAGACACAGCTGGTGTGCTGGTTTTACAATGAGGATTCTCCCTCAAAATGTACTCAGAATACACTTTTAAGTTTAATCTGCATCATTAACATTTTACTCATTACTTTCTTAGGTCTAGAGTCTAAACAACCATCAAAACAATAAATCAAGCCCTAATTTGTAGTGTTTGCTGACTCCATATTCACATGTGACACTTTGACAATTGGCTGCTTGACACATCCCTAGATAGGGATACTGCTGAGGAAGAGGGGAGTGGGGGCCTCCTAAGACCAGAAAACTGCACAGTGTTTACAAAACAGGGAGCACATTCAGGGGCAGATAGTAGTATAATCTGGGTGGAGTTTAGAGTATATGGAGGGAAGAAATAGATAATGTTGTAAGGATTGGTTGGAACAAAATTGTGGAGTGTTAAGATGTTTGAACTTCATTATATAGGCAGATGACCTTATCATAATGTGTGTGTAAACCCATGGTACAGAACCAAAACTCTGGATTTACAGGGATAAGTTTGAGTCTTGGGCTCATTCTACCATCCAGATTTTCCTTGGAGTATCAGAACATAGGCCATGTCTAAAAGAATCAGGAGGTGGAACCAAGATGGTGGAGAAAAGGCAGGGACTTGCCTGAGTTTTTCCCTGACCACTCCCAATACCTTTAAATATAGCCTCAAAAGAAATCCTAGAGTGGCAGAACCCACAAAAGGAGGGGGAAAACAATTTTCCAGCCTAAGACATCTTAGAAGATTGTCAGGAAAGGTCTGTTGCACCAGGATGAGTGAAACTCAGTCTAGTGCAGGCTGTGCCAGCACAGACCTGGATCCCAACCAACCAATAGCAGATATTTGAGATTATGGAATCAGTGGCAACAGTGGTGGTTTCCAGAGTTCTCAGCCCACAGACAGTAAGGGGTTCAAGCAACAATCGGAAGGAGATCACAGGGGTCCCTTTGCTGGAACCAGGGGCAGGACTCTGTTGCACTGAAATCCTGAGTCTCAGTCCTGGAGCGAGGAGGAGCACTAGCACACCAGATCTTGTGGCCACAGGGAAGAAGGGACCCTGGTCACGGTCCCAGGGCAGAAAAGAGTGCTTGTGGTTGCTCACAGACCAGTGTACGCTACAGGAGAATAGTAAACACATACCACCTTGGAAGAACAGAAAATTTACAGGTCCCCATAATTAACTCTGAAAACAGCAGCACAAAAAACCTGAGGTTTGGGACAATGCCCCTTCTACTCTAGATGCAGAGTCTCACTTTAGCATAGAGTTAAAAGTCAAGAAGTAGGCTGGAAAATGAGCAAATAGCAGAAAAAGATTCTGGCAGAAAAAGTAAGTTACTATGGTGACAGTAAAGATCAAAGCACAAACTCAGAAGAAGACAGCAAAGTGAAAACTCCTACATCCAAAGCCTCAAAGAAAGATATGAATTGGCCCCAGGCTATGGAAGAGCTTAAAAAAGATTTTAAAAATAAAGTAAAAGAGGCAGAGGAAAAATTTGGGAAGAGACATTAGAGTGATGCAAGAAAATCATGAAAAAATAGCAGCTTGGTAAAGGAAGCACACAAAAAAAAGAAATACTGAAGAAAATAACCTTAAAAAAACCCCTAAAAATCAGAGCAGGTCAAATGGAAAAAGAGGCAAAAAATTCAATGAAGGAAAAGAATGCATTGGGAAGCAGAATTGCCCAAATGGAAACAAAGGTACAAAAATTCACTAAAGAAAGGAATTCCTTAAAATGTAGAATTGGCCAAATGGAGAAGGAGATACAAAAGCTCACTGAAGAAAATAAATCCTTAAAAATTAAAACTGAGCAAATGAAAGCTAATGACTTTATGAGAAATCAAGAAACAATAAAACAAAACCAAAAGAATGAAAAAAATAGAAAACTGTGAAATATCTCACTGGACAAACAACTGATCTGAAAAATAGGTCAAGGAGAGATAATTTAAGAATTATTGGACTACTTGAAAGCCATAATTTAAAAAAAGAGCCTAGATATCATCTTTCAAGAAGCTTTCAAGGAAAATTGCACTGGTATTCTAGAATCTAGAAGGTAAAATAGAAATTTAAAGAATCCACTGACCACCTCCTGAGAGATTCCCAAGTGAAAACTTCCAGGAATATTAAAGCTAAACACTAAATCTCCCAAATCAAGGAGAAAAATATTATAAGAAGCCAAAAAGAAACAATTTAAATAGTGTCAAACTACAGTCAGAATAACACAATATTTAGGAGCTTCTATATTAAAAAACCAGAGGGCTTAGAATATGATATTCCAGAGTGTAAAGGAGATAGGATTACAATCAAGAATCACCAACCCACCAAAACTGAGTATAATATTTCAGGGGAAAAATATAGACATTCAATAAAATACAGGACTTCCAAGCATTGCAGATAAAAAGACCAGAGCTGAGTAGAAAATTTGACATAAGACTCAAAAGAAGCCTAAAAAGTTGAAGAGGAAAGAGAAATCATAAGAGATTCAATAAGGTTCCACTATTTACATTCCTATATAGGAAAATGATACTTGTAACTCCTAAAAACTTTTTCATTATGAGGGCAATTAGAAGGAGTATATATGAAAAGGAAACACAGGTATGAATTGAATATGATGGGATGATAATCTTAAAAAAATAAAATTAAGGAGTAAGAAAAAGAATGCACTGAGAAAAAGGGAAAAGGAGAGGTAGAATGGAGTAAATTATCCTGAAAGAGATTTTACAGTGGAGGGGAAAATGGGATAAATAAAGGAGGGAAAGCATTTGAACATACTGTCATTGAAACTGGCTCAAAGAAGGAATAACATACACATTCAATTGGCTGTAGAAATCTATCTCACCATACAGGAAAGTAGGAAGGGAAGAGGATAAGAGAAGAGGGGAGGGAAGATTGCAGAAAGTAAAAGTCAGAAGCAATTTTTTAAGACTGATCGGGGTGACAGTAGAGAGAGAGATAGATAGGGAAAGAGAGAGAGACAGAGAGAGAGAGAGAGACAGACAGACAGACAGAGAAAGAGAGAGAGAGAGAGACAGACAGACAGATAGACAGAGAAAGAGAGAGAGAGAGAGAGAGAATAAGATAAACTTGGAAAATAAGATGGAGAAAAATACATAGTTGGTAACCATTACTGTGAAGAAAGTTTACAGAGGGCAGCCCAGGAAGCACACAGTACAGCCTGATGTGGCAGGGACAGGACCTGGAACAAACATCAGGGAGCTACAGGCAGCAGCAGTTCCCAGATTGTGCAACCTACAAAACCACAGACAGCTTCAAATGTCAGTGGGAGGGTTCAGTCACCCAAGAGAAGGGAATGTGATCTGGACCCTGGCAGCAGTCACTGCAAATGAAGCTTCCATTTTTGGAGCCCTCCTCCTATAGCCCCTGGGGGAATTGACAAAGAATTTGAAAGTCAAGTAACTAACTGGGAAAATGCCAAAAAAAGGGAAAAAGAATAAGACACTACATTACTTTCTTGGTGAGAAGGTATTTTCTTCCATCCTTTCAGATAAGGAGGAACAATTTGGGTCTTCAGAGGAAGACCTAAAAGTCAAGGCTTCTGCATGCAAAACCTCCAAAATAAATATGCAATGATCTCAGGCCATGGAAGATCTCAAAAAAGATTTTGAAAATCAAGTAAGAGAGGTGGAGGAAGAAAGTTTACAGCAATTTCCTCTGATAAAGACCTTATTTCTCAAATATATAGAAAAGTAAGTCAAATTTATAGGAATAAGAGCCATTCCTCAACTGATAGTCAAAGGATATGAGGCAAAGTGATCAAAGCTTTCTATAGTCATAAAAAAAAATGCTCTAAGATACTATTGATGAGAGAAATGCAAATTAAAACAACTTTGAGTTACCACCACACACAGACTGATTAATATGACAAAAAGGATAATGACAAAGTGTTGGAGGAGATGTGAGAAAATTAAAACATTAATGCACTGTTGGTGAAGTTGTATACTGATACAATTATTTTGAAGAATTTGGAACTATGCACAAATTTGCAGAAAGTAAAAGTCAGAAGCAATTTTTTAAGACTGATCAGGGTGACAGTAGAGAGGGATCATGCATACCATGCATACAGCTATCAGGATTGTATCCCAAAGAGACAAAAAAAAGGAAAAGGACCTATGTATACAAAATATTTATAGCAGCTCTTTTTGGAGTGGCAAAGAACTGGAAATTGGGTAGCCATCAGCTGAAAAATGGTTGAACAAGCTATGGTATATGATTGCGATGGAAAACTATTGTGTTATAAGAAATGATGAGAAGGATGTTCTCAGAAAAACCTGGAAAGACTTACATGAATTATGCAAAGTGAAATGCACCAGAACATTATCCACGGTAATAGCAATATTGTATGATATAATGTGAATAACTTAGATATTCTCAGAAATACAATGATCCAAGATAATTACTGAAGGATTTATGATGAAAAATTCTATCTCCAGAGAAAGAACTAATGGAGCCTGAATGCAGATTGAAGATACTTTTTCTTTACTTTCTTTACTTTCCTTGTTTGTTTTTTTGTCTATGTTTTCTTTCATGATGTACCTGGATGTATAACCTATGTCAAGTTGCTTGCTTTTTCAATGGGCAGAGGTGGGAAGGGAGGGAGAAAATTTGGAATTCATAAATTGAAGAAAAAAAAGAATGTTAAAATTGATTTTACATGCAACTTGGAAAAAATAAAAAAATTATTAAAAAAAGAATATAAGTTGTGTCTAGATTTTTATTTTAAAAAGTTACAAATTTTCTCAGTTCTTGGGTGAGCACTATGGCCAACAGTACATTAAAACACAGGACAGGTTTTATTTCATTCAGGAAGAATTCACTCCCAAGTCTGTAAAAAGTAAAGGCAACGCTTCTCTCTATAATGATGCTTATCTCCCCCAGTGCCTTCTACAGTTCATCAGACTACCATGGGTGGTCCCAGTCACCCTGACAAAGAGGAAAATGAATATAGGGTCTGCATTACTCACAGGAGTAGTGAAAACAAGGTCTGGGTTTGTTTCTCTACATTTTGACTGTCCCTTTGCTGCTCCTTGGTTCCTGCTCTTGCTTGGTCCAGGAACTCCAAGTCTATGAGACTTGATCCAGAAATTCCTCTCCTCTACTACTACCACTGACATTTTTGTGGCCTTGTGGATCTGGTTCATGTGACTTCAGGATTTGTAGGCTTTCCATCTAGAGAAAGAGATACTAGACTCATATGTGTTTATAATAAATCACAGAATTTCAGGGTGGGAAGGGAGCTCAGTAGTTACAACTCATGATTTGTTGTTGTTTTTGTGGATGTTTTGTAATAATCCCCTTTTCTGTTTTTATTTTCCCTGATTTAGGTACCAAAATCATATTTAAGTCTTAAAGGGAATTTGGTAGGACTCCTTCTTTATACATTTTTAAAAATAGTTTAAATAGTATAAGACAATTCCCCTAATAAATACTGATGCAAACATTTTAAACAAAATATTAGCAAGATTATAGCCATATATCAACAGGGTCATATACTAAGATCAATTGGGATTTATACCAGGGTCAGGAGTGAAATTCAACAAAGGTAGACTGAGGCACAGTCAGAGCAACATAACATTTTATTAACAGGGGCACTATCTACCAATAGAATGTGTCAATGGTTCTGCCTCCTTTAGCCAAAAGACCTTGAGCAGAACGATAGCTCCACTTTTATAACTTTTAGAGAATACAGAACAAAGAACAAAACTTTGTAAGTGAAAAAAGAATACAATAGGTTATGGGGTTGTGACATTACAGGGTTGAGGGCAACATGATTGGTTACATTAAGGAAAATGAGCATACATGGGATCAGGACTAACCATCTTTGTATTGGAGGAATGTTTTATGGGTTTATGGGGCCCAGCTATTGGTAGTGGACCAGGGATAGCGGATTCACAGCAGACCACTTTTAGTTGGGTAAGGAAAAGCAAAGGATGGGACTGGGTTAACTTGTGTTCATGAAATTTCTTGGGAACTGAAGTTATAAAGGCTAACAAGCTTCCTTGTCACCGAGTGATTTTTCAGGCATATTAGGATAACAGTTCCCTCAGATTAGAGTGTTTTATGAGAGTATTAACTTTAGCTTAAAATTTTTCTTTAAGTTATTGATAGGAAAACTGAACTGTGGCATCTAACTTGTGAGAAGAATGAACTTCAGAATATATGAACTTCTTCTCTCAGAGATATAGAAAGACCTTAGGTTCATTACATAGAATACAGAATATGGCTGCATAATATAATCAATTACAGTGAAAATATGAAATACAGAGCAATATTTTATTTTCAAAGTGGGAATGCAGGGCTATTGTTATGTTAGGAGAACTATGAGCATAACTGACCATATTAATAGCAAAAAAAGCAATAAAAATTGTGATTTTATCAATAAATACAGAAAAGTGTAAATGTAGCTAAATATATGTACCGAAGTAAATATATGACTACATATGGTGCTCATTACTATTAAAAACCACTAGAAAAACATAGGAATAAACGGAACTTTCCTTAAAGTGATATAGTTGGTTGGTTGGTAGTTGTCCTTCATTCTCAAAGAGGACCAAAATGACACCACCATGATAAAGTAATGTTTCAACGTGTCGGACTGTGGCTAATCAGACCAATACGAGCTTGGAATGCTCCATCACAGGGTGGGCACAGATAGTCTGTGTGAATATTTGGAGTGGATGCTCCAAATTGGCACATCCTATGTTTCCTTTGAACTGTTTCAATTCTGCTTTGCTCAAAGAGCACAGCACCCTTTCTGATGTGGGCACGCCATAATGAGTGGTCCTGTGCCAGTGTCTCCCATGTCTCCCAATCAAATCCAAAGTTCCTGAGAGAGACCTTCAGAGTGCCTTTGTATTGCTTCTTCTGACTACCATGTGATCGCCCGCCTTAGGCGAGTTCTCCATAAAACAGTCTTTTTGATAAGAGTACATGTGGCATTCAAACAACATGGCCAGCCCATTGGAGTTATCTGAGACAATGGCGACAAACTAGAAGCCTTAGCAATAAGATTGGAGTGGAGCAAGGATATCTATTATTGCCACTGTTCTTCAATATTGTACTAAAAATAGTAACTACAGAAATAAGACAAGAAAAAAGAAATTAAAGGAATAAAAATAGGAAATGAGGGGAAAAAGCTATCATTCAGGGTAGATGATGATGATATGCTTACTGAAGCCTAGAGAATCAACTAAAAAACTACCTGAAACAATGAACAACTTTAGCAAAGTTACAAGATGTAAAATAAACCCATATAAATCATACATACACACACATATCCAACAAAACTCAGCAAGGAGAGATAGAAAGAAAAATTGCATTTAAAATAACTGTGGACATTATAAACTACTTAGGAGTCGATTTGCCAAGACAAACCCAGGGACTATAGGAACACAATTACAAAATATTTGCAGACAAGTAACTACAGATCTAAACAATTGGAAAAATTTAATTGCTCATGGGTACACCAAGCCAGTATAACAAACATTACAATTCTATCTACATTAACTCACTTATTCAGTGCCATACCAATTAAACTACTAAAGAATTATCTTGTAGAGTTAGACAAAAGCTATAATAAAATGTCCAGAATACTAAAGGAATCAGTGAAAAACTGTGAAGGAAGGTGGCCTCGCAGTACCAGATTTCAAACTACATTGTAAAGTAATAATCCTCAAAGTAATCTGATGCTGGATAAGAAACAGAGGGGCAGATCAGTGGATTAGATGGAATAGAAGGATCAATTTTCCACATTTACAGAAGTAAATGACCATAGTAATCCAGTGTTCAACAAATCCAAAGATTCACGTTTTTAGGGCAAGAGCACACCATTTGACAAACTTGCTGGGAATTCTGGAAAGCAGAAATTAGGCATAGATCAACATCTCACACCAAGATAAAGTCAAAATTGGTTTATGATTTAGACATAAGGGTGATATAAACAAACTAGGAGAATGTGGAAAAGTTGATCTGATTGATAAAACAAGAGATAAAGAAGATTATGGGAAGTAAAACTGATAATTTTGATGACATGAAATTAAAAAGGTTTTGCACCAGTAAAACCAATGAAGTCAAACAAGAAGGAAAGCAGGAAGGTAGGGGGAAAATTTTACAGCAAACTTCTCTGATAAAGGACTCATTTCTCAAATATGTGGAGAAAATAAGAGTCATTCCCCAACTGATAAATAATTAATGGATATGAACAGTTTTCAGAAGAAGAAATCAAAACTATCAATAGCCACAACCAAAAAATGCTTTCAATCACTATTAATTAGAGAAATGCAAATTAAAACAGCTTTAAGGTACCACCTCACACTATCAGACTGGTAACATGAGAAAAGGAAAATAATAAATGGTGGAGGAGATCTGGAAAAAATAGGTACACTAATGCACTGTTGGTGGAATTGTGAGCTGTTCCAACCACTCTGGAGAACAATTTGGAACTATGCCCAAAGGACTAATAAAACTGTATAATCCTTGATCTAGCAACACCATTCCTAGGCTGGTATTCCAAAGGATAAAAGAAAAGAGAAAAGGACTTTTTTTGTACAAAAACTTAGTACCCTTTTATTTTTTTTGTAGTGGCAAAGAATTGGAAAATGAGAGGATGCCCAACAACTGACGAACAGCCAAACAAGTTGCAGTATATGATTGTGATGGAATATTATTGTACTATAAAAAATGATGAACCAGGATGGTTTTGGAAAAACACTGGGAAGACTTAACATGAACTGATGCTAAGTGAAGTGAGAAAAACAAAGAGAACATTATACACAATGTAATGATGATCATCTGCAAAAGACTTAGCTATTCTAATCCATATAATGACCCAAGATAATTCAAAAGGGCTCATGATGAAAAATGCCATCCATTTTCAGAGATAGAACTGATAGACTCTGAGTACAGATAGAAATATCTTTATTTTTTAAAATTAATTTATTTGTTTTCAGTTTTCAGCAATCACTTCCACAAGTCTTAGATTTTTTTCTCCCTCCCTCCTCTTTCTCTTCCCCCTCTCTCCCTGAGGCAGCATGCAATCTTATATGGGTTCTACACATATGAAATATACTTATTTTTTATTGTAACATGGCTAATATGGAAATGTTTTGTATGATTCCAAATGTATAACTGATATCACATTGTTTGCCTTCTCAAAAGGTGGGAGAAGAACTGGAGGAAGAGAGAAAATTTGGAACTTGAAATTTAAAAAAATGAATGTTAAAAATAAAGATTCAAAACAAAACAAAACAGCGCCTCTATACCACACTCCCCACAATCTTCTGTTTTCCAGGCTTGAGTCCTTTTGTAGAATGCCTTCCTGGGAAGATCTTGAAGCCTTTCCTAATGCTGGATCTCCTCCTCTGGGAGCTTGGCATCTTTTCCAGGTCCTTAGTAAAATGCAGTGCCCAGAATTGCTGACAATACCCTGGGTAAACAGAAATATCATCCCCTTGAAATCCTGGATATTCTGTCAGCTTTTTAGGCAGTCTCAAAGCACAGTGGGTCATTTATGGGTCATCATTTTGCACTGTTTTATAACTTTGAGTTTGCAGTCCAGTTCAATCCTATGGTCTTCCTCATCCAAACTGCATGGCATAGAGTAAGTGCTGAATAAATGCTTTCCAAGTTCATTCCATTCCAACCATTCTACAAATTGGTTTTTGAAATTCTGCTAAGAAAGTCATAACAATGTCCCTATAGTTTGACTCTTACAGACTATTGTTATGCATATGGTCCACGGAGGCCAACAGTTAAAAAAACCCCAAAAGCCAAACCTCTCATATTCCCCAAAGCATTAACAACTTTCCTTTTTGTGGTAGCAAAGAATTGGAAACAAGGTAATATCCACTGATTGGAAATGTCTAAATATATTGTGGTAAAATGTAATATTACCATGAAAGAAGAAATGATTTTGAATACAGGAGAACAGGGAACAGTTTATATGAGTGAGTGAGGGAAGCAGAGACAATGAAAAAATATGCCCAATGACTACAGTAACGTGAATGGAAAGTCAGGGCTCCAGCGTGAGTGGGAGGATAGGGTGAATATTTCTTATGGTGGCTCCTGTCTATAAAAAACAATTTGATTTTAAAAACATATTGTGAAATTTGTGGGCTCATGTGAGGTATACCGATTTATGCATAAAGATTTATAATAATAGAGAAGAGATACTTGGTGGTTCTTGTCCTTCGTCTTCAAAGAGGACCAAAATGACATCACCTTGTAAAGTGAAATTTCAGTGTGTCCGAATGTGGCTGATCAGACCAATACAAGCTTGAAATGCTCTACTATAGGTTGGGCACAGATGGTCCATTTGAATATTTGGGGGTGAATATCCCAAATTTGTGCATCCTGCATTTGCTTTGTGCTGTCTCAATTCTGCTTTGCTCAAAGAACATAGCACCTTTTCTTATGGGGGCACGCCATACTGAGAGGTCCTGTGCCAGTGTCTCCCATGTTATGCAGTCAAACCCAAAGTTCTTGAGAGAGACCTTGAGAGTGTCCTTGTATTGTTTCTTCGGGCCACCATGTGATAGACTGCCCCATGCAAGTTCTCCATAAAATAGTCTTTGGCAAGGTCTACAGAGCCATTGTGCTGACCTCATTGTTATATGCTTGTGAAACACGGACAGTCTACCAGTGCCATGCCAGGAAACTGAATCACTTCCACTTGAACTGTCTTAGGAAGATTCTGAGGATCCTCTGGCATGATAAGGTACCAGACACTGAAGTTCTTGCAGGAGCTGAACTGCCAAGTATTCAAACTACGCTTCAGAGAGTGCAACTCCAATGGGCTGGCCAGTTTGTTCCAAGAGGTACTTCAGTATTTATTTATTGTCCAGTCATGGCACTGGAAGATTCTTGGAAGTGTCCAGGTGAGGTGAGTGGGGCTTCAAGCTGTTGCTATGGGGAGGGGAGGGGCGGGGCAGTCCCAGGTAGGTTGTGGGTGATATCTCAGCTCTGCTTCAACTGGTGAGAGGGGCTCCCAGCAGCAGGATCAGGATCCCAGGACTGGGGTCAGCAGGTGGGCATTTCTATGATTCCTGTCAAGCAGAATGCAGGAGTCTTTCTCCCTTTCATCTCCACCCTCAGTAGAAATCTTGATGGGAAAAAAAAGAAACCTTGGTGGGAAATGGGTGAGGTAAAGCTGAAGAAAGATCTCCTTCCCTGAGGGAGGGTTCTTGAAAGGTGATAGAAGTCAATGAGGACCCTGGAGGCAGTTCTTGTAGCCATCCCCCAGGGTCCAAACCAAAATCCTCAGGGTGGCTAGGATATCTAAGATTCTGCTCTCTCAGCTACCAGATAGGTACCAAGGGTATGGATTTCCAAGGTCAGGTCAAGGACACAACCAGTTCTAAAACTGAAGTGTGGTGGTGAGTTTCTGAATGACTGCAGATCAGTCACTAGGGCTCAGAAAAGCTGCAGCTGCTTTCCTCCAAAGCACTGGGCCCTGGGCAGGGGTCTATTTGTCCAGGTGTAAGAACAGTACTGTGGAAAACACAGCAACCACAAGATAATAGAAAAATGAATATTTCCAAATGACAAAGAATGAGCATGGCCTCAAAGAAGAAATATGAGAAGGCAGTCTCTTTCCACTCTGTTGTTCAGATGGAACTCCAGTTCACAGGGCCAATAAATTACTTGTATTTTTTTTAGATGTTCTTCAATGTTATAGATCAATTTTGCTGATTCTTTTCTGTTCCCCTTTTAAAAAAATATGTTATATGGGTTTTCTGGGGCATGGAACGGGGAAGTACAAGGGTAATTTAGGCAAAGTAAAATGAAGAGATATACATTTTGCATAAAAGAAGACAATTGAAATCGCTCAATTGAGAGGTGATGAAGTCGTGAGCTGGGGTGATGACTGTGTGCCTAGGGAGCCCTAGACATGGAACAGTGATGAGCTGAAGGGAGAAAGTACAAGATTTACCAACAGATTGGCTCTATGGGGTGAGTGACAGTGGGGAGTCCAGAATGATACTGAGTTTGCCGCCCACATGTGTCAAGCCCTGAGCCTGAACAGTAATAGGAAAGTTGAAAAGAAGGGAGTATTTTGGGAAGGAAGAAAATGAACATGTTGAGTTTAAGATGCCTCTGGATATTCTGTTCTAAATGTCAACATGCAGTGAGTGATAGAACATTAGAGTTCGGGAGAGACATACAGTGTCAGATACAGACATTGGGGAATTGTGTACAGCACTGATGAGAGCACTGTGTTCATAAGCATAGAGGAAAAAAGTGATGATGGCCCAGAATGAAGGATTGGAAGACACCTGTGTGGTTTGCACTGTGGATGAAGATCCAGCAAAAGACCAAGGTCAGTAAAACCAAAAATAAGAACCAGAATTGAGCCAGGAGGATCTAGAAAGAAGAAAATAAACAGGAGGAAGTGGTCATTCACGTAAAATGCTGTAGAGAGGTCAAGAGGGATAAAGACTGAGAACACATTGTTAAATTTAGCAATTAAGAGGCCACTGGTAACTTTGGAGAGGGAAGTTTCAGTTGAATGACTGACATTAGTAAGGAAGACTGTGGAAGGTTAACAGGAGAGAAAGTGGAGGCCCCTAGTGTAGACATCTTTTTTTTAAACCCTCTTAACTCTACACTATCCCCTTCTTTTGGAATTCCTTTCCCCTTTATCCTACCAAAGATCTTTTCCTGTCAAATCTCAGCCTTGGATCACTCCCACAATTCACTGACTTTGATTCTACACATATGCCACTGAGTAAAGCTGAAGAAAATCATGTAATTTGTACTGATTGGATGCACCGCAAATTTATGTTACATAACCTTAACTAGGCTTTCTCTTTTGTGGGCAGGAAAAATGGAGGAGAATGGGGTGACCTCTCCCCAAAAACTGTCCTCTCTCTCAGGAGGTAGGGGAAAATGACTATGAGACTATTGTTTGTGCCTATCTGATGTATCTGGAACTGACTGAGACAAGAAACCAAGCCCTACTTAGGTCTAACATGGGAAGAAAAAGAGAAGTTCAGTTGTGGCTATTATCAATCACTATTAAAAACTTTCATTGATTTGTTTTTAAGATTCCTTTTCAAATTTTGAGTTTCAAATTCACTTCCTCCTTCCCTCCCACTCCTTCCCCTCACCTACTGAGAAGGCAAGCAATTTGATTTAATTACACTTGTGAAATCATGCAAAACGTATTTCCATATTAGTCCTATTGCAAAAAAGCACAAAAAAAGAAAAATTATACTTCAGTTCGTACTTGGTGTTCCTCGGTTCTCTCTCCAGAGAGATAGCATTTTTTCATCATGAGTCCTTTGGAACTGTCTTGGGTCATTCTATTTTTTGATCAGAGCAGCCACATCTTTCACGGTTGATGATCATTGCAACATTGCTAATCCTGTGCACAGTGATCTCCTGATTCTTCCCCCTTCACTTTGCATCAGTTCATATGATCTTGTCATGTTTTTCTGAAACCCATTCCCTTATACCACTTCTTATAGCAGAATAGTACTCCATCATAATGATGTACCACAACTTGTTCAGCCATTCTCCAGCTGATGGGCATCCTCTCAATTTCTAGTTTTTGGCCATCACAAAAAAGGTGTTATAAACATTTTTGTACAACTAGGTCCTTTTCCTTTTTAAAAAAAACCCCTTTGGGATACAGACGTTAACAGTGGTATTACTGGGTCAAAGGGTATGGACAGTTTCCTAGCCCTTTGGACATAGTTCCAAATTGTTCTCCAGAATGGATAAACCAGTTCCCTACTCCACCAACAGTTAATTAATTAGTCTACCTATTTCCCCTCATTCCCCCCAGCATTTATCATTTCTGATAGGTGTGAAGTGGTACCTCTGAGTTGTTTTACTTTGCATTTCTCTAAATAATATTGATGTAGAGCAACTTTTCATATGACTACTGATAGCTTTGATTTCTTCCTCTGAAAACTACCTGTTTATATCCTTTGACCATTTATCAATTGGTTCTTATTTTCTATAAATTTATAAATTTAACTCAATTCCCTATATACTTGAGAAATGGGATGAAATCTGCCCTTAACATTTTTGATATTATTTCATTGCTTATGGCACCTTTATTATCTCTTTTAAGTAGGTCTATTTTTGCTTTTGCTTTGTTTGACGTCATGATTCCCATTTTTATTTCAGCTGAAGCATATTAGGTTCTGCTCCAGCCCTTTATATTAACTTTGTGTGTATGTTTCTGTTTTAAAAGTGTCTCTTGTAAATAACATATTGTTGGATTCTGGTTTCTAATCCATTCTGCTTCCTACTTCTGTTTTATGTGTAAACTCATCCTATTCACATTCAGAATTATGATGACAAATTGTATATTTTATTTCATCCCATTTTCTTCTATTTCTTCTTCTCTCTCTCCTTCTTTATCCCATCCCTCCTTAAATGTCTGTTTTGCTTCTGAACAGTGTCTCCCTTAATCCACTCTCCCTCTTACCAACACTTTTCTTTTATCCCCTTCCCCTCCAATTTCCCTATTGAGCAAGACATATTTCTATACAAAACTAAGTATGTTTGTATATTCTTCCCTCTTTGAACCAATTCTGATGAGCATGAGAGTCAAGCATTGTCTACCACCCCTCCATTTTCATTGCAAACTCTTTCATGCACATCTTTCTTATGAGAGAAAAATTTCCCCATTCTACCTGTCTTTTCCTCCTTCTTCCAGGGCTTCCTTCTTTCTCATCCCTCCATCATTTTTTTTAGATCATTCCAACATAATCAACTCATACCCATGCCCTCTGTTTATGTAAACTCCTTCTAACTGTCCTAATAATGATAAAGTTCTTTGGAGTTACATGAATCATCTTCCCCTAAAGGCATAGAAACAGTTTGCCTTATTGAGTCTCTTATGATTTTTCTTTCATGTTTACCCATTTAAGCTTCTCTTGAGTCTTGTGTTTGAACATCAGACTTTCTATTTAATTTTGGTCTTTTCATCAGAAATGCAAGAAAGTCCTCTATTTCATTAAATATATATGTTTTTCCCCTGAGGGATTTTACTTAGTTTTCCTGGGTAAGTCATTCTTGGTTGTAACTCCAGATCCTTTGCCTTCAAGAATATCATATTCCAAATCCTCCACTCTTTAACATGGAAGTCACTAAATTTTGTGTGACCTGACTATAATGCCATGATATTTGAATTGTTTATACTTGCTTGCAATATTTTCTACTTGATCTGGGAGCTTTTGAATTTGGATATAATATTCTAGGAGTTTTCATTTTGGGATCTTTTTCAGGAGGTGATCAGTGGATTCTTTCAATTTTTATTTTACCCTCTGGAGCTAATATATCAGGGCAGTTTTCCATTATAACTTCTTGAAATGTGATATCTATGCTTTTCCTTTGATCATGGCTTTCAAGTAATACAATAATTTAAAAATTATTTCTCCTTAATCTCTTCTCCAAGTCTGTTGTTATTCCAGTGAGATATTTCACATTTTCTTCTATTGACATTTATTTTTTATGTCTTGTGGAGACATTAGCTTCCACTTGCCCAGTTCTAATATTTAAGGAATTATTTTCCTCAGTGAGCTTTTGTACTTCCTTTTCCATTTGGTCTATTCTGCTTTTTAAGAAGTTCTTTTCTTCAGTGAATTTTTGTGCCTCTTTACCACTGGCCAGTTCGGTTGTGTGTGTGTGCGTGCACATGTGAGTTTGTGTGTGTGCTTCTTTTACCAAGCTATTACTTCTTTTTTCATAATTTTCTTGCATCACTCATTTCTTTTACCAAATTTTCCTCTAGTATTCATCTCTTTCTTTAACTTTTCCAGGAATTCTCGCTGGGTTTGGATCCAATTAGCATTTATCTTTTAGGCTTTTGTTGTAGTTGTTTTCCGGTTGCTTTCTTCTGGGTTTGTGTCTTGGTCTTCCCTGTCAGCATAATAGCTTTTTATGGTCAAATTATTGTTTTTTGCTAATTTTCTACCTTATTTATTGACTTTGAATTTTTTGTTAAAGTTGGTCTCTGCTCAGCTAGGGGTGGAGAGGAACAGTTCTAATCTTTAGACTTCTTTTTCATGCTGCTGTCTTTAGAGCTAGTTCTGGGAGTACACAAGTTTTTGGTTTTACTTGCAAGGTGATCTTATCCTGGGAGAGAAGTAGTCACTGCTTCCTGCTCTGTTCTTTGGTCTTTACTAAGGAAGGGCCCATGCCCCCCCAAAGCCACAAGTCCTAGTGCTTCTTTCTGTTTTAAAGCTGAGACCAGAGTCCCATCTGTTCCCTTGTGACAGGCTATAAGTGTTCCTCTCTGTTTTGGAACTGGGACCCAAAACTACATATGGGCAATAGAGGTGCCAATCAGTGCTAGCGACACTCAGTGCCAGCAAAAGGTCCCCTATGGTCACTTTCTGATCATTTGTCCAGCTCCCTTAACCTCCCTTAACCTCTCCAGGCTGAGAGCTCCTAAAGCTACTGTTGCTTCAGTAGCCTCCAAGGCCCACTGCTGCCACCACCACTTCTGCCCACCCTAATGACATGGGCCTCTCCTGCTGACCTCCTGAATTGTCTTAGACCAAAAACCTCTTTCTGGCTTTCACCCCAAAATTTAAATGTTTGGAGGGTTCTGCTGGGTGACTGCTTGACCCTGAGAAACCAGTCACTATTAAAGTCAGTTGAAATCCCTCTTCTTCACTCCCTGATAAACATGTTCTCAACAGATGGGCTAAGGGAGGGGACCCTTTTTGAGGCATGGGAAGTTTTAGGCAAACAATGCCAAGGAAGGGGATCTAGCAATTCCTCCACAGGTTACTGGAAGTATGGTCATTGAGTTGGGCTTTTAACTGTCTACTCCAATGTTCAGTTATCCCAGCTGCCTGAGAGGGGTGGTATGGAGCATGTATGTACTATACGATGGCTTATTCTTAGGTTAATTGCTGGGTACAGGTGGCACAAAATGGAGTCTTGTTATCCAGAGATGTAATCTGGACACCCAGACCCAACATTGATAGGTCTCAAGGGCTTTGACAGTGGGGCCTCCCTTTGCAACAGCCAGCATGAGTGACAACTGCTTTAAGAGCACACTGGAGTTGCTTCTGTGGAGGCAGGAGGGTAATGAAAACTAGCCACCAAGAGTGTTTGTTGTGTCCCTAGGGATGTACCTGCACATGTGACCTAGGAATGTGATGGGATCAGAGGAATTGCTCTAGGAGTGAATGGGCCTCTCTCTGTTAGCCAGATTCCTCTCTCAGTTGCCCATGCAGTCATGGTTAATGGGTTACCATGGCTTCATCATCCTTAGTATTTCATTGGGATAGGGCTCCATATAGATTACAAATAGTGGTGTGCTGGAGTTGGTCAGTACAATCTTTAGAGAGGCAATTGCTAAATTTTCAAGAATTCTTTAAACAGGCTGTTCAGTGGAACTAATTTGAACTTTAATCAACTCCTACACCATTAACGCTATTTGTTGCATTAAGACAGTTGGTGTCAATCACAGAAGAGTATATTTTCAATACATTATTGTCTGCTTTGAATGATTGTGGATCTAATAATGAATATTTTGAAATCAAACTTAATTTCATTGTGTTCAGATGGTGCTAATATAATGCTGGGGGAAAAATGTCTGTAGTAGGCAGGTACAAAGTTGTTATCACCATTTATCATCAATCTAATAAAAACTCAAACCAAGTTAGAACCTGTAGCTAAAGAACTTGAACTTGACATTATTAAAATTGGTCAAACACTGGGACCAAGATGAGCAGTATGTATTTTGCAATCTGCTGTTGCTGTCTAGCTGCATTTCCTGCATCGTATCTGCATATTTTTCCCTCTCCTTTTTACCCTGGCTTGCCAAAGGTAATAGAGGATGTTAATTTCTGGCATTACTTTAAGGATTGGCACTCTTGAAGAATTTTCATTACTTTCAGCTGCATTGTAGCCGAGATCAGGAATATTCGGAAACCATCAAATTAAGCAAATGCACCATAAGAACTTTGGAAAACTTAAAAATTGGTACCCGAAAGCATAAAGCTGGAGATGAAGATGTGATTAAGTCAGATGCATCTTAGGACATTTTATTTTATAAAAATTACTAATGTTCTTCCTAGGAATTCATTACTAGAAAATATAATTCAACATTTGCACTTACGTTATTTATCATTTAGAAACGAAAGTCAAAATAATGAACATTTACATAGTGTTTGCCGTGTGCCAGGCAGTGTGCTAAGAGTTTTATAACTATTATCTCATTTGATTTCCCCAACAACTCTTGGGAGGTAGGTGCGGTTAATTAGCCTTATTTTACAGTTTATTATTATTACATTTTACAAATGACGAAATTGAAACTGAGAGAAACTTGCTCCAGGTCAGCTAATGAGTGTCTGAGGCTGAATTTGAACTTAGTTCTTCCTGCCTCCAGACTTGGCACTCTGATCCTCCTCACCACCTAACTGCCTCAAAGAAAGCATTTTGGCTTATTTTGATTTATTAGAACCATGTTCTTGGACTTATAAAGAATTAACTTAACTATGGATAGATGGTGAAAAAAATTATATAATTTAGGTGAAATTTTAAAACATGAAACTAACTTGAACAATGGTTAGCCTCTTAAAGATAAAATGTTGACTCAAACAATGTTCCAATCTTTAGAACTATACAAAAAGCTGAAGAGACAGCAGAGTCTTAATCGACAGTTCTGAAGTTCAAAGATTTTTCAGTTTAATTAGTATAAGTTGTACAAGGGTGAAAAATAGTTTGACAGTAGATCGATCACATATCAAATTTAATGACAATAACTTTATTAGGAAAATAGTTGGTTATTTGAGGAACAACTCCATTTCTTACATGATGCAACTCTAAACTGGAGAAAGATACAAAAGGTTAGCAAAAATCAATTAATGTACTCTGAGAATCAATTGATCATATGGAATTTATAATAAAAAGTATATATTTTGTTATTTGTAAGCTCTGTACTACCATCCTTTATATCTGTATATTTTATAATTTACAGCAATATATCTCTACATATATGTAGAGCTCTACATATATGTAGTATACACATAACATACATGCACACATGTGCATTTATTTCAGAGAGCTAGCTCTTAAGCCATTACTGACACTCTCCTCCCTAAGATGGAGGCACCCACCTGAAGGCACTACAGACCTGCTTCTGGGAGAAGACATCTTGTACCATGTGGGTTAGAGCAGCCTCTTTGTATTGGCCGCGGAGTCAGAACAGGCTGCATCTTTAAAACGACCAAACTGGGACAAGCTGCATCCAGGGTGTGAAGGACCTTTTCACCCACCGTATGAGTACCAGAGACTAAGCCAAGAGGGGCCCTGTGGACTCCAAATGGGTTTGGGGTTTTGGTTTGTTTCGTTTGTCCTTTTCAGTTCTAGGTGTAGGCAGAGAAATCTCTGGTCAAAGAGCCATGAGCGATGATGACTTTGGAGATGCTGCTGCTAGTTCAGAAGGCAGAGTGTGGGTAAGCCCAGGATGGCTTTGGATTTGGGACTTGGTGGAACAGAGATATACAGGAATTGAATTAAGCTGTGAATTTAATACTCCTTCCTTCCCTAGACACTAAGGTTGTGTTAAAAGGGATTATGTGTCCTCAGGTGTTGGGGTGTGTGTGTATGTGTATGTGTGTGTGTGTGTAATATTTACATGCTCGCACTTGTTATACCTTTGAAGCAAATATTGCTTTATAAAAAGTGCCCTGTTAAGTGGTTCTAAAAGGACCTCAAGTGAAATATAACATACTTGACCTTCAGGAAGCAGGGGGGCAGGGAAGTCACTGTATATATACAAAGAATTTATTCAAATTTATAAGAATATCAGGCATTCTCCAATTTATAAATAGTCAAAAGGATATGAACAGGCTGTTCTCAAGAGGAAAAAAATAGTCATCATATGAAAAAAAGACCCAAATCCCTATTAAGTAGACAAATGCAAATTAAAGCAATTCTGAGGTTACAGTTCTTACTCCTTTGACTGGCACAGATTTTTTTAAAAAAGGAGAATGACAAGTATCAGAGGACTTTGTTGGTGGTAGAGTAAAGGATAGCCTTAGTAGTGAATTGTTGGTAAACTGGTGCTCTGAATTGATCCCAACATTTGGAAAACAATTTAGAATTCTGCCCCCTAAAAAACCAAACTGTGCATACCCTTTGCACTCAGGATTACTAGCTTTCTATCCTGGAAAAATGGGAAAAAAGGAAAAAGACCCATATGTACAAAGATATTTATTAGAATTCTTTTTTTTTTTTAACACATAGGTACCAACCAGTTGGGGAATGGCTGGGCAAATTATAGTATATGAATTGTAATCAAATAATCTTATTCCATAAGAAATAATGAAAGGCACACTTTCAGAGAAACCTGGGAAAATTTGTACTAAAATAACATAGAGAAATGAGCAAAACATTTCTATAATAATAATATTGTAAAGACAAACAACTTTGACAAGCCTAGGAACCATAATTGTAGAAGGCTCATAACGAAAGATGTTACCCACCTCCTGAGGGAGAAGCATAGGACTAAATATACAGAATAAGAAATATATTTTTGGATATATTCAGCTTCAGAACTGTTATCACTTGCCTATGCATATTTGTTATAAGGGATTCTCCGCCCCTGCCCCCCTTGGTGGGTGATGGTAAGAGGGACAAATGCTTGTGAAATGAGAAGTAAAATAAAATAAGCCCAATCCCCCCTCCCCCGATTCTCTTAAGTGCTTTGGGAGATTCAGGAGTAAGGAAATTGGAGAATGGGTTCCTTTGTATTTTAACTCTTTATCATTCTGTTCTTCTGAATCTCTGAAGTATCAGTTCCAGATCTTGTCACTTATTCTCAAGTTTCTCTTTTCCAAGATCCTCTGCTTCATCAAAGCACAGAAAAAAATTGAGTACATTCACTCATAGCACCCTCTTTTCCACTACTGTTCCTCTACCCCTCAGACACCTTCCCCATCATCTGCTCTTTCACTCCCATAACAAGAGGTGCTTCTTCTCTTTGCTAAGGCCAGTCCTGCTACATGCACCCTCAGCTCCCTCTCCCCTAGTCCTCCAGCGGGTTGTCCCAACTATCTCTCTTATCTCCAGTCTCTCCTGATATTTTAGCTCCTTCTCTACTGTCCTATCAACACCCTCTTGTTTCCTCCATCCTCAGATAGCTAATGTCTTATCTCTCTCCTTTCCTTGATCTTTTAATTGCCAAATCTAATGATTCTCAATCCTTCACCCTCTTGATCCCTCAGCAGCATTTGACACATTTTCCCTGACATGTGTAGGGGTATTCTTGGTTCATTCGGCCAACAGTCAGTTCCATCCACCCCTCTGAAGTATCTGGGGGTACCCCTGAGAGGCAGTGGAGTGTTTTTTTTTTTAACCCATACACTTCAAGCTCCCATTCCAGAATATCTTCTCCACCCCACTATTAGACATAACAAAGACAGGAGAAGCCCAGCCCACACAATCCTAGTGCAGAGACACAAAGGCCTGAGGTTTCTTTCTCACTTAAACACAGCTGGGCAGGACTGACTAGTAGGCCTCCCATTCTAACCCTATCAGGTCTTTTGAATAAACCTCAAGCCCGCTTTTGTGGTCAAACAGTACAGTCCTTTCTTTCCCCGTGTGGTAAGCAGAATGGAAACTTAGACACTGTCTATGTATGCTCCAAATCAGGGAGCTGGTCACTCTTGTGGCACAACACCATGCTCTCCTGGAAACAAGCCCTACCAGCCCCTTCCTGGTGGGGATGACATCACCCT
>CM053769.1:7358764-7397445 GCA_028658325.1 Potorous gilbertii
GGACTGATTACACTCAGCTACCTGTTAGGTGTATTTACCAGAAGATTTTCTGATTATCTCGGCCAGTAGATCGCAGGCTTTGGATAGCAAGGGGACGATAAGGACAGCAAGGGTTTGTCAAGGACCCACACCAACAATGCCCTCATCTTGTCCGTTTCACGTCAGCCTGAACTCCGGCTCCCACGAACGCTTGCAGCGAACCGGGAAAGGCGTCTGGGCAGTAAAAACAGAAACAAAAATAAAAATAAAAAAACACACCGGAACGTTGGGCCCAGCTCCCAAGAAGAGGGAGGAGGAGGACGCTCTCGAGTCACCTCTTGGCAGAGGGGGAGGATGATGGGTGTGTTCTGAACCCTCCATATCCGCTCTGAATCGGGCCATCTATTGGCTAGTTTGGCCCAAATATTTGCTCTTTCTTTTCATTCTTGGTGAAAACAAAAGCTGTCCGGGAGGCGGAGGAGGTGGAGGGGGGGGAAGGGACGCTTTCAGGAATGGAAGTGATGCAAAAACAAAAGACTCGGATACACTTTTTCAGAGAAAAAAAAAATCCCCCTTCCCTTAAGCCCAATTACGAAAGCGACCTCCACCCGTTTTTGCTCTTAAAAAATCATTTTATTTTTCAACGATCAAGTACTTCTTTTCCCTCCCTCCCACCTGCCCGCCCCTTCCCCCCAGTAACCGATGTGCATAGTCAAGCAAAACCAATCTCCACGTTCTCCCATCCAGAAATGTACGTCTCTGCAGTTGCGGCGGCGGCGGCGGCAGAGGCGGCAGCAGCAGGAGCCCCAGCAGCAGCCCCGGCAACAGCAGCCGCCGCAGCCCAGGCCCCGGCAGCAGCCCCGGCCCCCGCAGCCCCGGCCCCGGCCCCAGCGGCCGCACAGTCGGCTCCCGCCGCACCCCAGGCTCCCAGGCTGGGGGCCCAGGGCCCGGATCTCCGCCCGACCACCAAGGCCCGGGCTCCGGGGGCCGAGCTCCGGCGGGGCCCGACGACCCCCAGGGACCGCCCGGCAGGCTAGGGCACGCGGACGCCGAGGCCCGCCAGCCGGGGCCGGGGCTGCGCAGAGGCCTAGCGCGGACCGCGGAAGGCGGGGGGCCTCGGGAGGAGGCCGCGAGCCCGCCAGCGCCCCCCCCCCACCTCGGCGCGCCCCCCCAACCGAGCCCGCGGGCGCGCGAGCGGCGCAGCCCCCTCCCCTCCCCCCTCCTCCTCCTCCTCCTCCTCCTCCCCCGCCCGCAGAGGAGCCGAGCCGAGCCCGAGCCCCGGAGCAGCAGCGGCGGCGGCGGCGGCGGCGTCAGCAGCGTCCGTCCCGGGCCCTCCGCGGACGAGGGCAGCGGCGCGGGGGGATGGACCATTGCGGCCCCGGAGGGGAGCTCCTGGCGGCCATCGGCGAGCGGTGCCCGGGGCCCGACGAGGAGGCTCACGTGAAGGCGTCCCTGGGGAGCGGCGGCGGCGAGATGGGCGTGTCCGCCCACTTGCAGTCGTCCAAGGCCGGCACGACCCGGTTCTTCCGCAGCAACACGCACAGCTCGGTGGTGCTGCGGGGCTTCGACCAGCTGCGCGGGGAGGGCTTGCTGTGCGACGTGAGCCTGGTGCCCGGCGACGGCGATGAAGCGTTCCCCGTGCACCGGGCCATGATGGCCTCGGCCAGCGACTACTTCAAGGCCATGTTCACGGGCGGCATGAAAGAGCAGGATCTCAAGTGCATCAAGCTGCACGGCGTGAACGCGGTGGGCCTCAAGAAGGTCATCGACTTCATCTACACGGCCAAGCTGTCGCTGACCATGGACAACCTGCAGGACACGCTGGAGGCGGCCAGCTTCCTGCAGGTGCTGCCGGCCCTGGACTTCTGCAAGGTCTTCCTCATCTCGGGCGTGTCCCTGGAGAACTGCGTGGAGGTGGGGCGGCTGGCCAACACCTACAACCTGACGGAGGTGGACAAGTACGTCAACAACTTCATCCTGCGCAACTTCCCCGCGCTGCTGCGCAGCGGCGAGTTCGAGAAGCTGCCCTTCGAGCGGCTGGCGGCGGCGCTGGCCAGCAACAGCCTCCAGCACTGCGGCGAGCTGGAGCTCTTCAAGGCCGCGTGCCGCTGGCTGCGCCACGAGGAGCCGCGCATGGAGCTGGCGCCCAAGCTCATGAGGAACATCCGCTTCCCGCTCATGTCGCCGCAGGACCTCATCAACTACGTGCAGACGGTGGACTTCATGCGCGCCGACAACACCTGCGTGAACCTGCTGCTGGAGGCCAGCAACTACCAGATGATGCCCTACATGCAGCCCGTCATGCAGTCGGAGCGCACGGCCATCCGCTCGGACAGCACGCACCTGGTCACCCTGGGCGGGGTGCTGCGGCAGCAGCTGGTGGTCAGCAAGGAGCTGCGCATGTACGACGAGAAGGCCCACGAGTGGAAGGCCCTGGCGCCCATGGACGCGCCCCGCTACCAGCACGGCATCGCCGTCATCGGCAACTTCCTCTACGTGGTGGGGGGCCAGAGCAACTACGACACCAAGGGCAAGACGGCCGTGGACACGGTCTTCCGCTTCGACCCGCGCTCCAACAAGTGGATCCTGGTGGCGCCGCTCAACGAGAAGCGCACCTTCTTCCACCTGAGCGCCCTCAAGGGCCACCTGTACGCCGTCGGGGGCCGCAACGCGGCGGGCGAGCTGGCCACGGTCGAGTGCTACAGCCCCCGCCTGAACGAGTGGAGCTACGTGGCCAAGATGAGCGAGCCCCACTACGGCCACGCGGGCACCGTCTACGGGGGCCTCATGTACATCTCGGGGGGCATCACCCACGACACTTTCCAGAAGGAGCTCATGTGCTTCGACCCGGACACGGACAAGTGGACCCAGAAGGCCCCCATGACCACCGTCAGGGGGCTGCACTGCATGTGTACTGTGGGGGAGAAGCTTTACGTGATCGGGGGGAACCACTTTAGGGGAACCAGCGATTACGACGACGTCCTCAGCTGCGAGTACTACCTGCCGGCCCTGGACCAGTGGACCCCCATCGCCGCCATGTTGAGGGGCCAGAGCGACGTGGGGGTGGCGGTGTTCGAGGATAAGATCTACGTGGTGGGGGGGTACTCCTGGAACAACCGCTGCATGGTCGAGATCGTCCAGAAGTACGACCCCGAGAAGGACGAGTGGCACAAAGTCTTCGACCTGCCCGAGTCCCTCGGAGGCATCCGGGCTTGCACCCTCACCGTGTTTCCTCCCGAGGAAAACACGGGGTCCCCTTCCCGAGAGTCCCCTCTCTCCGCCCCCTGAGCCAGGGCGGCTGCCGATTCCCCTCGTGCGGGGCTCCTGTCCGGGTCCGGGTCCGGGGGACGAGGCTTTGGGGGGGCGGGGGGTGGGGGGGTGGGTGGGGGGCGGGGGGTGCGGAGACCTCCTTTTATCGTCCTTGGTGTTTAGTAGCTCTTAGCTTAGCTTCCCGTAGTGGGTGCGGTGGCTGAAAATGACGTCATTTGTGATGTTTGTGTGTCGTAGAATCCTTCTCCCGTGGTTAACACGAGCATCCCGAGTGTCTGCTCTCCGGAGGTGAACGTTTAACCAACGACCGAGCAAGGGGGTGAACCCCGCAGGTGTTTGGTGTCTGGGCGTTGTATGACTTTGTATGACTGTGTGTTGGGTGGGAGGCTTGCAGGTGGGACGCCCAACGAGTCACCTTGCCAGTGGGGTGCAGTTTATGTGTGGCCCTGGTCCTGTGCGCTTCGAGGGGGGGATGTTTTCCCTTTTGTGTTGTAACTGTCTTGTAACAGTTTGGGATGAACTGCTTCCCCCTGGTCTTTGAGGATTTTGGCCACCTGATTAGGTGAGACACATTCCAGGCAGAGGAAAGAAGTTGCTTAGACAAGAAAATGTCATTGCATAAATAATAATTCCAGAAAAAAAAAATGCATGACCTCATCCCTATGCCCAGTTTCTGGGCTTTGATTATTGGTGTTTGTGCTTTTGATGTTATTCTTTTTATGTAGACACACTCATAAAAATACTGAATTTTAGAAATTCGATGGTACTTCAATGGAATAGGATATGTTGGGGCGTTTTTTTTTTTTAACTTTTTTCCAGGAAGTAATTTCCAATCATACCAGCTGTTAATCTAAGAAATTCAGTCTAGCTCTACTGAATTTAGGGGAGTAAGAGCTAGAAGCATGTTCAATGTATCTGGATTTTACCTGGCCCCATTTTTTCAGCCCCCAAAAATTATCCTTGTTTTCCTTGGCTATTGAAATAGCTTACACTTTCCATGCCTTCTCCATGGTCCATGTTAATAAGGTTACATAGCACAAGATTCACTTTCAGCAGGAGAGCTGCTTTGCTCTGTGAATTCCAAATTCCATGTTTATTTTTGTTCAATAAAACTTTAAATGTCAAAACAGTGTGTATCATTGGGAATCTTTAATTTATTTCCTCTTTTCTAGGTGTTTTATAACTTATTTCATTATTGGTCCTCTAAAATCAGGACTGGTTATTACATTTAGTAGAAGTCTATCAAAGTGGTTTGGGTTTTTTTTAACCATGTTATTGGATAAATTGTTTTCTTGATTCTGTTTACCTCCACCTGCATCATTCCTACAAATCTTCCCAGATTTCTTTTAAACCATCCATTTTGTCATGCATCACAATAATATTCCATTGTGTTAATATAGCATAATTTGCTCAGCCATTATCCAATTGATAAACTCTCCCCCCACTTCAGATTCTAATTATTTTCATCTATAAAAAGACCTACTATAAATATTTTTATAGATACAAGTCTTTTTCCTCTTTAGGGTGTTGACCTGGTAGAGGTATGCATGGGTCAGAGGGTTTACACAATTTAGGTACTTTGAGATCACACTTCCAGATTGCTTTCCAGAGTGGCTTGACTATTTTCCCACCTCCACCAGCAGAGCATCTATGTGCCTATTGTACTTAAAAACCTTTAATACTTATAATTTTCCTTTTTTTTCCATCAACTTTAGCAATCTGATGAGTTTGAGCTAGAACCTCAGAGTTGCTTGTATTTCCATTTCTGTCTCTATATACGTATATATACACATATAAAAATACACATGTATAGCACTATTGATATAGTTTGGATTTTTTTTCCATTAAGAACAACCCATTAATAATTGGTTGTTATAATTGTAATATTAATAATTAATTAGTAATTGAGGGATGACACTTATTCTTATAAATTGCAGTCCCTTACATATTTTTAATGGAGTCCTTTATCACAGAAGTTTGCTGCAAATATTTTTTCCCAGTTAACTTTTTCTCTCTTAACTCTGTTTTGTTTGTGCAATATTTAAAAAAAAAAGTAGCCAAAATGTCCATTATCTACAGTCTTCTCTATTGTGTGGTTACAAACTCTCCCCCAGCGTATATCAAGGACAGAAATTCTGCCTTGCTTCTCTAATTTGTTTAGGATGAGTCATATAGCATTTGGAATATCTCTTGAGATATTACTCTAAACCTGCCTTCTGCCATACTGCTGTCAGTTTTTCCAGTATTTTGTGCAATTATGAGTCATTCCCCTAGTAGTGGGGTCTTTGTGTTTATTGAACACTGGGGTTGCAAGGTCTATCCATTTCTGCATGTTATATATACTTAAATCTGCTCCACTGACAGACATCTCAATTTTCAAACTAACATCAAATAATTTTGAGGAATATTGTGATGTAGAATAGATGATGTCCTTCTAGACCCCTCATCTTCCCACTTTTCTGCATTATTTCCCTTAAGATTCTTGGCTTTTTCTTCTTACAAATGAATTTCATCATTTTTTCTAGTGCTATAAAATAATCCTCTGGTAGCTTGTTATGGCACTGAATTAATAATAAAATTCCAAGTAGCACTGACACTTTATTCTATTTGCTTGCCCTACATATGAAGAATAAATATTTCTCCAATTGTTTAGATCTATTTTCATTTCCATTAAAAGTGTTTTGTAGTTTTATTTATATAGTTCTTGTGTGTGTCTTGGTAGGGAAATTCCCAAGTATTTTATATATTCAGTAGTTATTTTAAATACAATTTCCCTACCTTTTGCTGCTGGATTTTGCTGGTAATATATAGAAATGCTGGGACCATGGTACCCTCATTTAGTCACTTCCTCTTCCTGGGTTTCTGTTTCCCTTCTCTGTAAATGCTGAAATGAATTTATTACTTAAATTTATTCTGTAGCTTTGGTGAAATTGTTTCAGTTAAAATTTAGTGAACTTTTGGATTCTCAAAGTGAATTCTCACAGCACCTATACAAAGTGAGAATTTTGTTTTCTGTCTATGCTTATTCCCTCAATTTCTTTTTCTTTTCTCGTTGTTATAGTTAGCATTTCTAGCACTATATAAAATAGTAGTGGAGAATGGACATCCTTGTTTGATTCTCGGATCCTCATAGATGGCTAAAGTATCCATTTAGAACTGATTGTGGCTGTGTGGAGTAAGATGCTGGTCTATATCTGTTAGCTTACTGTTTTCCCTGTAGATCTGGTCATATCAGGAATTCCAGGTCAAGACGGAAGGACTTTCAAGTGAGAGAAGATAGGAAAGCAAAGAACATGCCCATTTGTGACTGGGTCTCTGTGATGACTGGTGCGGGTGGTAGGGGTCAGAAGCAGCAGCCAGAGCTGGAAAAGGGAGCAAGCTGCCATTGATATAAGCACCCTATACTTTAAGTCGAGCATTTCTCTCACAAGAAAGCCACAGTGTGGCAGTTTCATAAAAATTATCATCACCCCTGCCCTTACAAATTAGGAAACTAAGGTTCTAATGGATAATGTGGCTGACAGAATTACAGCACATAAGTAAGACCATCAGGGCCTTACTGGTCCCAAGGGCACCAGGCTTTGGGGACAAGCAGGAGAGTAAAGCATCCTGATTAATAGAGCATGTGGCAAGACTTTTGAGGTATCCCAAGCTCTAAGTAGACCATATAGTCTTGGAGATGGATCGTGTCAGGATGTCGCCAAGCAATTCTTCTCACTTCAAACACATTTGCCATGAGGATAACTTATTTATTATACAATGTTCAAATGTAGGCATACAAAGAATCAGAGGTTGAGAGCAGTTTAGAAGCTCAAAGAGCACTGAGTAGAAGACTCTCATTTTGGAGAGTAGAGAAACCGAGGGCCTGGGAAGAGGAAGTGACGAAGTGAGGATCCCATTGTCAGTATTAGGCAAAGGCAGCCAGCATTGGGTCAAGCCTCTTCGGGGGTCAACTAGGGAGGGGCCAGTCAAAGGTCATAAATGAGTCTTCTTCTGGCAGTGGATGGGTGCTTGCTGAAGCGCCGCCTTCGACTTCGTATTAAGGAGAAAAATATTCGGTGTCGGTTCTGGAAGATCACTTGGCTGGAGTTCAGTTTCTTATTGTCAGAATCTTGTAGCATCTGTGTAAGGAAGAAAAGAAGGAATCAGAGGATGAGGGAGGGACACGTGTCTTCCCTCTCAGTCTCAACACTTGCTCCTTGATGAAGGAAGCACCACTTTGATACTGGCATTGTGAAAGACGCTAGTGTTTTGGGGTGCTTGAACTCCCCACTGTAAATTACAACACAGCAGGGATTGCTGTCACTTCCCCTGGGACAGGGAGCACCGGGCCCAATATGTGGGGAAGGTCACCCACCATTATCCTGGAAGGGTTCTTAACCTTTTTTTTTCCCATGGGTCAATTTGGCAATCTGGTAAAGTTTAGTAAAGCTCCCTCCGGAAAATAATGTTTTTAATTGCACACACACACACACACACACACACACATGCACATATACATGCACACAGTACATGGGATTACAGAAGAAATTAATTATTTTGAATTAGTTATTAAAATTATTTTTTCATTATAATTTTTTCCAACTATCATAAAAAATTTCTAAAATTAATTTTGAGTTTCAAATTCTCTCTCCTTCACTCCTCTTCCCCCTCCCTGTGATTGAAAGTAATTTTATACAGATTATACATATGCAGTCATGCAAAATATATTTCTGTATTAGTCGTGTTGTAGAAAGAAAATACAGGCAAAAAAACACAAAAAATCCCAAAGTAAAAATAATGTGGTTCAATCTGCATTCAAACTTCCTCAATTCTTTTTCTGGATGTGGCTAGCATTCTTTATCATAGGTCCTGCAGAATTGTCTTGGATCTTTGTATTGCTGACTGTAGCTAAGTCATTGTACAATAATGCTGTTACTATGTCCAATGCTCTCCTGGCTCTGCTCATTTCCCTTTGCTTAACTTTAACTTCATGGTAAGTCTTTTCAGGTAAAATCATAATTTTTAAAAATAAAGTTCATAGACCCTAAGTTAGGAACTCTCATTCTATAGGGTCTTGCTCTGGGAACAGCTCAGGAAGGGTATGGGGCAGGAAGGGGAGGAAGGGATATGGTGGTGGTAGATTTTTCAAGAATATACTTACCAGAGCATGATCCATGCCTCTTTGGGCTGGGAAGTGCCTGGTGTGGTCTGTTGGTGGAATCAGGGCATTATCCTGATGGAGCAACTGAAAGGGTGCTTCACCTATGGATGGAGAGAGCAGAGTGAGGATGTACTGAGGTCAGAGACTGGTATGGGGACCTCCTCACCCAAAAAAAAGCAGTCTATGAAAGGGTCCCAACAGAGCCCGAAGACTATGACCCGTATGAGGGCAGGGCCTTTTTCCTTTGGTAAAGAGTGGTCCTAAGGGCTATGAATAGAAGAGTCTCCTAATCCAAGCTCATGTTTCTTTTTGACCCCTGATTTGGATTGGGGGTGGCATACAAAGGCAGGAGGTCTTATAGGAAGGAAGAGGCATCTTCCTCTGCAGTGGAACTCCAAGTAGGTGGGAGCTGAGGCTTAGGGGATGCTGAAAGTATCTCTGCCCAGGGTCCTAGGATTTACATTAACTCCAGGGACACAAATACCCCAACCTTTTTCAGATCCAGTTCAATCTAGTCTTGTATCATGGAAGACTGGGGAAGGAAGAATGTATATCTGGGTATAAAGGATTAGATCAAAACCTCCTGCAGGATTGAATGAGGAGAGCTGAAATTGTGTTCCTGGGGTACAGAGGGATTCAGAATGGGAGTAGGGGGACTCAAGGTGGCATCTCTTGGGTAGGGAGAAGGGTTTCTTACCCAGAGGATATGCCTGGGGCATCCAGTAACTCCTTTTGGCTAGCTGCCTGTAGACAAAGCCCATCTCTGGCTCTTCCTGATTTTTCCAGCTTCTGACCAGATTGTTTAGGTGTATTTGACTCTCTAGGAGGAAGACAGACATAGCAAGAGGTAAGTGATTTGGATGTGGTTCTGGCCAAGCCTTGGGCTTGTCCAGCAGGCCCTGGTCTCTGAGATGCAGAAGGAAGCCCAGTGGCAAAAGAGAAGCTGAGAGTGGGTCTCCTGGGAGAAGGGTTGGGCTTTGTTACCTGAGGGGTACATCTGTCCCTGGAGATCTGAGGGAGGTTCATCATGATGTGTGAAGACTTCTGAAGGGACTTTGGTCTCTGAGTCTCTGAGATGTAGAAGGAAGCCCAGTAAGGAAAGGGAATCGAGGGTGGGTCTCCTGGGAGAAGGGTTGGGCTTTCTTACCTGAGAGGTACATCTGTCCCTGGAGATCTGAGGGAGGTTCATCATCATGGATGAAGATTTCTGACTGGACTTCAATTTCTGACTGGTCAAAGATGTGAAACCCAGGAATCACTGTTTCTGAAGGGAAACGGAGATAGAAAGGGGTAAGTAATTTGGATATAGTTCTGGCTGGGCCTTGGGCTTGTCAGCAGGCCCTGGTCTCTGAGATGCAGAAGGAAGCCCAGTGGCAAAAGAGAAACTGAGAGTGGGTCTCCTGGGAGAAGGGTTGGACTTTGTTACCTGAGGGGTACATCTGTCCCTGGAGATCTGAGGGAGGTTCATCATGATGTGTGAAGACTTCTGAAGGGACTTTGGTTTCTGACTGGTAGAACATGTGAGTCTCAGGATTCACTGTTTCTGAAAGGAAATGGAGATAGCAAGAGGTAAGTGATTTGGATATAGTTCTAGCTGGGCCTTGGGCTTGTCCAGCAGGCCCTGGGGCTGGGTCTGTGAGATGCAGAAGGAAGGCCACTAGGGAAAGGGAATCAAGGGTGGGTCTCCTGGGAGAAGGGTTGGGCTTTCTTACCTGAGGGGTACATCTGGCCCTAGAGATCTGAGGGAGGTTCATCATGATGGGTGAAGTTTTCTGAAGGGACTTTGATTTCTGACTGGTAGAACATATGAGGTAAGTGGTTTGGATGTGGCTGTGACTGGGCCCTGACATGGCTTTTGAGATAGGGTAATGATGGAAAGAGGGCTAGGGTGAGGAACAGAGGAAAAAACAGTCTATGAATGAGTATCAGGGAAGTCAACCAGCAGAACATAGGGACTTGCCCTGGGGGTAATCTGAAGGCCACTTTCTCCCTCCTAGGGTCTCTCCCTGCCACAATGACCATAGTGACACAAAGTCCTCAGATATTTTTTCACTCTAGTCAATGTTGACCAGGGGTCATTGTAGACCCCTAACAGGAACTCTGGGTGTCTAAGTATAAAGGCATAGACAGAGTAAGGTACTGTGGTATAAATAAGGAGAGCTTCATAAGGAGGCCCTGGGGTGGGCCTTTGAGGAAAGGATAGGGAAAGGGAGGCTGAGACTGGGTGTCTTGGAAGAGGGTTGATGTTTCTTACCTAAGGGGTACAAATGGTCCAGGAGTTTTGATAGAGTTTCATCCTGGCAGATGGTAATTTGTGGTCGGTCTTCTAAGATAAGTATCTCGGAATTCATTATTTCTGAGGAGAAAGAGAGACACCAAGAGATAAGAGCTGGTCCCTGGGCTTCTCAGCTGCTCCCCTTACCCCCACACTTGCTGTGAAAAAGACTTACAGATATTTCTGTGATTAATAGTTATAGGATTAAAAATGGGAAGAAACCTTAGAGATTTTCTGTTCTGATCCTCTCCTCTTAGTGAGGATGTAGCTGAGAACTTCAGAGGTGGAGTGATTTACCCAAGGTCACAGAGCAGGGACTTTCTATCACCCCAGGCTCCCAGCCTTTGAGGCCCCCTTAGAGCCTTCTTTCTCCTCCCTCCCACACTCCTTCGAACATAAAGAGGATCCTGAGCAGTAATGCAAGGGGAACAATAGAGACCCAAGGGACACACCAAAGGCCCAATGTCTTCCCAGGCCCAGATTCTTTTTGGTCCCTCAGTTTCTCTCTATTTCTCCATCCAAGTCTCCCTCCATTATCCCTCAGAAACCTCTAATTCAACAACAAAGTCCTATTCCTTTGAAGCCTTGACTTACCTGATGGGGTAGTGAAGCCAGCCAACTCCACTGTATTGTCAGAGGGTGAGGCTTCCAGATGTGCAGACAATCTCGACGAGTCTTCTCCAACCTTAGCTCTCTGATGCTCACTGTAATCTTCAGCCTGTGCCCCATTTGACCTTTTATACCCCAGTTTAGGGGGTGGAGTCTCAGTCTAGGTGAGAAATCCCCTGCCTTGGAGTTCTCACCTTGTTCTTGTTAAAATTTTCATTCAAAACCCCATTTGGGATTTTCTTTGCAAAGATACTGGAGTGGTCTGCCATTTTACACCTGAGGAAACTGAGGCAAATAGTGTTAAGTGACTTGCTCAGGGTCACACAGCTAGGAAGTATCTGAAGCCAGATTTGAGTTCAGGAAGACGAGTCTTTCTGTCTCCAGACCCAGCCTGAGTTCACTTTGCCACCTAGCAGCCCTACTCAGAGTTTACCCTAGCAGGGGTTAGCTCCTTGCCAACCATTCAGGAGAGCAATTTGAAACGATGCCCAAAGGGATCCAAAAATGTGCATACCCTTTGACCCAGCAATATCACTTCTAGGTCTGTATCCCAAGGAGATCATAAAAATGGGAAAGGGTCTCACATGTACAAAAATATTTATAGTGGCATGCTTTGTGGTGGCCAAAAACTGGAAATCAAGGGGATGCCCGTCAATTGGGGAATGGCTGAACAAGTTGTGGCATAAGAATGTAATGGAATACTATTGTGCTATAAGAAATGACAAACAGGGACTTCAGAAAAACCTGGAAAGACTTATATGAACTGATGCTGAGTGAAGTGAGCAGGGCCAGGAGAACATTGGACACAGTAACAGCCACAGTGTTTGGTAAATAATCTTGATAGAGTTAGCCCTTCTCAGCAATGCAAGGTCCTAAAACAACTCCAAAAGACTCATGATGGAAAATGCCATCCACATCCAGAGAAAGAACCATGGAGTCAGAATGCATAGGGAAGCAGACTATTTCCTTCTTTTGTTTTGTTTTCTTTCTTGTAGTTTCTCCCTATATTTCTTCTATGCAACATGACTAATGTAAAAATGTGTTTAATAGGAATGTATGTGTAGAGCCTATATCAGATTGCATGGGGAGGGGGAAGGAAGGGGAAGAAAATTTAAAACTTATGGAAGTGAATGTTGAAAACTAAAATAAATAAACTAATTAAAAAAAAACAAGAAGAAGAAGGAATAGGCCCAGAGCCCTTTCTGTAGTGGGGAATGTTGGAAGGTGTGAGAACCAGCAGCTCCCATTGACCTAAGCACTTAACCCTTTACAGAGGGTGCTCCTTATAGATATCTTGCCCAGTATTTGCCTGATAAATGTGATCGTAACCAGCCTTACAGATAAGGAATTTGAGACTCTTGAGGGAATACAACAGAGGATGACAGACAAGGAGTGAACTCATCAGAACCTTGGAAAACATCAAGACACTAGGCTGTAGGGCCTTACACTCACTTAAAGACAGCTAGATCCTGCTCCCCTCAGGCTCTTTTTCTATAAGCTAAAAACTTCTTGAATCCTTTCAATAGAAGGCCTCCAGGGGCAGCTAGGTGGTGCAGTGGATAGAGCACCAGTGCAGGAGTCAGGAGGACCTGAGTTCAAATCTCACCTCAGACACTTGACACTCACTAGCTGTGTGACCTTCGACAAGTCACTTAACCCCAATTGCCTCATCCTGGATCATCTGCAGTCATCCTGATGAATATCTGGTCACTGGATTCAGATGGCTCTGGAGGAGAAATGAGGTTGGTGACCTGCATAGCCTTCCCTCACTCAAAACAAAGTCAAGTGCAAATGATGTCATCATTTCTCTGATGGCATGGTCTTCTTCAGAAATGAAGGATGAACACACACACAGAAGGCCTCCATGGAAAGATCTTGAGACTTCTCCTCATTTGGGTTCTCCTGTGGGAGCTCTTCAGTTTTTCCAGGTCCCTAGTAAAACAGAGTACTCAGAAGTGCTGTATAATACTCAGGAACCCCTAAAATCCCAGATATGCTGTCTATCTTCAGGCATCCTCCAAGTGATTCTCTAGTAGAGAAACATCTCTGTGCCCTAACAATGATGCCCACGGAGAAAAGAGGTGTATCCCTGTCTCTATCATCATGGGCCCCTGAGGGGTAGAGGCTACCTATATGGGGCACTGAAAGATTCTTGGAAAGGTCCAGGTGGGGTGGGTGGGTGGGGGATGGGGAGGAGCAGGACAGTCCCAGCAGGGTGGTGGGTCTCTAGAGGATCTGGTGCTGCTTTGAGCTGCCATTTCTTTTGTCCAGTAGAACCCCATGATCTTCCTCATGCAAACTGCTTGGAACATAATGCTTCATGCATGTTTTCTGATCCTACTCTATTCTGCAAGTTTGTCCATGGAATTTCTCTAAGGAAGTCATTACAAGAAAGTCATTCCCTTTTTATGGCAGCAAAGAATTGAAAACAAGGCAGTTCCCCACTGATTGGGGAATGTCCAAACAAATTGTGGCACATGAGTATAATGGAATATAATTGTGCTATAAGGAATGACGAATGTGTAGAATATGTGGGAGCAGAGAAAGGTTTACATGAGCTGATCCTGAATGAGAGAAGCAGAGATAATAAAGCAGCATTCACAATGACTTGCTATTTATTCATATCTGACTCTTTGTGACCCTATTTGGAATTTTCTTGGCAAAGATAGTACAGTAGTTTGCCCTATCCATCTCCAGTTCATTTTACAGATGAGGAAACTGAGGCAAGCAGAGTGACTTGTCCAGGGTCACACAGATTTAAGTACCTAACATAAAATTTGAACTCAGGATGGTAGCTTTCAAGGCCGGCAAATCTATCCATGGCACCACCTAGTGACCCTACACAATGACAATAACGTTAATGGAAAGTCAGGGTTTCCCTTAGTGTGAATGTGAAGACAGGACAAATATGTTTTGTGCTGGCTCCTGTCTATAAAAAACAATTTGATTTAAAAATATATTGTGAAATTTGTGGGCTCATGTGAGGTACACCGATTTTTGGATGAAGATTTAGAATAATAGGGAAGACGTACATCTGTATTTGTTTATTGCCCAATCAGGGCACTGGAAGATTCTTGGAAGTGTCCGGGTGGGGTGGGTGAGACTTCAAGCGGCTGCTGGCAGCTCCAGCTGTGGGTTGAGTAGTATCTCAGCTGTCCCTCAGCTGGTGGTGGGGCTCCCAGCAGCAGGGTCAGGATCTCAGAATTGGGGTCAGCAGGTGGGCATTTCTATGGTTCCTGTCAAGCAGAATACAAGAACCTTCCTACCTTTCATCTCCACTCCCCAGTATAAATCTTGGTGGGAAAAAAAAAAAGAAATCTTGGTGGGAAATGGGTGAAGTATACCTGAAGGAAGATCTCCTTGCTTGAGGGAGGGCTCTTGAAAGGTAGAAGTCAATGAGGACTCTGAAGGCAGCTCCTGTAGCCATCTGCAGGGTCCAAGCCAAAACCCCCAGGGTGGCTAGGATATCTAAGATTCTCCTCTGTGAACCACTAGATAGGTACCAGGGGCTTGGATTTCCAAGGTCAGGTCAAGGACACAACCAGTTCTAAAACTGGAGTGTGGTGGTGGGTTTCTGAATGGCTGCAGGTCAATCACTGGGGCTCAGAAAAGCTGTGGCTGCTTTCCTCCAAAGCACGGGCCCTGGGCAGGGGTCCACTTGTCCAGGTGTAAGAACAGTACTGTAGAAAACACAGCAACCACAACATAATAGAAAAATGAATATTGCAAAATGACAAAGAATGAGTATGGCCTCAAAGAAGAAATATGAGAAGACAGCCTCTTTCCACTCTGTTGTCCAGGTGGAACTCCAGTTCACAAGGCCAATAAATTATTTGTATTTTTTTCAGATGTTCTTCAATGTTATAGATAAATTTTGCTAATTCTTTTCTCTTCTTTTAAAAAATTATTTGTTATATGGGTTCTCTGGGGCATGAAATAGGGAGGTACATGAGAAATTTAGGCAAAGAAAAATGAAGACATATATGCTTTGCATAAAAAAGACAACTGCAATCCTTCAGTTGAGAGGTAATGAAGTTGTGAACTGGGGTGATGGCAGGGAGCCCTAGACATGAAGGAGTGATGTGCTGAAGGGAGAAAGTACAAGATTTACCAACAGATTGGCTCTGTGATAGTGGGGAGTCCAGAATGACACTAAGTTTGCCAGTCTGGCTGACTTGGAGAATGGTGATGCCTATTATGAGTAGATCACTATTTATTAAGCACCCACTGTGTGCCAGGCAGTGAACCTGGACAGTAATAGGAAAGTTGAAAAGAAGGTAGAATTTTAAGGGCTTCTAGGAGGGAAAGGCCCTCCTGTAAGATGGACCCTGGAGAAAGTCTTGGTCATAAATTTGGGGAGCTGAGTGCTATCAAGATGGAGCCAAGTGTCTCTTGTGAATTCACCAAGACACAATATTTACCTAAGAGGGTTTCCATTTATTTTACAATTTGCAAATACAGACATGCAGAGGATTATAGGTTGAGAGAAGTTTGGGAGCTCGAGGATCACCTAGTAGAATCCTCTCATTTTGTTTTTATTGAAAGTTAATCTGATTTTTTGTTTGTTATACTTTGAGTTCTGAGCAGTCTCTTTCCCTCCCTCCCTCCCAGACCTGCATTAGAGAAGGTCAATATTTGATCCAGATGTATATGTGAAACCATACAATACATACTTCCATGTATCAGTTCTTTCTCTGGAGGTTGATAGCATCTTCCTTTATAAATCCTTTGTAGCTGATTCCAACATTCATCTTGCTCAGAATAGCTGAGTCAAACAATGTTTCAGCATTCTCTTGGCTCTGCTCATTTCACTCTCCACTATTTCATGTCAGTCTTTCCATGTTTTTCTAAAATCAACCTGCTCATCAGTTCTTACAGCGTAGTAGTATTCCATCACAATCTTATATGGCAACTTATCCAGCCATCCCCCAGTTGATAGGCATCCCCTCAATTTCCATTTCTTTGCCATCACAAAAAGAACTGCTATAAATATTTTAGAACACATAGATTTTTCCTTTTTTCCCAGATGACCTTGGGAAACAGACCTAATAGTGGTTGCTGGGTCAAAGAGTACACACAGTTTTATAACTCCTTGGCCATAATTCCAGATTGTTCTCCAAAATGTTTGGATCCATTCACAGTTTCACCAATACTGTAGGTGTCCCAAATTTTCCACATACTTTCCAAAATTTGTCATCTTGCCCTTTTACCATTTGAGCCGATCTGACAGGTGTGAGATGGCGTCTCAAAGTTATTTTAATTTGTATTTCTCTAATTAATAATGGTTTAGAGGATTTCTTTATCCTCTAAAGTATATTAGAAATTTGATTTCTTCTTTCAAAAATTGCCTAGTTATTTCTTTTGGCCATTTATCAATAGGGGAATGATACATATTCTTATAAATTTGACAAAGTACTCTATACATTTAAGATTTAAAGCCTTTATTGTCTATGAAATATTTTCCCCAATTTTCTGCTTTGCCCCTCATTTTAGAGAGTAGGAAACAGAGGCCTAAAAATGGCACATGACTAAGTCAGGGTTCCAAAATCAAAAATGGGCAGAGGTAACCAGCATTGGGACAGACCTCTTAGGGGGCAGTTGGGTGAGGGGACTGATGTAGGTTTGTCTTCACCTGTGTTTGGGTTGGAGCCACGCTGAGCACCTGTATAGCTAGGAGGCATGTCTTTGGTTTAGGGTCTGTAGTTTTCATCTGGTTGGGAGGGATGCAGGCCCCTGACCTTTAGATCTATCTGAGCCCAAATCAGGCAAAGGCTGTGACCCCCTAGGCCAGCCAAAGCTCCCTTGAGTTCCTTGCTTAAAGCCTGTTTCCTTCCAGTGCTGAGAATATGATACAATGGTAGTCTGAGCCGGTACAGGGGCCTCTGGAGTGCCTCGTTCCAGATGGACATTCTCAATCCCAGCTGGGAGTCTAGTTCCCTGTTCTTAGAATCTTACAATATCTGTGAAGGAGAGAGGTGATGGGGGCCAGAGGGTTTAGGGAGGGTCATGTATTCTCCCATTGAGTCCCAACATTTCCTCTTAGGAGAAGGAAGCACCAGATTTATCCTGGTATAGTGTCAGATTCTTTTGTGCCTCTGCTCTTGAATTCCCCAAACCAGTTTAAAATTTAGTAATCTGAGGGCAGGGAGGCCAGGAGTCAATTTTCAGGGAAGGCTACATATTACCGTGGTAATCTGAGTGAACAGAGCAAAACTTAGAGGCATGAAAGGCAAGATTTATTTACCTGGGTATAATCTGTCCCTGGGCTGAAAAGTATGTGGTGGGACCATTAGGGAAAATCTGAGCTTTTTCCTCCTTGACGTGATCATGGGACATTTTACCTGTGGATGGGGAGAATAACTGGTTAGGAAAATTTGAGGTCAGAGAATAGTGTAGGAGGAAGAAAAAAAAAAATCAGCCCATGAAAGGAGTTATACAGCAAAGCTAAGAGACTATAAGTTCAAGAATTGTTTTTTAAATATTTATTTTGGCTCTTTCCATAGGTTTGGGAATTGGGATAAAAGGGTGAGGATGGCCCACAGGCTAGGCCTTCTATTGTTGCTAAAGAAAAAAGTTTCTTCTTTTATATTGGAGCAGTTGGGAACTCATCCTGCATATAACCAGAAGGCAGCTCTCACTAAAATCCTCCCATAGAGGTGAGAGGGACACAGATATCCCAGAGCTTTTTCAATCTTTCCTTTCTCCTCCTGTCTTGACCTTGTGAAGTCAATTGTTATCTCATTGATGACTTACATATATAGCTATTAAATTTCATGTCATTAAATTTAGCCCAACCTTGGCCACAAGGACAGAAATCTTGTAGGTCATTTTTTAGCCATATTGCTTTCTCTCCTTTACTCAAATCATTCATATTTTGGAAAACTACTTTATATATAACAAAGTACATAGAAAAAACAATGACACCCCCAAAAAAGAAAGGGAAGTGTAACAAAATTATCTAGTGGAATTTGAATGAAGAGATATGTGAAGTTACCCCCAGCCTACCCCTTCATGGAGAAAAGAGGTCTAAAAGTGCTCCATATTGTACATGTTTTTTCAATGTATGGATTGGTTGTCCTACATTTTTTCTTCTCTAAAAAGTACCATTTGTCATATAGGATGGCTCTCGGGGAGAGCAGGGGACAGGATTCATATGCTACTATGGTGATATAAGAAACAAAAAATATTAATAAAATTTTATTGAATAAGAATTTTGAGTCTTGATTTATTTTGTATTTATACTAGATTTTTGGACTTTTCAATGTATTGATCAGTTGTGCTGACTGTTTTTTCCTCTCTAAAAAATCCCATTTGTCATATGGAGGGGCTCTCAAGGATGGGGAGGATTCATAGGATACTGTGGTGATATAAGATACAGAAATTATTAATAAAATCTTATTTTAAAAAACACACAGAAAAAACCTCCATACAGGGGCTCCTGAATAAAAACTATGGATGTTTGTCTATTTTGAGGGTAAATGAGGAAACACTTTAAGCCCCTGCAGTGGTAATGAATGTAGTTGCTGATTTGTCCCTAAGAACAGCCTTTTATGAGCAGCTGGATCCAGAATAGGGGCATGGGAGACTGGGGGAAAGAAGGTCTCTGAAGAGGAGTGAGTTTTCTTACTGGGGGGATCCAGGGAAAGGTAGACAAGGCTTTGTTTCTTCAAATAGAGACAAACATAGTCAATCTCTGAAGAGATTCTTGACTTCTACTTTGGCTGGAGGAAGAATGAGAAGAAAGAAAGCAGAAATAGGTCAGAAACATGGAGTATTCGAAGTGGACCTTGAGCTTACCATCAACCTTACCCTTTCTTCTTTCCTTTCCCCCAAATAATAGAATAGAAGGAAGCCCTGAGAACAGCAAGACAGTTCTTTAAATACTTATAAAGGCAAACTCAATAGAATATTCATAGTTTCAAGTACAATCTTTTCCCCCTTTTTTAACAGTGCATATGGAAATGCTCATTTAACTGGTACTTTTAAAATTAAGCATTTTTAAAAAGTGGAAAATAAGAGTAGGATAGTGAATCAATTATGAAGTAGCATGATTATTTTGCTTCAGGGAATATTCAGTTGAGATTAGATAATATGAATTTGTAGTAAATCTAGTAACCAAATTGGAAAAGAGCAGCTTACAACCCAATCCTAAAGAAGGGCAATGCCAAGGAATATTCAAATGATTGATCAATTGCGCTCATTCCACATGTCAACAAGGTTAGGCTTAAGATTCTGCAAGCTAGGCTTCAGCAATATGTGAACCAAGAACTCCTAGAAGAGCAGGGTGGCTTTCAAAGAGGCAAAGGAAATAAAGACCAATTTGCCACTATTTGTTGTATTATAGAGAAAGCAAGGGAGTTCCAGAAAAGCATCTAATTCTGATTCATTGACTACACTAAAGCCATTGACTGTATGAATTACAACGAAACTGGCAAGCTCCTTTCTCAGGAACCTATATGTGGGTCAAGAAGTGACACTTAGAAATGAATACGGAGCAACCGATTGGTTTAAAATTGGGAAAGAAGCACGATAAGATTGTATAGTATCACCTTATTTATTTAACTTATATGCAGAGTACATCATGCAAAATGCCAGACTGGATGAATCAAAAGTCAGAATTAGAGTTGCCAGGGGAAATGTCAACTATCCCAGATATGTAGATAATACCACTCTGATGGCAGAAAGTGAAGAGGAATTAAGAAGCCTCTTGATGAGGCTGAGAGAGGAGAGTGTAAAAGTTGACTTAAAACAACATAAAGAACACACACAAACTGATATTGACAAATTGTCTCATCACTTTCTGGCAAATAGAGAGAGAACAAATGGAAGTCATGTCCGATTTTATATTCTTGGGCTAATTGTCACTGCAGATGGTGACTATAGCCAGGAAATTAAAAGATGCTTGTTTGTTGGAGGGAAAGTTATGGCAAGTCTGGAAAGCATACTAAAAAGCAGAGACATCACCTTGCCAACAAAAGTCCATATAGTCAAAGCTACGGTTTTTCCGGTAGCAATGTATGGTTATGAGAATCGGAATGTAAGAAAAGCTGAGCACTACAGAACTGATGCTTTCAAATTGTGGCGCTAGAAAAGACTTTTCTTGGACAGCAAAAAGATCAAATCAGTCAATACTTAAAGTAATTAAATTAGGCTATTTACTTGAAGGTCAAATACTAAAGTTGAAGCTTAAATACTTTGACCACAGAAGACAAAAGATGATACTAATTAGAAAAGATCCTGATGGTGGGAAAGATTGAAGACAAAAGGAAAAGGAGACAGCAGAGGATGAGACAAATAGATACATCATGGAAGTAATCAATGAACATGAGCTTAGGCAGATTTCAAGAGAGAGTGGAGGATAGAAGAGTTGAATGTGTCCATGGGATCATGATGAGTCAGACATGACTGAACAACTGAACAGTAACAAGTCACCTATTTCATTTTTGTCTTATTTTAAAAAGTCAACATATATCCAGCCCCCACTATCCTGAAACTTTCAGCACTGATCACCCTGATCAGTCAGCAGCCATCAACATCAAGGAAAGACCCGTCACCAGCAAAAAGGTTGCAACTCACTGAAGGCTCAGATGATAGCATGTTTTGTTTTGGTTGGGTTTTTTTTTTTTTGCAATAAAGTGTTTTTGAATTAAGATATGTACATTTTTAGATGTAATATTATCGCACATTTAATAGGTTACAGTATAGTATAAATATATTTTTTATATGTATTGGGAAGGCAAAAAAAATTCTTGACTCACTTTATTTTGGTGGTTTGGAACCAAACTTGCAATATTTCTCAGGTGTGCCTATATATGCTTTAGAAATAAACTGTAGGAAATAGACATTCAGGGTTTCTTTTTGTGCTTTACTATGTATATGGAAATGCTCTTTTTTGTTATTTAGGTTAAAATATATATTTTTAAAAAGTAGATACTGCTTCAGTCTGAGAAAATTTCATTTAGTTGGGGAGGGGGTGGAAGAGAGAATCTGTCTTTTTTGGTCTCTCTCCAAACAGGAGTGCTTGTAGAGGAATAAATTGTTTCTGAGGCAGCTAGCTGGCACAGTGGATAGAGCACCGACCTTGGAATCAGGAAGACCCAACCACAGTCACTAACTGTATATGACTCTGCACAAGTCACTTAACTGCTGTCTGCCTCAATTTCCCCAACTGTAAAATGAGGACAATAACATCACCTACCTCACAGAGTTATTGTGAGTGTATAATGAGATCATGTCTGTAGAGTGCTTAGCACAATTCCTGGCACAAAGTAGGCGCTAAGTAAGTGGATTGTAATATAATCCTTTGGCAGTTTGAGTGCTATGGAACTTAACCTGTACATTAATTTAGGAAGTGCTGTCATTTTATATATCAGCATGGGAGAAAAAATAAACTGAAAAAAACGCACAAAAAAATAAACTAAAAAGTGGGTGGGTTTAGGGGTGAAGGTTGGAGTGGGTCATGACAAAGATCAGAGCTGTGTAGCTGGTGGAAAATGATGAGAATGAACATTTGAAAGAAACTTTCCATTATCCATCCTCCAGCCGTTCCTTTCAGAGAGAGAGAGAGAGAGAGAGAGAGAGAGAGAGAGAGAGAGAGAGAAAGGAGCTTTTATGGGCTACTGAGGAGATGTACAAGATAATGAGATTCTAACATGAAGTCCAGGAGTGAAGCCAGGAATGCAGCTCTCCATTGTCTACCCTCCAACCCTTCATCAGAGAGAGTGGAACCCCTTGGGCAAAGAGTACTGTCTATAGAGGTATGAGTTTCAGGTGTCATACTATAAAGCTGAAATCATCAAAATTATTTGATACTGGTTAAAAAGTGCAAAACTTCATTAAAGGAACAGGTTAGGTACACAAGCTCCCCCCATTCCCCCCAAAATAATTCCATTGGGAACATGCTAGCATAGTATTTGAAGAACCCAAAGATTCCATTACTGGGATAAGCCTTCACTCTTCAACAAATACTGCTGGGTAAGCAGGAAAGGAGGCTAAGAGTCTGGCAAAAATTAGACTTAGATCAAAAGCTCCTATCATATACCACAAGAAACTTTAGATACGAAAGGTTAGATCATTAACAAATTCAAGGAAGAGGGAAGGAGACACCTTACATAATAATGGATAAAGGAAGAGTTCTTTACCAAACAAGGTATAAAAAGAGATAATTTCATCTTTTGTGTTTGCACAAACAAATGAATGAGATTAGAAGAGAGAGGAGGACCAACCAATATGGTGGAGTAGGAGGGAGCAGTACAGCCCAGGTCCCCCTACAATTACTCTAACAAGGTTCTTAAAAAAAATAGCTCACTGATAGTGACTGGGAAATTGAAAAAGAACATTACAGTGAGTCATCTTTCTAGCCCAAGATCCCAAATTTGACCTTGCATACAAGAGACCAGGGCAGGAAATGACATTTTCCACAGAGATATTTCATGAGGCTCTTTCGGAGCCAGACCAGCTACACCTATAGCTCAAGTCCAAACATTCTCCCTACCACCCTAGGGACACATCCTTAGCTCAGGTTCTATATGACGTTGGGTATCATCAAGTTCATGTTTAGATGGGGCAGGATATTTGGATGAATCCTAATCTCAGCTACTCCTGATGTGGCTCCAGAGTCACTTTCTAAGGTCACTCCCAGCTGCTCCGGATATCAGTGCTGGGCTCTATGTAAAACCTGGCCTGGATAATTACACTTGGATTCCTGTGGCTTGCTCTCTTGATCTTTAGGGCATTACTGGACTTTATGATCAAGAGACCAACAAGAGCAGCCTAAAGGACTAAGGCAAGATGCAGCGAAGAAGCCTTCAGAGTCAGTCTAAGAGTTATTTGCCACACAGTTATTGAATCTACCCATGGTTCATTAATTTCTCTCTATCCAGTCCAGGTTATAGCAATTCCCCAGGGACAGGCTCCTTAGTTTCTCCAGGTGGGGAGATATTGATTACACTAGATTTTAGGAAGTCTGTTCATGGATTAAGAGGTTCCACTTTCTATCCGAACAGAGGAGAGGCATACTGAATCCCAGTGGTCCTCTGTACCCCTACTCTTTCAGTCCTAGAACCACCCCCCTACTCTTGCATGTTCATCAAAGATCCTGATCCCTTCCATATCTGTAGTCAAACATGTTACCTGTCCTCTCCAATGACTTTCCAAGGAAAAATCAACTCCCTTTGCCCGACCCTAGTCCCTGGGTCACAGATGGTAGGTTACAGGTTGTTATTCATTCTAGTAACCCTGATTGGGAGCTAGAGACTGCCAGGGGAGAACTCCCTGCTTGAGGGATACAAGCTCTTGCTACCCAGGTCACTTAACAAGGGAATTCAAGCTTAACAGGTGAGAACTTAGTGCCTGAGAGGTGTGTATTCAGAGGATGTCATTCATGTCCATTGACTTTGTGAAAGAGTTAACACCTAGTAAGTGTCAACTCTGAGGCTGGGGTCTAATAAAAGGCCCTGAGACTCCACCCCTAACTCAGGATATTAAAGGCACTATCCAGGCCCCAGAAATCATTTTCCAAAGCCAACTAGCTGAAGGCGACATCAAGCATCTGAGAGCTTAGGCTGGAGCTCTGAAAAAGCACTTGGAGATCCCTGAAGATCTAGCAGCTGAGGTAGCTCCCCAACTCTGAGAGCTCTGACAACATATTCAAGTTGGTGAAGGTGAGACTCATTGCCTGCACAAGTAAGTCAAGGTTTCAGGGAATGAGAATACTTGATATGGAGAGAGAACGCTTATTGAAGGAAAAAGGTTCTGGACTCCAATGGGAAAAAACTAGAAACTGGTGTTCAGAAATTAATGTGGGAGTGTGGGGCAAGGTCTTTCATGGCCTGGGCTACCCCTAGGTCTCTGGTGAATCCCCCAGCTACTTACTAATGATCTAGTCTAAGAATCCTCATCCAGTCCTTCAGAGAGGAGGGGCATGCTGGGCTCTGGAGGGCTGGTAACTTGGTGAAATGGAAATTACCTAAATTTGGAATCAGAAGATTCTCTAAAGCACTTGCAACCTCTCACTCAGTGATCTGAAACCATCTTCATCTCTGTAACTTAGTTTCATAGAAGAAGGTGGCATATCTAAAACCCATGACCCATTCAAAGCTATCTATAATATTCTCTTCTCCTCAGATGGAAACTAAGGAAGTATCCAAAAACTGGGAGCCTAGGAAAGAGGAAATGATGGGTTCCTTCACCTTTCACACTGGAACACTCTGTGGCCTCCAACCTTCACTGCTCTCTTCAGGTAAAAACCACCACCCCTTCCTCTCAAGAGAATCTCTGACCTTCACTTTCCCCATTCTACTTGCTTCTGTACCTTAGGCACTCAACCAAGGAACCAAGGCACTGAGTTTTCTCAGTTATATTGCAGGAAGGAATTGTGCCTACTCTTTTACCCCCAAATCCCAAATTCCTTGTTGAGATCTTCAAAGACGTTAGCACAGCAGTGATTAGATTGGTGTTTGGCTGAAAAAAAGAGACCATGGAATCTGTTTTCCTGAGCTGAGATATATACTACTTTCTTAACCACACTCCTCCAACTGCTATAGAGGGGTCCAAAGGAAATATCCAGCTTGTATTAATTGTATTCATTGCAGGAGAGGGAGAGAGGAAGGGGGGGAGGAAGGAGGCAGAATTTGGGGAAGCTGGAAAACATACAATTTTTCCCTAAGACAAAAGCCTTGTTCTTATAGCGTTCACATTCTGCTGTTTTTGTTGGGATCCCTTTTGGGGGGCTGGTTCCTCCATCTCTATTAATTTCTTTCTCTGCTTCTTCTATCCATCCACAGGTGAATCACTCCAGCAGAAGGATTCCACCAACGTCCCAACTCAGGTAAGGATATTCCACTCAGCTCCCCACCTATTCTAGCCAAATCCCTACCCTCTCTTCTCTGATCCTACCAGCCCCAACAGTAAATTTCCAGGGAGGGGAAAAGGGGACAGCAGGCAGCTTTCCTCACATACTACCACGACCACCCCTGATTTCTTAAATTTGAAGGACAGGAGAGCACTAAGTAATCTTGGGACTCAGGGAGATGACACTTTCCCAGGACAAATGTGATGTTTTCTCAACCAGGAGGAAGTTCTAGAACTAAGAGGAACTGATGTTCTTATGTCTGTTTTCCCCTTCCCAGGTGACCCAAGACTTTAAGTACAAGAAATTGGATACCCATATGAGATTTGGAGTGTCCATGTGGCACTATGCTTCTCTAGGGCCAGATCAGACTAATCTTGTGCGATGGTTTAAGCCTTGGGAGACAGGACCAAGGTCAGTAGATGATGAAGAATTCAGCTGGTCTACAGGTTACCTCCCATGCACCTCGATGGACCAGGAATTCCGGGAGGAAACTAGAAGTCAGCTTCAGGAGGCAGTCAATGTCATTCGGGAGATCCAGGAGACAGGAGGCCGAGTACCTTCCATAAAGGTGATCATAAATCTAGCAAACCAAAGATGGGCCTCCAGGTCATCCAAGCAGGCCCCCAGGCCAAGACTGCACTCCAGAAGAAGACTTGTCTTTGACTCTTAATCCCCTCCTAAGAAATCTGTTCTTGGGGCTGCTAGGTATCAAAGTGGATAGAGCACTGACCCTGGAATCAGGAGGACCCTGAGTTCAAATCCAGCCTCAGACCTTCATTAGCTGTGTCACTCTGGGCAAGTCACTTAACCCCAATTGTCTCTGCCCCCTCCCCAAATCTGGTCCTATGTTGGCTGTCTTTGCCCATTAAAGACTTTGTGACCTTGGCTTCATCACTTCCCCTTTCTAGGCCTCAGTTTCCTTTTCTCTCCAATGAGGCGCTTCTTCTAAGTGACTCTTGAGGTTTTCAATTGGTCTAAATCTATAATCTTTTGTGTTCTCCCCTTTGAAATTTTGAAAATAAAAGGTCATTCCCATGGAAAATACTGTGTGTTTGGAGCATTGATCTTCCACATCCTGCTGTTTCCTTCCTCTGTGATCACCTTAGCACTCCAAAGGTCACCATTTCCCCCAAAACCCTCATAGTCTCCAGCCTCAGTGATGTCTCCCTTCCCCTGTTCTCCCACAGCAGGTGTCCTTAGGTCCCTTAAGTTCCTGAACACGTGACCTCAGGTCATTTCCACAGCTTTGGTTCCACAGCTAGGTGGTACTGGAGTCACTGAGCCCAGAGTGTGCTCCTTGCTCTGTGACTTGGAGCAAGGTCATTAGGTCTGCCAGGGTTTCTTTACCTGTGAATTGGAGAGAATGATAACATGGGACCTAGTCTTTCTGAAGTACTTTGCAAACCTTGAAGGGCTATACAGATGCTAGCTCCTACCCATGGGAGTTTCTTAAAGCTGTTGAGTAAACTAGAAGCTACTTGAGGGAAGGGACTATTTTAATTTATTTTTGTATCCCCAGTGCCTAGCACATGGAGGAACACTTAATCAATGCTTGTTGAATTAAATTAGAGATTTAAAAAATTGTTGTATTCAAATGTTCAAATGACAGAACATGGGATAGAAATGGGATTAACCGTATATGGGTTTTAGACATCTCCAGTTAGATAGCCTTTTATCATCTGAAATTCAGAATGTCCAAGACTGAACTCAGCATCTTCCCTCTCAAACCCTAGGACAGGAGAGTTTGAGAGGGAAGATAAGTCTCACTATCACCTTTGTAGATGAATTAACACCTGATAGTTAAGAGCACAGGACTTGGAAGGTGGGCTCTGAGTTCTGGGATGCTTCCCCAACCATAATATTAAAGGGCCCAGATTCTTTCATTGAAGTCAATGTACTGAAAATGAGAAAGTGTAAGATAGATGGACACAGCACACTTGAGGGCTGCTAGTACAGGTTCACTTGTGATTTGGTCAGACAGTAAAGACACTAAGAAGGGGTTAATAATCTTACTTTATTCTAGTCTAGTTTTCTCAGAAGAGAATTGCTGATAATGGGAGCGTAAACTCCTAGAGCATTCCCTAATCTCCCTTCTCCCAGGGGCTGGTGAGAAGGGGGGACAATTACCCCTATGTCTTGATGGGGTCAATCGAGACAGGCACAACTTCTGCTCTCCCTGCTTCCCCTCAAGTCTCAATGGGGGCCAGTTGAGGCAAACAGATTCCTCCCAAGCCTTGATAGGGACTGATCAAGGCATGCACAGCATTCCAACTTGTGCACTCAACCCTAAGGTTCCCCCCAAGCCCCAATTGGGGCTAGTTGAGGCACACACAGCATATGTGCATTCAACCCTAAGGGTTCCCCACTCACTATTTAGTGACCACCTGTTTTATAGGGCAACAGACAAATAAGGTATATGGCCAGCAATAACCTCACAAGTCTACATCATCGCATCCCTGAGTCTCACTGCACAGCTGCCGTGGATGTCTATATTATTTGCCGTTATATAACTCTACACAAGCATGGAGGAGATGTTTTGAACCATAACTGTGGGAACTCATATCTAGTACCCGGGAACTGGAGATTGTCTATGGATCCTGGGAAACTGAACTCTGAGAAATAATAACATAAATTCACTTTACACACACTAAAATTAACCTTACTTACACTAAAATTCACCTTACGTATAGAGAGAGATCAGCTAAGAGTTAAGACTGGATAACTGAGAAGGAAATTAAGGATTCCTAAATATTTGTAAATTCAGATACAGGATTCTGAAAACAAACTAACACCTAAGACCCCAAACTTCAGAATTATTGCCACCAAGAATGTCCCAGAGTTCGCACCATGGTTGTGGAGAGTTTTGAGGTAGTGGTTGTTTTGAGGGTAGGAGAAAAATGACTGAAGGATGAAGCTAGGAGTCTAGAGTCAGGGGGAGAAGTAGAATAGGTAGGGGAGAGGAATCTGAGATCAGAGTGGGATATCTCCCAAGATCCCTCTCTCCAAACTAAGGTTCAGCGTCCTCCCTAAGGGGGCCAGCTCTGGAGGCAGCCTGGTATAGAAGACCTAAACTCTATTCTGCTGCTTTGACACCCTTCAGTGACTTTGAGGATGTGACCACCTCTAAGGGCATTGGTTTCCTTGACTAAAGCAGTTTGGAATAGAGATTCTCCCAAATTCCCTTGAACACCCAACCCTATGATCCTAAACTGCTTCAATATGATCAGGTGCAGGGAGAGGTGGAGAGTGGAGATGAGGTGGAGGCAGGCCCACAAGTCCAAAGCCCAGTTAGAAGCATCCCATACCACTTACCTACTTCTATTCCCCCTCAGCCAAAGAGAGCCATCCAGCTCCCTGCTTTTGTGGTCCCCTTTGCAGTCAGGATTCATCATCTCCTCCCCAAAATCTTTAGCACATGCTACAACAGTCCCCACAACCTGCTGTCCTTGGGTCCCTAGCACCACTAATGATGTTACCTTTCAGAGGCAGTTCTGACAGTTGCATTCCTGCTCAGAACTTCAGTTTCCTTGTCTGTAAGGCAGGGGTGATGAAAATTCTCATGCACCCCCCACAAGGATTTCTCAGACACACTCTCTGAAGGAATGAGAGTATCTGTCAATGGGAACCTGCCATCTTTCCAACTCTAGCTGCTGTGTCTCTCCCCTCCTGCTCAGTCTCTCCCCCCCTCCCTGCTCAGTCTCTCAACAGATCCAAAAGCAGGGTTGGGCATATTCCGTGCTTCCCATCTCCACTTCTAGATCCTTCCTTTACCAGCTTCCCTCAGTGGCCTGTTCTCCTTGCAATGCCATGGTGTCTAACATTGCCCCCTTCTCTCTAACCTTCTCACTGACAGCAGCAGACCTCCAGGACATAATGCTCAAGGACTCTGCCAGCGAATTCACAGAATTCTTCATCCCACTTTCCCCATCACCATCCTCAGAGACTTCAGGATTCTACTTCCATCTCCTTACTAAGTCCCTAGATTCACAATTGGGTCAACTCAACTCCCTAGACAAGATTTTCCTCAGTTATCCAGATGGTGGTTCAGACCTTAGACTTTCAAAGTTATCAGCTCCACAGAGCCTGAATTTCTGATCCCCTGAGAGGACCATTTTAATTCTGCCTTCCCTTCCTTTTGGAAATTCTCTCATTTCCAATATTTTACTGCTTTTATCTCATCAGTCTCCACATCTGGATAACCTTCCCTTCCCCACTCAGCTCCTGCTCTCAGAGGAGCTTCTTGTCTAGCATCAGGCCTTCACTTTTATTTTTCTACAATTAAAACATCTCTTAAATCTAAATCTCTAGTTCCAACTTCTCTAAAAAAAAAATAACATCCCTCTTGAACATCCCTCTGCCTGATGGACATCTCCAGATGACTATCCCACCAGCCCCTCAAAGTCAAGATGTCCAAACTTATGAATCCCTCCCCAACAACCTTCTCTGTGTCTGGACAGAAAATAATCTGGCATTGTGAAACAAGGTCCTGGGCTGTTTCAAGGCCTCTTGTATGTCCCCTAGGCTCCTGCAGACCTTCCTGGCCTCAGGACTAGGCTTCTCATTGAAGGGCTAATGAGACAGTTCAGCAGGAAGCCAGATATAGTGAAAAGATCTCACTGTTCTTCCCTTTACAACTACCTATGTGACTGACCTTAGAGCAAATTAGGACACTTCTCATGTCTGAAATGAAAGACTCTTTAACGCCCCTTCCAACTTTTAATTCTATCATCCTAAACCACTCCTATTCTTAAGGAACTCCATAGCTAAGCTTAGGGAATTACAGGGCATGGTTGGCAACCCACTTGAAACTACTTACTCTTTCTGATTTCCTTCTTGCCTCAGCCAAAATGGAATCCAAGGATGTTTCTGAAAGGAGCCAATGGTAGGCTCCTTCTTCTTCCATCCTGAGAGCCTTCAGCAAGAAGTGCTAACCCCTTCTTCCAAGTCATCCACTTTTCCCAAACTGCATCCATCCTGTACATCTTGAGGAAGACTTAGCTTATGAACTGGTCAGAGAGTTCTCATTTATCTATGCAGGAGGTTACCGTAGCTATTCCTTTACCCTCAGACATAACAAAGTTCTTCAAAGCAATTAGGCCAACAGTGGCTAGATTGAAGTTATGGCTGCAAAAGACCTGGGGTATCTTTTTAACTTCCCATTCCTTCCAACTGAGGAGTCAAAAAGAAACTTGAGAGTCTGCTCTGTGCAGAGTCCTGAGGGTAAGGCAGATCCCTGAAAAACATATACACCTAAGACAAAAGTTCTGCTGTCATAGAACTCTCTGCTGGCTTTGGAAAGACCCTTTTATAGGTTGCCACTTTTTTCTGTGCCCCCTGGTCCCTCAAATAGTCTCTTACCACAATTGATTTTCATCCCACTCTTTCCCTTCCCAAGGGAACACTTTCATCTTCTCCAACAGGAAAAGGCCCACATTCTCCCAAGAGGCTCCACCAGGCACTTTTCAGTCGAGAGGCAATCCTATTATGCCCACACAAATAAATCCCACCTCAACCCCCACAACCCAAATCCCCACTGTCTGCTCTGATTCCTCCAGTTCCATTGGAATAGGAGTTCCATTGGGAGGTGGGGTTGGGCTGGGCTGCTAGTAGGTGAGCTTCCCTACCACCACCCCAGAGATATTGATGGGAATCGCTTGTGTCTTTAAGTTGAGAGAGGCAAGGGAACATTAAATAATGCAGGGATATGAGATGAGACTTCTCCAGGACAAATATGGCGCTTCCACCAACCAGGAAGAAGTCCTGGCATTAAGAGGAAGGATACTGGTGTTCCTCTGTCTCCTCTTCCCAAGTGACCCAAGACTCAGGGTACAAAAAGCTGGGCATTGCTTGAGATTTGGAGTGTCTGTTTGGAACTGTGTTCCTACTGAAAGCCCCAGCTGCAGTGCAGGCTGCCTTTCTGCAGTGGTTTAGGTGCTGGGAGACAGGATTCTACAGAGGCTGACAAAGAATTCAGCTGCACTATGGGTCAATGCCTGTTTCCCTTGGCAACCAGACAGATGCAGGAAACAGGAGCCTGCATCCCTCCCAACCAAGTGGTCCTCCAGCTCCCAAACCAAAGACCTGCCATCTGTGCTCTGAAGCATTCAGCCAGAACCCACCCTAAAGTAAGGTGAAGACATCTCTCTGACTCTCTACCACCTGCTCACCTGCCTTCTCACTTCCACCTCCAACCCCATCCAGGGGCCTAACCCCTGCTGGTTCTCCCTTGATACCTTGTATAAGTCACTTCCAATTGAGAGGGGAGATGGAGGCAGGGTGTAACTCCCTTGACCTCTCTCAAATTAAGACCTTTTATGCAATGCTCTATGATCTCTTACTCATCCCAACCTACCTGAAGTTGGAAAATCAAAGTCTATTACTTTTGAAAAATCCTTTGTTAAAAAATCCTTTTTTAAAATTTAAAAACATAAAAAATTTTAAAAATCCATCTTTGGTGGATTTCTGGCAAAGCTGTTAATATTTCATGTTATTCTTGTGGAAAAGATGGAGCAATATAGACTGAATGATAATATAATTTTCAGAGCTAATTGGAAGACAAGGCAATCAAAGTGTGCTAAGTGTTCTAGGTTAGCCTGATAAGAAATTTCCAGTGGAGTATCCTAGTGGTCTATGCTGGCCCTCTGTATATTTCATGTTTTCTAGTAACTTGGATAAAAGTATACATAACATGCTCATCTGTATTGAAGATGAAACAAACCTAGGGGCGGGGGGATAGCTAATACACTGGATGATGGACAGGATCCAAAAAGAGCTTGACAGGCTAGCTAGACCATTGGTTTGAATTTAGTAAGCCTGGATTCATTAGGAGTCAGTTGAAAACCTCACATTTGGGTAAGGAGTTACTCTAAAAAAGGAAGATTTGCAAGAAAGCAGTTACTCTAAAAAAGCTTTGGAAGTTTTAGTGATCTACAGTCATTTTTATGGTCCTTTACCATAGAGTACAGTCTCTAAGCCTGTGGAATACAATTTTTTGGAATTTCAAACAAGTCTCTTCATGGGACATGTCTATGGAAAATGCTGTGTGTTTCACCCCTATCACTCTTATCCTTCTCTCCACAGGCCCAGAAGAAGCAGTAAGCATACTCCTTCTTTTCCATGGCCTCTTCTACAACCTCCTTTGTTCACCTTCTTTGAAGGCCATCTGCCCTTGCTACCCTTTCCCTCTCCTTTTCACTGATCTAAACGGATAAACCTAAGTATGTAAACCACATGGTGTAGCTATTTGGCACAGAAAACGTATGGACCAGCACCTTAAGTCATATACCCAGAAATAGTTCCCAATGGACCCTGGCATATGAAAAATAATTTTGACGTAAAAATAATCTCAGGAAAATGAAGATCATGGTTAAAGCAAGGCTCTCCACCATTGCTGCCACTACCATTTGATATATTTGCTTTAGCACATGAAAGATAAATAGAAGGAATAAAGACAGGCAAAGAGGATACAAAATGATTGCATTTTACATGTTATATATTGATTTACTTGGAGAATCCTAGAGAATTAACTTTAAAAAATTAATGGAAAAAATAACCAGCAAAGTTGCACTACATAAAATCAATCCACATAAATGATCAGTATTTCAGTATATTACCAACAAAATCCAGCAGGCACGATTAGAAAGAGAAATTCTATTTAAAATAACTACTTAAATTTTTAAATACTTGCTAGTCTATCTACAAAGATACACACAAAAAGTATATGAATACAACTATAAAATATTCTTTAAGGAAATGAAGACACACTTTAATAATTAGAGAGATACCCATTGCCTATGGTTGAGACACACCAATACAATGAAAATTGACAATGTTATCTAAATTGCTTATTTAGTGCTACAGCAGTCAAAGTACCAAAGGAATACCTTACAGAACTAATAATAGTAATACTAAAATTAATCTGTGCAACAAAAGATACAGAATCATAAGGGAAATACCACAAAATATGAAAATAAGTGGTAATAAGGAAGGAAATCATCCAAACAACGTGGTACTGGTTTAGAAAAGAGAGAGAGATCAATCAGTGGAATAAACTAGGTTCAAAGCATATAGAAGCAAAGAAAAGTAGTACTTTTGTGTTTGGTAAACTCAAATAGGCCAGCTACATAGATGAGGATTCACTACTGGACAAAAACTGCTGGGGAAGACTGTACAGCAGTCTGACAGAATTCAGTTTAGATGAACATCTCATAATATACACTAGCATTATCCAAATTTTGTCTATATGACTTAAAAATAAAGGTCACATCACAAAAAAAAGCAAAACAAGAACAAGGAAGCAATTTTCTTTCTGACCAATCCTACAGATAGGGGAACAGTTCTTGACCAAACAGGGGATAAAGAAGACAATAAAATAAGAAGATAAAATGCTTTATATAAAATTAAGAAGTTTTTGTACAATCAAAACCAAGTGGGCTAAGAAGAATGGAAATAATTATGTGAGGGGAAAGGAATTTCTCTGATAAAGGTCTCATTTCAAAGATATATAAGAAGTGATTGAAGTTTACAAAAATAAGTGCCAGCCCCTCAATTTACAAGCTGTCAATTTATGATCAGAGGATATAAGAAGGGAAGAAAGAGTCATGTGAGGGGAAGGGGGAAGCTCAAAATTGCTAATGCTGAGAGAAATTAAAGCAACTCTGAGATTCTTGTCAGATTGTCATAGATGACAAAAAAAGGAAAATAACAAATGGCAGAAGTGCTTTGGGAAAACAGGCACATTAGATATTCTGGAAACCATTATAACTCTTCCCCCAAAGAACCAAAACTATAACCTTTGACCATCCAAACCCCTACTAGATCTATATTTCAAGGAGATCACAGGAAGAGGAAAAGGAAACATATATATATATATAAATTTACTGATAGCAACACTTTATAGTGGCAAAGACCTGGAATCTAAAGAGGTGACCATCAGTTGAGGAATGGCATATGAATGTAAGAGAATACCATTATACCTTAAGAAATGATGAGAGACACTGTCAGTGAAAGCTAGGAATGCTTACATGAATTAATATAAAGTAAAGGGATCAGAACCAAGAGAAAACTGATAATATAACAACATTGTAAGGAAAAACAACTTTAAAAAAACCACATTAACACTTATCACTGCAATGACCAAGTATGACTCCAGGGGATCTGTAATGAAGCCCAATGCCTAATCCTGGCAAGAGAAGGGACAAACTCAAGATGCAGAAAGAGGCATACTTATTTTTCTGTTAAAAGTTTTATTGAACAAAAGATAAAACACAAAATTTTAAGTTCATGAAGCAGACACTTTTTTGATGAAGGGGCATCTTGTGCTAAGTAATCTTATTAACAGCAACATGACTTGTAAGTGATATCAATAAGCCAAGAACAGGGAGAATTCATGGGGACACTGGTATTGGTTGACATGGGGGCTACGTCAAATCTAGTGTCTCAGACTGAAGCTGCTCCTTGCCCCATTCCCCTAAATTCAGTAAAAATTACTCCTATCGATTAATTGTTATTGTAAATGAAAACTTGGTTGGGAAAGGATTTTTTAAAACTTTCATATTTGTTGTAACAATCAACTCTTGAAAACTTGCTATTTCTCCTGTATGTGCCTACATGAGAAAAGGAACAAATGATATCAATGATGGCAGGCCCTTGGCAGAGAAATGAGGCCTTGCCTTTCATGCAATTTCTGAAATGACATTTTCTTGTCTAAGCAACTTCCTTCCTCTGCCTGGAATGTGTCTCACCTAATCAGGTGGCCAAAATCCTCAAAGACCAGGGGGAAGCAGTTCATCCCAAACTGTTACAAGACAGTTACAACACAAAAGGGAAAACATCCCCCCCTCGAAGCGCACAGGACCAGGGCCACACATAAACTGCACCCCACTGGCAAGGTGACTCGTTGGGCGTCCCACCTGCAAGCCTCCCACCCAACACACAGTCATACAAAGTCATACAACGCCCAGACACCAAACACCTGCGGGGTTCACCCCCTTGCTCGGTCGTTGGTTAAACGTTCACCTCCGGAGAGCAGACACTCGGGATGCTCGTGTTAACCACGGGAGAAGGATTCTACGACACACAAACATCACAAATGACGTCATTTTCAGCCACCGCACCCACTACGGGAAGCTAAGCTAAGAGCTACTAAACACCAAGGACGATAAAAGGAGGTCTCCGCACCCCCCGCCCCCCACCCACCCCCCCACCCCCCGCCCCCCCAAAGCCTCGTCCCCCGGACCCGGACCCGGACAGGAGCCCCGCACGAGGGGAATCGGCAGCCGCCCTGGCTCAGGGGGCGGAGAGAGGGGACTCTCGGGAAGGGGACCCCGTGTTTTCCTCGGGAGGAAACACGGTGAGGGTGCAAGCCCGGATGCCTCCGAGGGACTCGGGCAGGTCGAAGACTTTGTGCCACTCGTCCTTCTCGGGGTCGTACTTCTGGACGATCTCGACCATGCAGCGGTTGTTCCAGGAGTACCCCCCCACCACGTAGATCTTATCCTCGAACACCGCCACCCCCACGTCGCTCTGGCCCCTCAACATGGCGGCGATGGGGGTCCACTGGTCCAGGGCCGGCAGGTAGTACTCGCAGCTGAGGACGTCGTCGTAATCGCTGGTTCCCCTAAAGTGGTTCCCCCCGATCACGTAAAGCTTCTCCCCCACAGTACACATGCAGTGCAGCCCCCTGACGGTGGTCATGGGGGCCTTCTGGGTCCACTTGTCCGTGTCCGGGTCGAAGCACATGAGCTCCTTCTGGAAAGTGTCGTGGGTGATGCCCCCCGAGATGTACATGAGGCCCCCGTAGACGGTGCCCGCGTGGCCGTAGTGGGGCTCGCTCATCTTGGCCACGTAGCTCCACTCGTTCAGGCGGGGGCTGTAGCACTCGACCGTGGCCAGCTCGCCCGCCGCGTTGCGGCCCCCGACGGCGTACAGGTGGCCCTTGAGGGCGCTCAGGTGGAAGAAGGTGCGCTTCTCGTTGAGCGGCGCCACCAGGATCCACTTGTTGGAGCGCGGGTCGAAGCGGAAGACCGTGTCCACGGCCGTCTTGCCCTTGGTGTCGTAGTTGCTCTGGCCCCCCACCACGTAGAGGAAGTTGCCGATGACGGCGATGCCGTGCTGGTAGCGGGGCGCGTCCATGGGCGCCAGGGCCTTCCACTCGTGGGCCTTCTCGTCGTACATGCGCAGCTCCTTGCTGACCACCAGCTGCTGCCGCAGCACCCCGCCCAGGGTGACCAGGTGCGTGCTGTCCGAGCGGATGGCCGTGCGCTCCGACTGCATGACGGGCTGCATGTAGGGCATCATCTGGTAGTTGCTGGCCTCCAGCAGCAGGTTCACGCAGGTGTTGTCGGCGCGCATGAAGTCCACCGTCTGCACGTAGTTGATGAGGTCCTGCGGCGACATGAGCGGGAAGCGGATGTTCCTCATGAGCTTGGGCGCCAGCTCCATGCGCGGCTCCTCGTGGCGCAGCCAGCGGCACGCGGCCTTGAAGAGCTCCAGCTCGCCGCAGTGCTGGAGGCTGTTGCTGGCCAGCGCCGCCGCCAGCCGCTCGAAGGGCAGCTTCTCGAACTCGCCGCTGCGCAGCAGCGCGGGGAAGTTGCGCAGGATGAAGTTGTTGACGTACTTGTCCACCTCCGTCAGGTTGTAGGTGTTGGCCAGCCGCCCCACCTCCACGCAGTTCTCCAGGGACACGCCCGAGATGAGGAAGACCTTGCAGAAGTCCAGGGCCGGCAGCACCTGCAGGAAGCTGGCCGCCTCCAGCGTGTCCTGCAGGTTGTCCATGGTCAGCGACAGCTTGGCCGTGTAGATGAAGTCGATGACCTTCTTGAGGCCCACCGCGTTCACGCCGTGCAGCTTGATGCACTTGAGATCCTGCTCTTTCATGCCGCCCGTGAACATGGCCTTGAAGTAGTCGCTGGCCGAGGCCATCATGGCCCGGTGCACGGGGAACGCTTCATCGCCGTCGCCGGGCACCAGGCTCACGTCGCACAGCAAGCCCTCCCCGCGCAGCTGGTCGAAGCCCCGCAGCACCACCGAGCTGTGCGTGTTGCTGCGGAAGAACCGGGTCGTGCCGGCCTTGGACGACTGCAAGTGGGCGGACACGCCCATCTCGCCGCCGCCGCTCCCCAGGGACGCCTTCACGTGAGCCTCCTCGTCGGGCCCCGGGCACCGCTCGCCGATGGCCGCCAGGAGCTCCCCTCCGGGGCCGCAATGGTCCATCCCCCCGCGCCGCTGCCCTCGTCCGCGGAGGGCCCGGGACGGACGCTGCTGACGCCGCCGCCGCCGCCGCCGCTGCTGCTCCGGGGCTCGGGCTCGGCTCGGCTCCTCTGCGGGCGGGGGAGGAGGAGGAGGAGGAGGAGGAGGGGGGAGGGGAGGGGGCTGCGCCGCTCGCGCGCCCGCGGGCTCGGTTGGGGGGGCGCGCCGAGGTGGGGGGGGGCGCTGGCGGGCTCGCGGCCTCCTCCCGAGGCCCCCCGCCTTCCGCGGTCCGCGCTAGGCCTCTGCGCAGCCCCGGCCCCGGCTGGCGGGCCTCGGCGTCCGCGTGCCCTAGCCTGCCGGGCGGTCCCTGGGGGTCGTCGGGCCCCGCCGGAGCTCGGCCCCCGGAGCCCGGGCCTTGGTGGTCGGGCGGAGATCCGGGCCCTGGGCCCCCAGCCTGGGAGCCTGGGGTGCGGCGGGAGCCGACTGTGCGGCCGCTGGGGCCGGGGCCGGGGCTGCGGGGGCCGGGGCTGCTGCCGGGGCCTGGGCTGCGGCGGCTGCTGTTGCCGGGGCTGCTGCTGGGGCTCCTGCTGCTGCCGCCTCTGCCGCCGCCGCCGCCGCAACTGCAGAGACGTACATTTCTGGATGGGAGAACGTGGAGATTGGTTTTGCTTGACTATGCACATCGGTTACTGGGGGGAAGGGGCGGGCAGGTGGGAGGGAGGGAAAAGAAGTACTTGATCGTTGAAAAATAAAATGATTTTTTAAGAGCAAAAACGGGTGGAGGTCGCTTTCGTAATTGGGCTTAAGGGAAGGGGGATTTTTTTTTTCTCTGAAAAAGTGTATCCGAGTCTTTTGTTTTTGCATCACTTCCATTCCTGAAAGCGTCCCTTCCCCCCCCTCCACCTCCTCCGCCTCCCGGACAGCTTTTGTTTTCACCAAGAATGAAAAGAAAGAGCAAATATTTGGGCCAAACTAGCCAATAGATGGCCCGATTCAGAGCGGATATGGAGGGTTCAGAACACACCCATCATCCTCCCCCTCTGCCAAGAGGTGACTCGAGAGCGTCCTCCTCCTCCCTCTTCTTGGGAGCTGGGCCCAACGTTCCGGTGTGTTTTTTTATTTTTATTTTTGTTTCTGTTTTTACTGCCCAGACGCCTTTCCCGGTTCGCTGCAAGCGTTCGTGGGAGCCGGAGTTCAGGCTGACGTGAAACGGACAAGATGAGGGCATTGTTGGTGTGGGTCCTTGACAAACCCTTGCTGTCCTTATCGTCCCCTTGCTATCCAAAGCCTGCGATCTACTGGCCGAGATAATCAGAAAATCTTCTGGTAAATACACCTAACAGGTAGCTGAGTGTAATCAGTCC
>CM053769.1:7397945-7441452 GCA_028658325.1 Potorous gilbertii
AGGCTGACGTGAAACGGACAAGATGAGGGCATTGTTGGTGTGGGTCCTTGACAAACCCTTGCTGTCCTTATCGTCCCCTTGCTATCCAAAGCCTGCGATCTACTGGCCGAGATAATCAGAAAATCTTCTGGTAAATACACCTAACAGGTAGCTGAGTGTAATCAGTCCCAAAGTCAAGGCCACTTACAGATCTTTCCTGAGGTTTCACAATCCAACAAAGACACAGCTTAAAGAAAAGACTGTATACAATGAATGGACAGTGACAAGTGGGAACCACCACTAGCATCTTAAAAGTGCTTAGTGCTGAGCACTAAGGATGGAGTATAATCAGGAAGTGCAGGAGAGTTGGTGTGAGCATGTGCGGCACACAAGGCTGATGCAATTCCAACATGGAAGGGTCTGCCTTGGGAAAGCGTGATGATGTGTAATAGCAGTGTCAGCTTGGAGATCTGGAGGAGCATGTGCAGAAATTCTGTTTCCAGTTGCTTACCACATGATAAAGAGACAAACTGTTGATTGGCTGGAACTGGGATCCATTCAAAAGAGAGCAACTGCCCCAAATGAGGCCTAGTGCTAATTGCAGTCTAGGTTCAAGTGAAGAGGAAAAGACTTTTTGTCTGCGGGGAGGTCTTGTTCTTACACAGGTTGTGCAGAGGGAAGACTGTGTGATCCTGCTATTTGCTTCTATCAATTGTGTGTTTTTCTGCCCTTTGAATTTATCAGAAGGCAGATGAGAAGCAAAGTCCAGGGAAGCTTGGCTGAACTAGTCTTGCAGGAACTGAGACACCTGCTTTATCCAGTAGCTGTTCAACTTTTGGAAGTGATTTAGTACAATGCTACATAGAAACTCCTTTAAGGAGTCCAATCTCTCCAATGTGGGAGATTGTAGAGCCTTAGAGTGTCCCACACCCCCAGATATTGGAAAGCAATATTTCTACTTCTTCCATTATCTTTCCAGTAAATATTTATTAGTAAAAGCTAATTGATGTGAATTGGCTGGAACTGAGGCACGAATCACTAACAGTTAATACTGGAATTGAACACACACAAATGGGGCTGAACTCATTGGTATTAGACAAAGCCATCACACTACCTCTCATCAATACTCAGAATCTTCAAAGGGAGATATAACCTGCTTTTCTGTGAGACAATGAGTCCTAAGTGTCCCTGTACCTATCTAGGAATCAGTAATCAGCTCTGTTCAATGAATGAGAGGTCAAGCAAGATGGGGATTGGTATGTCAAGAGATCAAGAAGGTGGGGAGAGATTTAAGACATTAGCTAGATGAATGACCTTAATTTTTTCCAGTGAATCACAAAGCAAGATATTCAGCAGAAGAGCTTAGGAAATGTGTGCCATAGAGGTTTTAGGATAAATGAGGTTTAGAATCAATGCTGTAAGGAGTGGGAAGCCACTATTTGACTGAGAGGGGATGAAATAAAGAAGCAGGATGAAAGATCAGTTTTTTTGGTTGTGGTTATGGTCGATGGGGAAATTTGCTTTGCTAGACTATACATACATTTGTTACAAGGGTTTGTTTTTGTTTTTCTGATTTGGAAAGGGGGAGGCAGGAGAGAGAGATGTATTGGGACTAGCTCAAAAAAAGAAATCAGAAGGAAGGTCAGAAGGATCCTGAGACAAGCAGGACAGTTATTTATATACTTAAAAAAATCCATAGAATAAAGGTTCACCGTTTCAGGTACAGTTCTCTCCCTCTAGTTAACAATGTATATGAAAAGTTTCATTTTATCCAGTATATCTTTTTAAAATATTTTATTTCCCCCAATTACATCTAAAAACAATTTTCAACATTTGTTCTTTTTTTTTTTAGAGTTTTGAATTCCAAATGTTATCCTTCCCTTCCTCCCCTGTCCTCTTCCTGAGATGCTAAGCAATCTGATATAGATTATACATGGGCAATCATGTAAAACATTTCCATATTAGTCATTTTGTGGAGGAAAACTTGAACAAAAAATAAATAGATAAAAAAAGAAGGAAAGAAGTAAGTGAAAAATTGTATGCTTTGGTCTGTATTCAGAGACCATCAATTCTTTCTCTGGAGGCAGACAGCATTTTTCATCATTAGTCCTTTGGGATTGCCTTGGATCCTTGTATTACTGAGAAGAACTAAATCCTCCACAGTTGTTACAATGTTGCTGTTACTGTGTACAATGTTTTCTTGGTTCTGCTCTCTTCACTTCGCATTAGTTTGGTTAATTCTTTCCAGGTTTTTCTGAAATCATCCTGCTTATTTTTTAATACCAATTTAATTTATTTAATTAATTTAATACCAATAATACATACCACACATATAATATTTATCTTATTTTAGTAGCACAGTAATATATACCATTTATCCATATACCACAACTTGGTCAGCCATTCCTCAATTGATGGGCATCACCAAAATTTCCAATTCTTTTATTTAGTATATTTTTAAATTAAGAATTTTAAAAGGGGGTGGGCAGAAGAATGGGACAGAGTATTTGAGAAGTAGAATGATTGCCCTGCTTCAATTAGGGCTCTGTTTAGATTAGATCTCATACATTTATAGTAAACCTGGTCAGTGGGTTAAATGATAATGCTCATCACTGGAGGTTAACAGTGCAGAGAACACACTGGAATGTAGTCTCAAGTCATTGATATTAGAGACAGCTGCCTCACAGTTTTATGATTTCCTGCAGTTCCATTCAGTATCACATGAATAGGGAAGAAGGAATGTGTTGGGAGTAGTCCAGATTTGAATTTTGACATAATGTGATTGTTGGTAGAAGAAAGAAACAAAGTATTTGAGAGGAAAGGATAGTGCCAAAGTTGAACTGGTTATCCCTTCCTCCCATATTTGTCCTATAACACTGCTGGGTTCCTATGGGCCACAACTGGGAAGTGGAGGGACTCTTGGCAACACCCCAACTCCACTCCCCTCCACTTAATGAAACACACAGAATTCATCCCCTTCTATGAAATTCTTCCTGGGGTGGGGTGGGATGGGATGCAATATGTGGGGAAGGCCACAGCTCCTCTTCACGGTCATACTGGAGGGATAGGAAATGGCACAGAATACATGGGGAGGATTTGGTGCTGATGGGGGAAAAGTTATTTGCTTGGAATCTCTATCTTCCTGGGCAGGGGAAATACCTTGCTGTGGATCTCAAGCAAAGCTTGACCTCTGCCTTCTTGTATGGAGAAGAGAGACTTTCTTGGATGAGAGGAAGGGAGAGTAAGTCTGGACTGTTGGTCACAGGCACATCAATTGCTCCTTTGGGAGCCATTTCAGACAAAAAGACCACAGAAGCCAAGCTCTGATTGAATCCAGAGCTAAAAGTGAATTTCTTCACATTTTGATGGAATGGTCATTGACAGCCTTTCTCTATACAACTCTGGGGAAGAGCAGCCAAGTACCAACTACCAATGGTAGGCCATCCCATTTTGGGGTATGTGTGTGTGTACACGTGAGTGTGTGTGTGTACATGTGAGTGTGTGAGGCATGTGTGTGTGTGTGTACACGTGAGTGTGTTGCCCCCATGTAGGTCATGTATGTCCACATAGGTCTGTCTAGATGGGGTTAGAAAGGAGGCACAGATAGACATGTCTAGAACCTCATCTATACACCCCTCTTCAAGGGAGACTGATTTCTGTCTGGATGGAAGCAGGAGTCTGGGATAATGAGGCTGGCCACTCTGCTCTCTGAGATAGAATTATATCAATCTATCTCATCTTAAATACTGTTAATTTAGGGGAAGAAATTTTAGGTTCAAACTACACCCCTGATCACTATCCTTAATGAGGAAGGAATGCCTCAAGGTATAGATGCAAGAGCTTGACTCCTTTCCCACTAAATTCCAGATACATATATACAGTACACAATGAATAACAGTATAAACCCATTTGTTTGAGCCTAGAGCAAACAGAAATCAGAGAAGTTATACAGACTCCGGATAAGAGAGTAAGGCTGCTGACTTTGCCTCATTTTAATCTAATTCATTTGAAAGTCATTGGTCTTCTTCAAGAATGAAGGGTGAATAATAACAATAGATGAAAATATACCAGACGATATGTGGAGTGAATGAACTATCCTCTTGGGAGCAAGATATTTCAGAGAGAGAGAGAGAGAGAGAGAGAGAGAGAGAGAGAGAGAGAGAGAGAGAGAGAGAGAGAGAGAAATACACAGAGAGAGGAGAGAGAGAAGAGAGAGAGGGAGAGAGATACACAGAGACAGAGAGCGATACACAGAGAAAGAGATACACAGAGATAGAGAGACATATACACAGAGACAGAGGCAGAGAAAGAGAGACATACAGAGACAGACAGAGACAGAGGTTGAAAGAGATAGAGAGAGTCTTAGATGTTAGCTAAGGGGAAATTCACTGAAATCTCTAATGTAGCCATTGCCCAATTGATAAATGTGTCAGAGGACATGAATTGGAGGTTTTCAGAGGAAGATATTCAAGCTATCTAGTAGTCATATGGAAAAATTTCTCTAAATCATTAACTATGAGAAAATACAAAATAAAACAATCCTGAGGTTCTACCTTATGCATATTAGATTGTCAAGGTTGACTAAAAAAGGAAAATGACAAATGCTTGAGGACCTGCTTGCATAGCTATGAACTGGTTTAACCATTCTGGAAAGGAATTTGGAACTGTGCCCCCAAAGTTATTAAACTTTGCCCATTTTTGACCCTGTGATACTACTACTAGATCTGTACCCCTCAAGATACCAAAGGAAGGAAAAGACTCAAGTATAAAAACATTTATAGCAGTTTCTGAGGTGGCAATGAATTGGAAACTAAGGGAGTACCCATCACCTGAGGAATGGTTGAATAAGTATATAAATGTGATGTCAAGAAATGATGATGGGAATGGTTTTAGAGAAACCTTGACAATTGTATGAACTGATGCAGAGTGCAGTGAGAACCAGGAAAATAATGTATGCAGTAACAATATTGTAAAGACAGTCGACTTGGAGGTTATTAAGCACTCTGAACAGAGAAACCAACCATAATTCCAGAAGGCTCACAATGAAACCTGCCACCTACTTCCTGATAGGGCATAGGGCATGCCTGATGCAGAAATTTGTTTTGCTTCTTTATATTTCTTCATAATAGGGTTTTTATTTTTCTTGCTTTCCCAATGAATATGGGGAGGTGAGAGAAAAAGTAGATTTTGTTTTAAAAATAATTGGTTTTGAAGGGCAGTACAGATCAGTGAGACACTCTGCTGGAGACTTCCTGCCAAGCTGACATTGAACCATTACCAAATATGCCTTGAATGTCTTGTCATCCAATCAGCTCTGAAAATGATTATTTATTCCATATCCTCTATCTCCTCCATGAGAATAATATGAAATATTTTATCAATAGCTTGGCCAAAAATCCACAGAGACACGGTACTTTTAAAAAGTTGTATTCCTTTATTGTCAAACTTCAGATAGAAAGGGATGGGAAAAGAGACTACAGAGAACGCTACATAGAAGGTCTTGATTTGAGAGAGAAGGCAACAGAGGCCCCCCAAGTGGCAGAGCCTTATCCGAGGTGGCAGAGCTGGCAAGGGAGAGAACCAACAAGGGATTAGACCCCTCTTTGGTGTTGGGAGTCGAGCTGAAGGGTCAGGTGAGTGGGTGGTAGAGGATCAGAGGCATGTCTTTGCCTGACCTTGGGGTAGGTCCTGGCTGAATGCTTCAGAGGATAGGAGGAAGATCTTTTGATTTGGACTGTAGGTTTGGATAGGATGCAGGCTCCTGTCTCCTGGATCTGCCTAGCTGCCAAAGGAAGAAGAAGTTGACCCATGGTCCAGCTGAATTCCTCATCAACTGCTGTCCTTGGTCCTGTCTCCCAAGGCCTAAACCACTGCACAAGGTCAGCCTGGGCTGGCCCTGCAGGAACATAATTCCAGAGGGACACTCCAAATCTCTGATAGGTGTCCAGCTTCTCATACTTAGATTCTTCAGTCACCTGGGAAGGAGAGGAGACAAAGGAACACCAGTGTCTTTCCTTTGAAGGCCAGGACTTCTTTCTGGTCAGAGGAAGCACTGGTTTTGTCCTGGAAAAGTGACATCTCCCTGTGTCCCAGGATTATGGGATGCTCCCCTGTCCCTCCCAAGTTAAGACACAGGATTTTCCTAGCAATCTCTCTGGGATAGTGTGGGTAATATGTGAGGGGGTTACACTGCCCCCGCTTCCCTATAGGAACTTACTGTTAAGAGGGTGGGGATTTGAGTGGTGGGGAAGTAGGCTATGATAGGATCACCTCTGGGCTGGGAAGTGATCTCTTTGGATGAACAGGGGATTTGGGTGGTAGGTAAGTAGGGGAGGGATATACTTACCTGGATATAATAGGAATGTCTCTTGGCTGGAAAGTGCTTGCTGGGGAGAAGGTAGACATTTCTTGCTGGAGAAGATGAAAGAGTATAGTCCCTGTGCATGAGCTGGGAGTGTGAGGATAGACTGAGGTCAGACACTAGTTGGAGGGTGGGGGAGGGGAAAGAGAGAGGGAAATTAAAAAAAGCAAACCCAGCATACGAAAGGAATTTCTATATGAATACCCTCTATGAGGTTAGAGCTTTCGCTTAGCTGAATAAGGTATGTTTTTGAGGCCCCTATCTCCAGCACCACCTTTTCTGGACATAGAGTAGACTCTTAATATAAGCTTAATATTTCTATTTGACTTCTCTGTGGGTGCAAGGGGTGTGGTTAAAAAAGATTGGATGTCTCAGGGTCCAGGCCTTATCAGGAGTTTATCCTAGGGACACAAGTACTTTTCAGCCAAACTTCAATCTAACCACTTTAGGGCCCAATGTCTGAAGCCCTTAACAAAAGGAGTAAAAGAGCAGACAATGCACTGCTGCTGTGTAGATGAGGAAAACTACTACTACTACTATTCTCTGGGATGGGCCCCTAAGGTACAGATGCATCCAGGTTGGGGAAAGTGGGGTTCAGGGTGGGCCCTTTAGAAGAGGAGTTGATATCTTACCTGAGGGAAGCAGTGAGGGCTGAAAAGGATACACTGATCTAGAACAGGAAGAGAAAGCTTTCACCACTGGCTCTTTCTGAGACTTCAAACTTCTGGGCTTTTCCTTGGATTCCATTTTAGCTGAGAAGAAAGGAAGTCAGAAAGACGTAAGTGGAGCGAAGGTTGTTCTGAGAAGGCCTTGTCCTTCCTACCTCCACATTTGATTATGAGAGTGATGTAGACTTTACAGGATTAAAAGCTGGCAGGGGTCTTCGGGATCCTCTCATTTTAGAGACCTGGGATGACTTGCCCCAAATTATATTGATGGTTGTAACTGGCAAAGCAGAGACTTTGAGATCTTCAGATTCCAAATATAGGGTTTTTCCATTATAGCCAGTTTTTGCTCTCCCTCCCAGTATGATGTTTTCAGCATGAACCTGGGGTTCGAGTGGGAGGCCTAGGTGCAAAAGTTTGTTCCAGATTCCTAGATCTATTTCTGCCCACCAGTTTCTATTTTTTCCCCCACTTAAGTCAATAGCCTTCATCCCTCAATTACCCCTCTTCCCTCCAGATCAATTGCCATTCTCCTGAAGCTTTAACTTACTTGTGGGACCAAAGTGGTGAACAATGACTCAAATCTATACAAGCTTCTAAGAGCTGTGAGTGCTAGGCTGCCCTTGTGGCTTGGCTTCCAGTTCTTCAGGTATCTCCAAGTGCTTTGTTAGAACTCCAGCCTGAGCTCTCGGATGCTTGGTGTGGCCTTCAGCCTGTTGGCTTTGGGAAATGGATCCTGGTGCCTGGATAATGTCTTTAAAATCCTGAGTTAGGGGGTGGAGTCTCAGGGCCTTTTGTTAGACCCCAGCCTCTGAGTAGTCACTTAGGAGACACTAACTCCTCCAGAGTAGTCACTTAGTAGGTGCTAACTCTTTCATCAGGGCACCCAACACAAAGATACTCCTAATACTCACCTCTCAGGCAATAAGTTCTCACCTTGAGCTTGAATTCCCCTGTTAAGAGACCTGGGTAGTAAAAGCCTGTGATTACTTATCCCTCAAGCAGGGAGTTCTCTCCTGGCAGTCTCCAGCAGCCAATCAGAGTTACTTGAGTGAATAACAACCTGTAGCCTACCATCTGTGACCCAGGGACTCAGGTCGGGCAAAGGGAGTTGATCTTTCCTTGGAAGGCCATTAGAGAGGACAGGTAACATGTTTGACTACAGCTAGGAAAAGGGGCAGGATGTTTGATGAACATCCAAGAGTGGGGGGTTTCTAGGACTGAAGGAGAAGGGGTACAGAGACTGAGTGTGCCTCTCCTTTCTCTTCTGCAGCCCCTGAGAGCTTCGTGAGCTCAGGGTGCCAGTGTTACCTTTGTTTTGGTAGGGAGATGAGGCTTGTTCTTGAAGGAGAACCCAGAGAAGATTGTGACAGGTGTTTAAGAGAGGTATAGTCATGGGGCTGTAAGAGTACAGGTCTGCAGTGGTTGTGATCTGGACAGTTAAACTTTGGTGGGATTTCCACAAACAGAAATGGAGAACATGGGGTGGACAAACTCTCAGATGGGAGGGTCCAGGAAGGGTAGTGCAGACTGGAGTCCAGGGGGAAGGACTGGAGGCAAGGAGTCCTGGATGGAGAATCTTTGTAAATGGTAGTAAGATCCTAAAGTGAGGAATTATCAGGAGAGTGAGGAGAAAGGGATGCATTGGAGAGATGTTGTGGAGATAGACTGAAAAAGTCAATCTGGATGCTAGAGGGGATGGAGCAGGAAGTGCCTCCCACATGTCTCTGAAGCTTTCAGTGTGGGTGAGTCGGGAGGAAGGGAAGCCCTCAGAGATATGCAAGGACACCCTCTAAAGGTAGTGTTGACTTTTTTATATACATAAGAGAACTGGAAAGGTGGCAGGTGTTTACAGATAGAAAACCTCAATCCGTCACAGAGGGTATCAAGAAACCGTTGTGGTAGATGAGAATTGTCCCCCCTTGCTTTATAGACAAGGAAATTCTGAGAAGAGGTGTAATTGTCAAAAACTTCAAAAAGGTAATATGATTAGGGCCCTAAGGAACCTGAGGATATCAGGATATGGGGACTCACAGGGAGAGATTGCTGAGGACTGCTGCATGCGCTAAAGGAAATATGAAAACAAGGGACGGGATGGTCTCAGCACGGAGCCAAGTGACTCTTGTCAGTTCAACAACAACATACAACATTTTCCATGGGGCTATCCCTTTATTTTCCAGTTTTAAAAGGTAGGAATGCACAGGATTACACATTGTGAACAATTAGAGACCTCAAGGATCATTTAGTAGGAGCCCCTAATTTTAGAGAGAAGAAAACTGAGGCTACAGGAAGGGGAAGTGACTAAGTCAGGGTCACACAGTAAGGCAAAGCATTGGGCCAGACCTCTCAGGGGCCAGGGGCAGGGTTGATCAAGGATTATAGTTAAGTCTTCTTTTGGCCTTGGGATGGGGCCTGGCTGAGCGCTTAGGAGGGTAGGAGGCCGATGTTCTTTGGTTTGGGGGCTGTCCAATCATCTGACTGGGAGTGATGTAGGCCCCTGGCCCCTGGATCTGCGTGGGCTCCAAGTCAGGCAGGAGCTGACCGCTGGAGCAGCTAGAACTCTCTTCAGTTTCTGTACTGAGTCCTGCCTCCAAGGGCTGTAAGCATGGCATGGGATGAAGCTGGGCTGGCCCAGGGGGCCTTTGGGGAGCCTGGTTCCAGAAAGATGCTCCCAATTGCAAGTGAGAGTCCGACCTCTTCTCAGAGTTTTGTATTATCTGTAAAGGGAAGGGGGGATGGCAGAGTCAGAGGACTCAAGCAGGGTTAGGGGTCCTCACTCTGAACTTCACGATTTCCTTCCTCATTGTGGGAGGAAGCACCACATTTATCCTGGTAATGTTTTTGATTTCTGTGTCCCAGGATTCTTGAGCCTCCCAACTTAAAACACAAGACATTCTTATCAATCTCCCAGAGGGCTGGGGTAAGCCCAATATTTGGGGAAGGCCACTCATAAGACACCCTTCAAAGGGTCTTCCTGTGGAGACTCCAAATATCAGAGACCAGAGAGAGATTGAGGTGACAGAACTGGCAGCGCTTACTTACCTGGGCATAATCTATATCTTTCTGAGCTGGGAAGTGCCGGCTGGAGCTCCTGGGGGAAATCTGGGCCTTTTCCTGCTTGAGCAGATCAAGGGACATTTCTCCTGTGGATGGAGAACTTAGCTTGTATACACCCTGAAAGCAACTCTCACCAAAACTTGCCCATACTGGCCATAGGAACAAAAATATCCCAGGTCTTGACCAAATCTCTCCACCTTGTTCAAAGTTGGAGCAGCAGAGACTTTAGCAAAGGTTTGGACAAAAGCATTGCCTGATCTAGCCAACTAATAAATCCCAACAGAAAGGATATCTGGTTGGTGTGTCTTCACCTGCTGGCTGATGGAGCCATGCAGGCGCTTTGGGATTCCTTATTTAGATGCTGCTTACCACTGTTTCAACAGCATATTATAGAATGTTGTCAGGAGCCAAAATTAGCTTCACTGACATGTATATTGTAGATTATGCCCTCCTTTCCTTTTTTTGTGTGTAAAAACCAGGACATTTGCCATTTCCCAACTGATAAATCCTCGAAGGATATGAATAAGCAATTTTCAAGGGGAAAAGTCCAAGCTATCAACAGCTACAGAAAAAAAATTACTTCTAATAACTCATAATTAGAGAACTGCAACTAAAACAATTCAATGGCTCCTGCCCATTCGATTGACAAATGGGACAAAAAGGAAACTGCCAAATGTTGGAGAGGCTGCAGGCAATCAGGTCTATTAATTCAGTGTTAGTGGACTTGGGAATTGGTTCAGCCATTTTGAAAAAGTAATTTGGAAATAATGTTCCCTAAAGTCACTAGTCTATATACTCTTTGACCCAGCAATTATTGCAGTAGGCCTTTTCTACAAAGAGATCTAAGAAAGATATAACAAAAAATATCCATAGCAACCCTTCTATTTGGTATTTTTTGCAAATCGCTAAGGGAATGCTCATCTACTGGAGAATTGCTGAATGAATTATGGTCTATGAATTTAATGCAATACTTCTGTGCCATAAGGAATGAAGACAGGAATCATCTCAGAGAAACCTGAGAAGACCTATGAATTGGTGCAGAGTGAGCAGAACAGGAACTTCATTTATCTGATGGTAAAAACATTGCAAAGAAACAACTCTGAAAGCCTAACCCACGCTGATTAATAGAAGGACAACCCTAGCTTCAGGCGGACTGACAAGATGATGGAGATTGCTCCCTACATCCTGACAGGTGACAGACTAAAAATGTAGAATGAATGCATTTTTGGATATGACAAATGTGGGATTTTTTTTCTTGACTGTGCATATTTGTTACAAAGAAGGCTATTTTTGTAGATATGGATGTGGGATTAAGGGCAGAGGGGAGGGTTGGGCTAAGTGCTAGTGTTTCTTTCTTTTTTGTAAATTAAATTATAAATTTCTTTCAAACTAAAGTTCATATTCTCTCCTTCTCCTCCCTCCTCCCCACCCAGAGAAAGCAAGAAAAAAACATTACAGGTTGTTGTTCACCCTTTGTTTTCAAAGAGGATCAGTGACATCACAGGGTTATTTAAGTGAGGCAGAGCTGTGCAAAGGCATCAGCCTCACTCTCTCCTCCAGAGGCAGGACAAAAATCAGGATGACTGCCAATGACCCGGGATAAAGTGGATGACTTTGGCATGTTTGATATTTGACCAAACTCTAAGTTCTCCACAGCACCTACTTCAGTCACCTTCATGGCCACTGGAACAAAAGATCCTCATCCTCTGCTAGGTTTGAGGTCTGTAGGTTACCCTCAGCCTTGTTTAGCCAAGATGGTTTTACTGGGGTGTGGCTACTGTGTGTGCTGCAGTTTCTTGGAACTGGGGTATAGGTGGGCAATAAAGGTGGATGAGAAGCCCTGAAAAGGTTCCAGCACACCTCATACCAAAGGTTTGAGTCCTCCCCAAACACCTCATTCACTCCTGTAATCTGTATTATACATGTTATGTTACATACAAACATATATAACCTGTATATATGTATAATATACATACTATACATACACATATAATCAAGCAAAACAAGTCCCCTTCTGGACTATGTCAGTACAAATGTCTCAGTCTGCATTTTTAATTGATAACTTATCAACCAGGAAATTCTAGGTGTGAGCTTCATTGTGAGTCTTCTGGGACTCAGAAGAGTTCCAGTGGTTGGTCATTGTGCTGTAAGACTTTCAAAGCTGATTGTCTTCATAATATTGTTATTATATAAATTCTTCTCCTAGTTCTGCTCACTTCACTCTGTATCATTTATACAAGTTTTCCCAATTTCTCCGAAACCATTCCCCTTCATCATTTCTTAAGGCACAGTCGTCTTCCATCATATTCATACTATAATTTGGTCATTCCCCAATTGATGGTTACCATCTTGCTTTCAATAATATTATACATAAATATTTTTGTATATATTGGTCTTTTCCCCCTTTCTTTGATTTCTTTGGCAGCTAGGTGGCCCAGCTGAGTGGGCATGGAGTCAGGAAGACCTGAATTCAAATCTAGCTTCAGATATTTACTAGCTATATGACCCTGGGCAAGTCTCTTAACTTCCGTTTGCCTTAATCCACTGGAGATGGAAAAGGCAAACCACTCCAGTATCATTGCCAAGAACATCCATGGACAGTATGGTCTATAGGGTCACAAAGAGATGGTCTCTTTGGATGGATCACTCAGCAACAGTAACAATACAGACCCAGTATCTTTTTCTAGCTATAAGAAGTTATCTTGTCCTATCCTATACTAGTTTGATTGGGATGGCCCTAAATAAGTAAATTAGTTTAGACATTCCTATTATTTTTATTATATTGGCCTGGCCTGCCTGTGAGTAATTAACATTTCTCCAATTATTTCCATCGGTCTCCAGTTTCTTACCTGGGAGATCCAGGGAGGATAGAAGGCTACACCGTTTCACCAGCTGGGGGTAGATGGGGTCAAGCTCTGTCTGCATCTTATTTTCACAGGTTATAATCAGATCTTTTACTTCCATTTTGGCTGAGAGGAAACAGAAATAGGTAAGTGCTATGAGGTGCCTCTTATTGGGCTTTGGGCTTGTTGGCTTCCTTCTCCTTCCATCCCCCCATAGATGTTAGAGTGGTTTAGCATCATAGGATTTAGTTAGAGGAGATTTTAGAGAAATTATTCCAAATTCCTCATTTTACCATTTTGTAGCCAAGGAAACTGATGCCCTTGGAGGTGGTCACTTTCTCAGTCACATAAGTAGGTCAAAAGAGTCAAGGAGAGAATTAGATCTTCTATACCAGGGCGTCTCCTAGTCATTTAGCATTTATGAAGCCCCTACTTTGTGCGAGGACCTGTGCTAAGCACTGAGGATAGGAAAAAAATGACAAAAGGCACTCCTGCTCTCAAGGAACTCATAGTCTAATGGGAGGCAATATACACACAACTGTAAAGAGAAGATATAGACAGGATCGTTGGGGTACTCTCAGAGGGAAGGCACTGAGAGTCAGTACTGGGAAAGGCTTCTCCAAGAAGGTGAGATTTGACAGAGGCCAGGACAGCTAAGAGGTAGAGATGAGGAGAGGGAGTGTTCCAGGCATGGGGGAGAGCCAGTGAAAAGGAGAGGAGAGTGTGGGCTTGGGTTTAGGAACAGCCAGGAAGCCAAAGTCACTGTCCAGGGAGGGGAGGAAGACAGGAAAAGCTCTGAAGGGCTTTAAAAGCCAAACAGAGGCTACAGTTTCTATTTGATATTGGAGGTAATAGGAAGTCACTGGAGTTGATGGAATAGGGTGGTGATAAGGGCTTTTTAGTTTGACAGCTGAGAGGAAGGTGGCTTGGAGTAGGCAGAGACTTGAACCAGAAGGCTATTGTAATACTCTAGACATGAAGTGATGAGGGCTTGCACCAGGGTGTTTGCAGAGTCAGAGGAGAGAAGGTGGTGTATACTGAGATGTGTTATGGAGGTAGAAATGGCAGTACTTGACCACTGATTGGATAGTGTGTGTGTGTGTGTGTGTGTGTGTGTGTGTGTGTGTGTGTGTGTGTGTGTGTGTATGTGTGTGTGTGTGTGTTTAAAAGAGTGAGGAGTCAAGGATATGCAGGCCTGCTTAACTAGGGGAATTGCACTACCCTCCACAGTAAGAGAAAAGGTAGGAAGAAGGGAGAATATATTTGAGAGGGAAAATAATAAGTTCAGTTTTGCACATACTGAGTTTAAGATATCTACAGGAAAACCAACTGGAGATATCTAAAGGGCAACTGGAGATCTGAGACTGGAATCTGGGGGAGTGCTTAGGGCCAGTCAAGAGTGGGAGTTGATGAGATCTCCATGTGAAAAAGTATAGAAAAGAAAAAAGGGAAAAGGGCCCAGGCATAGCCTTGAAAGACCCCCATGGTTAGTGGGCATGCTATGGATGAAGATCCCGTAAAAGAGACTAAGAAGGAACAGCCAGAACTAGGAGAGAGCATTGCAATAAATACCCAAAGAGAACAGAGTATTGAGAAGATGTGATTGACGGGACAGCATCACAGGATACAGAGAGATCAGAAGGTTGAGGACTGAGAAAAGGCAACTGGGAAATCATCATTAACTTTGGAAAGAGAAGTTTAGTTGGAGATGAGGTCAGAAGCTAGACACAAAGTGTTGGAGTGAGATATAAGGAAGTAGACACCTATTTCAGAAGGTCTTTTCAATGTTGTTCTATCCTGTTCCATTCTTTGTGACCCCAGTTCGGATTTTCTTGGCACAGATCCTGGAGTGGTTGGCCATTTCCTTCTCCAGCTCATTTTATAGATAAGAAAACTGAGGCAAACGGTTACATGATTCACCCAGGGTCACACAGCTAGAAAGTGTCTGAGCCTGGATCTGAACTCAGAAAGATGGCTTCCTATCTTTCAGGCCCTGAACTCCATCCACTTAGATACCAGTTGTTTGTTAGAATGAGATGAATAGAAGTAGCAATATTTATTTTAGAAGACCTTTCCAATGAGTTCAGCCATAAAAGGGAGGGGAGATATGATGGGGCAATCACGAGGGCAGATGAATGGATTAAGTGAGTTTGTTTGAGGATAGAGAAAACACAGGCATATGTTTGGGTCATAGGGAAGCAGCATGTGGAAAGGGAGAGTCTGAAAATTAGTGAGAAAGTAGGGGCAATAGAGGGGGGCTAGTCTACTGGAGAAGACAGGGTAGGATGGGATTCCTTGTGTCTAGAGAGGAGTTTGCTTTGGCAAGGAGAAAGGCTACCTCTTTATATGGAGCGAGAGAAGGAGGAGATGGTGGTATCAGGCACATGGGAGTTCTCTATGAGTGGCCTCAATTTTTAAAGTAAAATATGGTTCTCTGAAGGTTTTCAGCTGAGAGAATGGGGGAGGAGGAGCTCTGGGAGGTTTGAGGAGAGCTGCTGTGGTAAGTGGGATAGTGAATCCATCAGAAGGTATAAACATTGCCTTCCTGCAGGGAAGGGATGGAAACCAGTAGAACCAGGGCAAGGATGATGTCGTGGGAAAGAACTGAGGGGGGGAGGGGTTGGAGATCCTAGGGAGGGTGAAAAACAGGATCTCGAATTGAAAATCTGAGAAGAGGTGGGATGACAACAGATTAGGGTCAGGTGAAAAGCATTTTGGAATTCATGAATGTGGAACGCTTGGGGGTGATGGTGAGAGCAAAGGTATGGCCATCTTGGGATGTGGCTGTGAGCGTGGTAGAATCGGGGCAATAAGGAATCGGAGGTGTCCTTGGACAAGCCCCTTCTGTTCTTTCCCTGTCTCTTTGACAAGGCAATCGAGTACAGGTGTGGATATGTTACACCTGCTAAAATGTACTGAATACAAGATAATATTTTCCCTAATCCTAAAAATGTCTACCCTTGACTCTTCTACTCCATTGTGCAACTGTCATCTCTTTCCATGTCTTCCCTCCCCATTACAGTGTAAGTTCTGGAAGAAGGTTGTATATAGCTGATATCCACTACTTTACTACCCATCACTCTCCTTACCCTTCTGGGGCAAGGACTTTTTCAAAAGTCACCAATGAGTTTTTAACTGCCTAGTCTTTGTAGGATCATATATTCAATCTAGAAGAGACTTTAGAAGTCAACCAGTGCAGCCTTCTTATTTTACAGATGAGGAAATTGAGGTGCAGAAGTGCTAAGTGACTTGTTCAGGTTCAACATAGCTATTATGTGTTTGAAACAGCTTTCAAACCCAGATTTTCTCAGCTCCAGGTGCAGAATTCTGTCCATTACTTTAAAAGTGACCCAAAAAGAGATAGACAAGGAGATCCAACTAAACTAAAAGTCCGCTTAGAAGTCAGTTACATTTTGATGTTCCCTGATTTGTAGCTCAGATCTTACTTAATATTTTTTCTCTCTCTAATGTACATACTAGGTACTTAATGCTTGATAATAAATTGATGACTGACTGAATGAAAGAAAAAGCATTGATTAAATGATTACAATAGACAGGCACCCATCCCCTCTGACCTGAGCTATTATAATCATTTGCTTATGATTATATGTCTCTGCCACAAATCTCCCCTCACTCCAGTCTATCCTCCACTTGGTTGTCAAAGTGTTCTTCCTGAAGTGTAAGCATATCACCTTCTGTGGCTCCCTATTACCTCTAAGGTCAAATATAAAGTCTTCTGTTTGGTTTTTAAAACCTTTCATAACTTGCTTCCCCACCCCCTTTCCAGCCTTCTTACATAGTACTGATCCCCTCTCCCTCATCCCACCATGCACTCTGTGATCTTATGAGACTGGCCTCCTAGCCATTCCTAAGACAAGATACTCCTCTCTCAACTCTGGCTATTTCACTGGCTGTTCTTCATGCTTGGAATATGCTTCCTCCTCATCTCCATCTCTTGACTTCCCTGGCTAGCTTCAAGTCCCAGCTACAATCATACCTTCTGCAGAAAGTGTTTCCCAATCCCTCTTAATTCTAGTGCCTTCCCTCTGTTGATTACTTCTAATTTATTTTCTATATAGCTTTTCGTCCATAGCTGTTTACATGTTGTTTCTTTAAAGGATTGTGAACGCCTTGATGGAAGGGATTATCTTCTGCCTTTCTTTGTATCCACAGGCCTTACTTAACAGGCTGCCCGACTCAAATGAAGTGCTTAATAAATGTTTATTGATTAATTGACTGAGTGAAAAGGGCTGTGCTAAGCCCTGGGGAATAAAAATAGAACAGGAACATAGTTCTTGCTCTCAAGGAAATCAGTTTCTGCAGGGGTTCTTTACCTAGAGTTCCGTGGACTTGTGTATCTATATCTATCTATCTATCTATATACATACACATATATATGCATATAGAAATATACTAACTGTATTTCAACATATCTAGCTTCCCCTGTTGATCCTATGTATTTTATGTTAGGAATTTGATATCCTGAAAGAGGAACTGTAGGCTTCACCAGACCAAATTCATTTATTCATCTATAAAATAATATTCATTTCTGATAACTGAGTCATCTGACAGGGCCAAGGACTTTGGGGGTGATAGCTTTGTTTTTTGGTCCTTGGTAGCTGTGGTTGCTTGGGGTACCTGTAGAGGCGTCCCCACAAGTCCACGGACAGCCGTTTCCCAGCGCTATGGATTTAGGCCGGGCAGCTGGTCTGTCTGCCCTTCCCTAGGCCCTGGAGCTGGCTTACCTTCCGGAAGGATGGCAGCTCCTCTGTGGTTGGTGGTGGCAGCAGCGGCGGTGTTGCCCGAGAGTGTCGGGCCCCTTCTCCGCGAGGGCTGCTCTCCTCAAGGACGGTAACCAGGGCCGCCCGAGGCTTCAGGATCCAGGTGCGCTCATGTCAATCACACATGAAAGTGACCTAGGTTAGGGTTCCATTCCTCGCTACTGTATCCCTCGCGGAGGGCCAGAGTTGTTTCTTTGTTTCTTTTTCGATCTTTACTCTGTTTCGCCCCCAATGCCCCGCCCAATCAAGACCCTTTAAGCAATAGGGGCTTCATCAGCGTTAGCTAAAGGAGTGAGCTTGAGGAATCGTCTGCCGGTGCTCCCCTAACTGGAAGTCTGTGAGCTAACGCTTGAGCGCCTTCGGTGGGGGGTACGAGGATTCTTGTTCGGCTATGGGATGGGCTGGGTGGCCTCTGTGGTCCTTTCCAGCTCCGGAGGCTTGGAATCCAGAGAATGAATGAATGAATGAATGAAGGGAGGTGCTGGCAGTGATTGACAGAAGCGCCCTAGAACTTCACAGGGTTCTTCGGCAGGCGGCGAGAGAGAGAGAGAGAGAGAGAGAGAGAGAGACAGAGACAGAGACAGAGACAGAGACAGAGGGGGGGGGACAGGAGAGAATGAGAGAGAGGACAGGAGAGAATGAGAGGACAAGAGAGAATGAGAGAGAGGGGCAGGGGATGGGGTTGAGGAAAGGGGGAGAAGGGGAGAGGGGGAGAGTGGGAGGAAGGAGGAGAGAAAGAGGGAGGGAGGGAGGGAAAGAGAGAGAGAAAGAGGGAGAGAGGGAGAAAGGAGGGGGAGAGGGCAAGGGAGGAGAGAAGAAGGGGAGCGGGAGAGATAGGGAGTGAGAACGCGAGAAAGGGATAGGGAGCGAGAGTGCAAACGGGAGGGGGCAGGAGGAGGAGAGGGCCAAAAAGGCGCATGCGCAGTCCCAGCAGAAGGCCATCTCGCGCATCTTTTTGCGCATGCTCCTCCCAGCCCGAGGAAAGGAAGGGAAGAAGATGGCGGCCTCCTCTGTGTGCCGGGTCGGCGGTGTCGCGGCCCGGGCCCTTCTGCGCGCCCGCGGCTCGGTGAGGCCTCATCCCTCCCCGGTCGAGCTCGATGTCCCCGCGTGGGAGGGGAAAAGGGGAACCAGCTTGGACGGGGGTGCCTCGGGGCGGGAGCATTCCCGGAGCCGGGGTCACGGGAAGGTCACGGTCACAGGCGGGTGGGGGAGGGGGGAGGTCAAGGGGCGAGCGCCCGGCCTGGCGAGGGGTACGGGCAGGGGGCCCCGGGGAGGCGTGGTCTGGGTGCCCTTGGAAGCCGGGCGGCCCGGCCCAGCTTTGGCTGTGTGGGGTCCGAGGCTGCAACTGCCCCGACCGCGGAGCGGGGTGCCCCTCCTCTTCCCCAGCCTCAGTTTCCCCATCTTGCAGCTGGGCGGACTGGCCCCGACGCCGCCCGCGGCAGCCCGGAGAGGGCATGTAGCCCCCGGGGGGTGACCCAGCAGTGCCGTGGGAGGGCAGGACTGGGCCTGGGTTCGAGTCCCGACAAGGATGAGAAGGCCTCTCTCCCTCCTCAACCTTCAAGCACCTTAGAAAGCCGGGATCTTGCCCCACCCTGTCCCGTTTGAGTTCTAGGTGTCCCTTCACCTTCCTGTCCTAGGAGGAGCAGCCGACACCTGGACCCACAGGCCCCAGGACGGTGGCCGCCCGCCCCGCAGTACCTGTATTCTTTTGGAGGCGCTCTTGAGGGTTAGCTGAGTGTGCTTCATTCAGGCCAGAAACAGAAGCCCAGACACTTCCTGCAACGTGAAATACCCAAGTGGTTTAGTGTAGTAGACGGATCCCTGTACCAGGGATTGGGAGGCCTTGGTTCTGCCACTTACTAACTATAATCCGTGAACTTGGACCCTCTCTGGGCTTCAGTTTTCTCATCTATAAATAAGGCATTTGGACTAGGTAATCTCTTACCAGCCCTAGCCTTAGATGATTCTGAACACTTAACAAAAAGATCCAGCCAAAAGGGCCAACCTTCCGGGCAGGCCCTGTGCTCCACTACAGTGCCTGGAGGTTAATGCTCCTTGAGCACCTGTGAACTTGGTGACCATGTGGTTTTAACGTTTTTATCAGTAGCTATAAAGGTGTACATCAGAATTTCAGGTAAAACATAGAGGATGGATTGCTAACAGACAAGAGTGTCAGAATCCATAAAATACAGGCTAAATCTAACATGAAATTCAATAGGAATAAATGTCAAGTCTTATATTTGGGTACCAAAAATCAACTTCACAATTATAAGAGGGTGGTATGGTGAAATAGTAATTGGCCTGGGGACAAAAGTCTGGGGTTTTTAGTAGACTGCAAGCTCAGTGAGTCTGCCTGGGGAGTTGCAGTCAAAAAAGCATAATGTGATCTTGGTTTGCATTAAGAGGGGCATAGGATCTGGGATTAGGGAGATACTCTGTACTCTGCTTGTGCAAATCTCATATATAACATGTTTCAGGTTTAGTTACTGTGGTCTAAGGAGGGCAGAGATAAACTGCAGAGTATAAGGGTGTCCTGAGCAGGATCCATGACATGAGGAACAGTTGAGTTAGACATTTCTAACCTGTAGAAGAGAAGGTTCGGAGTGTACATATGGAGACATATCCTTCTCTGCCCTTGTTCTTGAGTTGCTTCAGTTGTGTATGGGGCTTCCTTGGCAAAGATACAGGCATCCTTTACATTTTCTTCTCCAGAGTAGTTTACAGATCTGAGGCAAACAGGGTTAAATGACTTGCCCAGAGTCATATGGATAGTAAGTGTCTGAGGCCAGCTTTGAACTCATGAAGGTGAGTTCCTGATTCCAAGACCAGTGCTCTACTGTGCCACCCAGCTGCATTTCTCCATCCTCCCCCTCCCCCATAGGTGTATAGGAGGGAGTATAAAACTTGTTCTATTTGGCTCCAGAGGACAGAATCAGGAACAGTGTGCAGAAAGTTGCTACAAAGAGGCATATTAAGGTTTGATATTAACAAATAGAGCTGTCCAAAAATGGGAATGGGCTGCCACTGTAGGTGGTACATGTAGCCCTCTGTGGAGGTCTTTAAACAGAGGCTGAATATGTTATCCAACTTGTTGAATATGTTATAATGGTGATTTTTGTTGAGTATGGGTTGGACTAGGACTAAATACCTCTAAGGTACTTTTCAACTCTAAATTTTATTTTTTTTAAAGTTGTTGACTATGGGTCAAAGGGTGGCTTGTTGCAGACCCAAACATCTTTGTTGAGTGGACTTGTGTCTAGTTCGAATTGCTGAGTCCTAAAATAATACATCATGCTGTCTTTGTGAGAATTGTTGCTTGAGCTTCTTAGTTTTTACTATTAGCAGCTTTGTTAAAAGTAGGCAGCAAAAGAGGAGGCTGAAGTTTCTGCTACAGTGAATTATTTTGAATTATCTCTGGATTTGGATCTACTGCTTTTCTGTTCCATAACATGAGAGTTGTCTGTAGTGCGTCTCTAGTGTTGTGACTTCTTGAATTGTTTTTGTGAAAATCATTGTGTCCCTTTTCCTCTTTTTCTCTGTAATCTGTTGTACTCAAGCCAAGACTGTCCTGAGTGGACTTCCCAGAGACTGCTTTGGGTGGCTGAGCGATGTGGGGCGGGGGGGCATTCAAATAGTCAAATTTTCATACAAATTGTTCTTAGTGCTTAGGCGGCTAAAAGATGCAGACCTTGTCTTCGCAGAGTCATTCATTATGGGAGAGATAGAAAAATAGATCATTCCTAGGTTTTGGTGTCAAAAGAGAAGAGAAAGTGAGTCGGGGTTGTGTTTGTTGGATCAAGGATGACTGAGCGCAGTATGGCTAGATTTACTAATAACATTGTTATTTCTTCAGCCTTCTCTATTAAAGTCACCCACAACTCGTACTGCAGCTACCTTTGTTCAGACTCTCCAGAACATTCCAGCAACCCAGGTCACTACGCTGGACAATGGTCTCCGGGTGGCTTCTGAGGACTCCAGCCAACACACCTGTACGGTAAGTTTGAAATGGGTTTCTTAGAAAGTTGCATCATTACTTACCAGTGTTAGGGAGAAAATCCTATAAACTGTCACGCTAGGAATGGGTCAGTTAGTTGGCTTATGAGTAGACATCTCTAAGACCAGTAATACTTTACCACCGATGGGCAGTGCCTCACCTAGTATTGCCCTGTAGGACTAAAGGAGTAGAATGCCAACAGCATATTCCTTGTATCTAGAGTAAAGTCTGAATTCTAGTCCTGGCTTTGCTGTAGACCATTGTGTCATCTTGGGTGAGTCACCTAACTTTTCTCCTCTGTAAAATGGGGATACTGGTACCAGTCCTCTAGTTCTTACTAGGTTGTTAATATAAGACCAGATGATCTACCTGAGTCATTGAAGAGAGAAAAATTATACCATCTGTAAAGTGATGACTATTTTCCTTTATCAGTCCATCAATAAATATTTGAGGATGGTACCTTGAGCAAGATTTTGTGCCTGGTGACTTAACTGTTCCTTGTAGCTTAGCTGGAGAAGTTACCTATATGTGAAAGGCCTTTTTGTGGTAATCTGTCCTATAATTCACCACAAAAGATGATTAAGGTATTTGCATGAAATAAAGAGTAAGTTGCGATTCTAGACCTATGAAAACTAAGTTAACCTGCCTAGGAATCTGTGTGTGCAAAGTACAGACCCTGATATGGTTTAATCTTACTCAACAAAAATTTGCTAGATATTTACTCAGTACAGAAGTTAAAGTAGGCCTGCATAACACACAGCCCACCAGAGGTATGTTATGCAGGCCTGTTCTACATCCTCTGCACTCCTTCATGGGCTACCTGAAATCCTTTTGAGGGCTGCAGGAGGTGTGCTACTGTAAGTGGCCCATGGGCCAAATGTTGTGCAGGCCTGAATTAAAGATTTGGTCAAGACACAACTCTTATCCTCATAGAATTCAGAGTCTAGGAGTGTGTGATTTGTAGGATAGTATATATATATAATGTGTCCTCACATTCTAGACCCTGAGTTCTATAGATAACTATTAATGGGTGCAAATAAAGGTCATATGAGGTCTGAGGGGGAAAAGGTCGCTACCAAATGTGGTGATTATGGGAAGCGTGCTAGAAAAGGTGGGATTTAAGTTAAGCTTTAAAGATGGGTAAAAATCCCAGCATGTTGAGGGGAGAAAGGACATTAAGGGCATTGGGAGCACGTGAGCAAAGTCAGGAGGCTAGAAGGCACAAGATGTGTTGAAGGAGCAGATATAGTGTAGTTTGATTGGAGTGAATGGTATGTGTTGGGGCTTCGTGAGAGAGCTGGAGAGTTGAGGGATATGCCAGACAAGGCATTTAAACCTTATTCACTGGAGTTTTGTGCAGAGCAGTCATAGGGACACATCTGTGTATAACTTGACAGACTTCAGTGAAGGGCCTGGGTTTTCTGTGTTCTTTCTCCTGCAGGTGGGAGTTTGGATCGATGTTGGCAGCCGCTATGAGAACGAAAACAACAATGGAGCTGGCTACTTTGTGGAGCACTTGGCATTCAAGGTATGAATAGGTTAGGTCACTGTTCTCTGGAGCCATAGACCCCAGCTTCACAGCTTTAGGACAGGAATTTGTTTGATTCCACTCTCCAGGGGCTGTGTGTCTCTTCATGTTGCAGTATGTCACTTTATTTAGGGGCCAGTGATGGGTTGACACTAGGTCTAAGCAAGATAACCTGGCTTCCCAGAGCTCAGCTGGATTCTAGGGGTAGAGTCTAAAGTTCTGCCAGGGAGGACATAGTTAGCAAGATCTGGGTTTTCCAGCTGAGCTTTGGAAATGTTTCAGAAAGTTTTACCATTAGGGCTTTCACTACTCCTGAGCACTGCTCATCAATCACTGAATTTCAGCTGAAGGTATCATCTCCTCTGAGCTTCTTTGTCTCTCTGGCTTTAGACATCTCTTGCATCCTCCTGCTACTGCTCTTATAACTGGATACCCACATCTGGCAGATTCTTCCTCTTTTCCTTATTATCCTTGTTTACAGAACACTGTAAACCTTAAGAATAGATTTCCTGTGGTTTGTTTTCAAGAGGAATAAGAATATGTATTGAAACACCTATTTCACTTTAGCACTTACTATGGCACAGTTTGTGGATTCTTCAGAAGATGTTTTTAAATGCATAAAATAATAAAATGTAACCAATTACATTGAAAAGTTATCAAATATTTAAAAACTAGTTAATGGATCCAAAGTTAAAATAGTATGACAGATCCCTGTCATAGATAGTATTACTATATTTTATGCACAAAAGGGATGAGGGATTTTGTGCTGATGTTTGAAAGTTAGTTGGAAGATGACTTGCTCTGAGCTGCCTCACAGAAGGCCCTTATTTCTCATATTCCTTCTGGCTGTTGAATTGGGACCGTCTGAAATGCTTTGGTTTCTTTCCTTCCCTCTTGGTTTGTTTCCAGGGTACAAAGAAGCGTCCTGGGAAAGCATTGGAAGAAGAAATAGAGAGGATGGGTGCCCATCTAAATGCTTATAGCACTCGGGAACACACTGCATACTATATCAAAGCACTGAGTAAGGACCTTCCTAAAGGTAAGCAGTGTTCTGTGTTCTCTATGTTTGATATTGGAGGAAGAGATGTGGTTTGTTTTTCTCTCAGTGAGACCAACTTGATAGGGCCTTTTGGGGATTCAGTTGTACCAAGGAGCATTTTACATCTGAATTTTTAACCTGTGATCTCCCTAGCTGCAAGGCTTCATAGAGAGCAATGAGGTGTTGTCCAAAGAACGTTAGATTTGAAATTAGAACCCAGGCCTAGGTTTGAGTCCTCTCTCTGCAACTTAATATTTGTATAAACTTAGGAAAGTGAGTTAACCCCTTTGGTCAGTGAGGGGGTTGTTCTAGACCTCTATAGTCTCTTCTAATTTAAATTTATGGTCCTCTGAAAGGAGTCTAAGGCAACATGATTATCTCCTATGACCTTGAACACTGTTGGAGCAGGAAAGACGTGCTTGGTTCCTAATATCAGTCACACTTATTGAGAGGTAAATACGTATAGACTCCTGTCTTTGGTACTTTGGGGAAATACAAGGAAAATAGAGTGTAGATCTGTTCTGTGGGAGCTTTCAGTCTGATTGATAAATGTTCACTTCGGCAAATCTGTGATTTGTTGTTGTGGGTACTTCCTCTATTAGAGGCAAGTCTTATTCTCATTTCTTTCTGATGAGGGATTTTGGCTAAAAGGTTCACCACTTGGTGGCTGACCTTCTATACACTTAGCCTGTGCACATTTAGTTAGCTGGTCCTTCAGTGAAAGATGCTGTCCTTCATTAGGCATAAGCCTCTGCAACTTGGTTGGACCTGCCAGAGTTTGCCCTTCCCTGAGCATGGCTTTTATTCAGCAGTCAGTGTAGAGTGATTAAGTATCTGCTGTGTGCTAGGCTCTGTGCTGAGTGCTTTGAGAACTCAGGCTCACTTCCCTCCCACCTCAGAGGAGGATGTGATTGAAGAGACATGAAATGCTGTGTTGTATGAAGTGACGCGAGAACATCTACAAACGTCATCCCAGTGTTGTATGAGGTCATTCAGTAAATGTAATGATGAAGGTCAAACAGTATGAAATCCATGTCAAAGGCTGGGAATCCGAAGGGCAGCATATCTCATTTGCATATGGTAATATCTTTTTACACCAGTGGTTTAGTGTGTTGATGTTTTGCAGGAGTTGAATCCCAGAGACCTGCAGCTTTGACCCCTCCTTCAGGAAGAGGGAGGTGTCATGTCTAACAGTCCGCTTTCTAAAAGTAGAATGGTCTGCTTAAGGAGATAGTGAATTTTAGTTAATGCAGCTATTAAGCTAAGGCTGTGTGACTTCTTGCCAGGGAAGTGAGAGAGGAAAGGGAGGGGTTCATGCTTCAGATTTGAGTTGGTAGCTGACCTCTTAGATCCTTCTCACCTTGAGTCTGTGTCACGGCTGTGGGCGCTTCCTTATGGAACCTGGCTAAATTTCCTTCATTTGTCCAGAGTCCGACATTTGAATGAGGAACTTGTTTTATGCCTGAAGGACTCGTCCCAAGCTTCTTTACCCTTTTCGTCTATTGATTACCTATAACAAGCTTGATTACCCCTAGTACTTTCCTCTTCTCCTATGTCCCACAAATTGTAAAATCATCAAATGTTTATTAAATTCCTACTTGAATTGATTTGCTGCATAGCCAGAACATTGTCCTTGGGGTGGGAAGAGATGCACAATTCAGATGACATGGTCAAAGCCTTCATACAGTTTAGTAGAGGTATGAGACACAGACACAATAAAAAATAACCCATGTGTTTATAATCTAATAAAGTGATAGTTTACCCCTTCATTTACCCTCTCAATGTGATGTAGTAGAAGGGTCAGAGGTCATAGGATTTGGGTTCTAATCATAGATATGCTGCTTATTAGCTTTGTGATCTTTTAGATAAATCACTTAGCCATGGACCCATTTCCTCATCTGTAAAATGAGGGCATTGGACTGCACTTTAATTTGTATATTCTGGGTTATTTCTTTTTCTCATTCTAGACCTAAGGCACAAAAAAAGTTTCTTATTAGGAATATTTATTAGAAAAGAATGATGTTATCTGTTGGTACAAGAATTTGCAGTATTTGGAAGTTCTCTGTACATTACAACTTAGCAGTATTAAGTTTTCTAAGTCTAAACCAATCTTTGGTCTTTCTGCTGTAATGGTGGTCATGACTTCATCGTGACCCTCCCTAACCTTTTGTCTGCCCTCTGTTACAAACAAATTTTTCCTAAGGATCTCTGCTCAGCCTTTGACTTTACTGACCTTCAGGTTGTTTCCTTAGTACATTGATGGGTTGCAATAAGGGCCACTTGTCCTTCTATGGCTGAAGTACTTTTTTGTCCTCAGGAGTCTCCATGCTTAGTAATGTATGATCAATATATTGTAACTAAATTATTGGGAATAAGAGGTAAATTTTCTTAGACAAATATCTTCTATTTCATACCAGAGAAAACAAAGAAATACTATTCTTTATAGGTGACCACAGCGTCTTGTTCTGGCTCAGAATAGTGTGCGTGTCTGTGTTGGTGGTGGAGGTGGGGAGTATAGTGATTACCACCATGTCTTTCCATCACAGACTACTAGCTCATTCACCTGGTACCTAATATGAGGTTGGCAAGACCTCAAGGGTAAGCATGCTTCTACATGTACTTTTTTCTCTTATAGCTGTTGAGATCTTGGGTGACATTGTACAGAACTGCAGCTTGGAGGACTCCCAGATTGAGAAGGAGCGAAATGTGATTCTTCAAGAAATGCAGGAGAATGACAACTCCTTGCGGGATGTGGTATTTGACTATCTTCATGCCACTGCTTACCAAGGCACTCCTCTTGCCCAGGCTGTGGAAGGACCCAGTGAGAATGCCAAGTGAGAATTCATTGGAAAGGGGCAGTCCTGTTTCTGGACGCCAGCTGTGTGTAGGAACTCTGTTTTATCGTGGGTGGTGGAGACAGCATAGGATGACACATGGAACCTTATCCAGGCACAGATGGCAAACGTGCCTGAAGCCATGGAAACTTACACATGTAAATGAATCTTGCCTTTCAGAGGGTTCCCCTTGGGAGGGGTACAGTCATTCTAATTGCTGTGATTTGACAGAAACATGCTTCAAAGCCATTGGAGCAACTTTCTTCAGCGCCTTTAGCACCTTCTTTTGGTTATCGTCAGTAGGAGCAAATCTTAGGCATCTGAGGATGGATTTGATAGTTGGAAACAGCCAAAGTCATCCTGAGCCAGGTCTGGTTAATAAGGTTGGGGGATATTGGTTTGGGTGCAGAATGAGATTTGAGTTCTGAAGGCAGTTCTCAGAGGAGTCGACTATGTTATACAGTGGCATCAATCTTAGAATAGGTGTATGGCCTCCAGAAGGGAAACCTCTCTCCTTTTGGGAACCTTTGTTTTATCTGTAACATAAGAATTGGACTAGCTGACTTCCACTGACGGTCTGTGCTTCTGCACCCTCTTCAGATAGATTTGGGTTCTGTAACTACTCTGACACCTATAAGGACGTGTGGCTGTTATCTCATAGAATTAGTGGCCAGGTATTTGGACCCTGGTGACCAGGTGAGGGCAAGGAGTGGGAGGAGGAGGTGGGGAGGGGAGAGGGTGTGCTGGGGCCATGCTGAGCTTGATTTTCTCTTCTGGAGGCCTCAGAGGGCACGGGCCTGCAGCAGGGAGCCTCAGTCTTCAGGAGGCTGCTGTTCTTTACTTAGCAAGTCTCTGGTGAAGTTTTTAATAATGGTAGTCATAATGTATTTCTCACCATCCCTGCCTTTTATATTGGGCCTTTCCATATGATTGCACAGGCATAACCCATATCTGATTGCTTACCCTCTTAGGGAGCAGGGAGGGAGGGATAGAATTTGGAACTCAAAACTTTAAAAGAAGCCACACCAAATGTTAAAAAATTGTTTTTAACATGTAATTGAGGGAAATAATAGGAGAGAAATTTTTTTAAAAAAAGTTATCCAGTGTTTTCCTCACAACAACCCTCTGAAATATGTAGTGCACTTGCTATCATCTCCCTTTTATAAGTGAGAAAACTGAGTCTCCTAAAGGTGATGTGACCCTTTTATCTGGTAGGTACTTGACCAAGGTCTCTTTTGAACCAGACTTCAGTACTGTTCCTGCTTCTTGAGTGTTCTGTATCCCCTAACCTAAACCTTTCCACACGTTTTTCTAAGAGTATGGGCTCTGGAGTCTGAAGACCTGTGTTCAAATCCCACTTCTGTTACTTACTTGTGTGACCTTGGGCAAGTCACTGAACCTCCCTGGAACTCAGTTTCCTCATCTGTAAAGTGATGAAGTTGTACTGGATGACTTCCAAGGTCACTTGCAGCTCCAAGTCTGTATGGATCTCATATGCTGAACTTGTCATTGTCCTTTTCAGGAAACTGTCCAGGCAAGACTTGGCTGAATTTATTGATACTTACTACAAGGCCCCTCGAATGGTGCTAGCTGCTGCAGGAGGTGAGTGTAGAACAGGCTTCCCTCTTTGTGCAGGAGCTAGGCCAGATAGAAGGTGAAGGCCCACCAATGTACAAGCATCTTGGGTACTTACCCAGGTTGGGGAGGCAGTTCAGTATGGAGCCTGGTGAGGGTGATGGTGTGCGGTGTGGTGATAGAAAGGGAAGGGTTATGAAGTCACTCATCCTGTACTCCTCTTCCATCCCAATTTGTTAGTCCTAGTCTGCTACCTTTATCTCATCCCTTTTACCTTTCTTCAGGACCCCTTCCCCTCTTCTGTGTATCACACTTTTTGTTATACCTCACCCCCAGTCACTTCATGGTCAGTGCCCATTTTCTAACCTCTTTGTTTTCTCCCTGTGATACCTTAGTTTGTACCCTTTCTCTGGCTCACCTACAGAGCAGCAGCATCCAAGTGGTTTAGCTGAGGGTGCTTTGCAAGAGGGCTCAAGACTGAAGGTTGGAAATGCTTCTTCAGTTTAAGTGGAGCTTCCAGCCAGCTGCATGTGTGCAGGATTGGTTGTGCTCTGAGGGGCTTGGACTCTCCAAGTTCTGTGGCAGAAGAGCATATCATTATGGATCCTGGCTTGATATTTTCTCCAGATTTGAACTTCTGTCAGCTTTAGCCTCAGAAGGTGGCCCTTCCTGATCTTAGGAGTTTGTGTTTTTCCAGCCATTGTCTTTCTGTATTCTGTGACTCATGACTCTTGACTCTGGAGGTTTGGATATGTAGCAAAGGTCATTGAAGGATCAGGGCATTGAGGACATCATGTTACCTTTTCTGACTTCCCTGACCAGGTGTGGAGCATAAGCAGCTAGTCGACCTTGCTCAGAAGCATTTTGGCAGTGTCCCCACAGTGTACACTGAGGATGCTGTGCCTCTCCCTTCATCTTGCCGATTTACAGGCAGTGAGGTATGTGCTTTAGGCAGGTGCTTCCTAGCCTTACGGAAAAGGATTTGGGGTTATTTAATTAATTACTTTATAGATTTAATATTTATTTAATATATTCTCTGCCACTGGAGTTTTCTTTTGTTGCTTCATGGTACATTGAGCAGACCCTGTGTTCTTGAGGGGTCTGGGAGATCCTACCATGTTAGAGTATTGTTTTTCATCTGTGTGTCTCCAGATTGTGTCTTGAATGTTGTTGTTTAGTTTTTCACTTGTGTCCAATTTTTCATGACCCCATTTGGTTTTCTTGGTGAAGATACTGACATAGTTTGCTATTTCCTTATACCAGCTCATCTTGCAGATGAAGAACTAAGGCAGTTAGAGCCTTAGGGTCACACAGCTAGTTTGAAACCAGATTTGAACTTGGGAAGACAAGTCTTTCCAACTTCCCACTTTAAAACCTGTCTGCTTGAATGTAATAAGCACTTAATTGAATTGTGTTTTGGCTTTGCCAAAGAACATGTGCCCACATTGGCCAACAACTAAGTCTGCCTAAGCGTGGTAGAGTCTTATCACCACAGAGTTGGTCATGAGGGCATGAATTGTTTTGACCACAATTTATGAAGCCATTTACTGTGGCATGGAGGGATTATGATCTGTGTTGGGGAAATACCCATACTTGAGAACATTTTGGGTCTTTTGAAGTACTGCAGAAATACGTCCCAAATTTATTTTCACCTAGACCACTTATGGCAAGCCTGTGTCCAAATTTGGCCAATTATGCTAGTTGGTGATGTGGGATTTGGGGAAGGTGAGGTATGTTAAACTTGTGTGTTCCAGAGGCAGAGAAAACACAATGACTCTTATAAGCTCTTTACATAGACTTCTGTAAGCATCTTCAGACTGAGAAATAGTGTATTAAGTAAGAAAATTGAAAGGTTCAAATTTGTCAGAGATGGAATTTACAGCAGCGTGAGGCCATCATTGCTTTGCCTTTGCTACTGGGGATCGTATTTGTGAATAGCCATAGTGACCTTGGGCAAGGCTGCTATCTAAGACCCATCCTCTGGCAAGTTTTAGACCACAGTTCTTGACCTTTTTGTATCATGGAACCCCTCTATCAGTCTGCTGAAGCCTGTGGACATTTCTCAGAATAATGTTTGTTATGTACATCCTTAATTGAAGAAAATCCTTAATTTCAGTTAGAAATTGATGAATAAAGATGTAATTTTTCCCCATCTAAGTTCATTTCTCCCCTTATCCCCCAATCTATCCTCTGATCCCCAGTCTAGACTGAGTTTAAAGCAGGTAGGCCTTGAATCTCCTCCTTCACCCCTCAGTTCCCATCTTGATTGTGAATTCCTTGGGAATAGGCCTTAGCCTTGTCTTCTGTATTTCCCTAATAAGGCTTGGCACAATCCTTATGGGATATGTATGGAACGCTGTGTGCCTGGCCATCCCACAGAGCAATCAGATAATCACTCTAGAATGTGCTTTCTCAAGACCTTGAGCAGTAATGTCTTTTTGTGAATCTCCTTTTGACCCCTTCTTGCTGTTTCAGATCCGTCACCGGGATGATGATATGCCTCTAGCTCATGTGGCCATTGCAGTTGAGGGCCCAGGCTGGGCCAACCCTGATAATATTGTACTCTCAGTAGCAAACTCAATCATAGGTCACTATGACTGTACCTATGGAGGGGGTGTGGTAAGGACCTGGATTCTCTACTCTGTGTGTTGGGGGATAGTGCTTGGAAGACCCTGGTTTTTGGCAGGGGTTCCCAAGGGATTGGGTTCCATGAAGTGCTTGGGAAAGGGGTGGGTGAAGGCATGAAGAAAGGCCTGTGTATGAGGTCTTCCCTTCTGCACTCCTGGGTTGGTTTCTGTTTGTTTGGAATGGAGAGAGAGTGGGCAAAGCAGTGAGCTCCTGGGCAGATACTGGGTAAAGGGGAAATTACTGTTGGCTGTTTATTTACTAGGACCCTTTTCCCCTTGAATCTTTTCATACAAAATTGAGTTTATGTTGAATTTGACTAAAAATCCAAACCTGCCTGAGGCTACAGTTCAGATTGTAGTATATAAAAGGGTAAAGTTCCCTCCTAAGAAGGGCCCTGTGATGCTTGGGAGCATGGAACCCCAAGAGAGGGAGGTGGCGTGAGGAGATCCACAGAGGGTGGAAAACTAGCAAGAAAGCTTCCTCAGTTAGGAAGGATATAAGGAACTGTGTAAGATGAGCACTCCTGTGTGGAGAAGAGTGAAGAGGGAAGCCCAGCATGAGTGCCTGTTGCTTTTATGCTGACTTGGGCCCTCTTGGTGAGACCTTTTTTAAGGTTTCAGTAACTAAAAATGGCCCTTCTCTATTCCTTCTGCTGAGTCTGCTACTGAAGAGGATTAGGGAGCCCAGAGGGACCAGGAAAGGCTGTGGCCGCCCTCCCTACAGACACTGGGCCTGGGAAGGGGGCAGGGGATAGTACGTGCTAGCTGTCTAGGAGCTCTGGCTGTGTCAGGGAGGGTTGGACTGTATGACTTTGAGTTAAAGAATGGGTTCACATTAAGGTGATGCTCAAATTTGACTTGATTATATAGCACCAGTCGAGTCCATTGGCATCTGTTTCTGTGGCGAACAAGGTGTGCCAGAGTTTCCAGACCTTCAACATCTGCTACTCAGAAACCGGCCTGTTTGGCATCCACTTTGTCACTGATAAAATGAACATAGATGATATGGTGTTCTTCCTTCAGGGACAGTGGTAAGTGCCTTTTAAGAAGAGACTAGTTCTTGGCTCTTCCCTGTGGGCCCTGTGGTATTGGACCTGTGTGTCTGGAGGTTGCCTCTGGCTACAAGGTTATCATTGCCTCAGTGTTAGGTTTGCGGATGACTTTTCTTTTTAAACCCTGCATAATTCTTAGTCATAGAATCCCTCCCTTTCACCCTCTCTATGTCCCATTTGTGTTTGAGGAAACTGAGGCCCGCAGTGGTAAAATGACTTGCCAAAAGTCACAAGCTGGAGGGGAGATTTGAACTTAGTCCTCTTCTAGTGTACCGCACTGTCTCAGACCAGGGATAGAGGTTCTTCCATCTAGAAGTTCAAAGTGGTGCTAATCCTATGGTTGATTGGGAACCATAGATTCTATATGCAGTTGAATATGAGTAATATAAACTTTCTTGTTTAGGATGCGTCTGTGTACCAGTGCCACGGAAAGTGAGGTGATGAGAGGCAAAAACATCCTGAGAAATGCTTTGGTGTCTCATCTGGATGGTATGTCTGCGGAAGTTGGCTGGAGCGTTGCTCTGCATCTGAATTTGGGTGATCTCAGAGGGGAATGAGAAGGAGGCAAGAAGAGATGCTGTGGACATGATGTTCTCTCGCGGTCCCTTCCATGTTTCAGCTTTTCTGACCTCAGAGCAGCATTCACCATCTGACTTTCCTTAGGAGACTCTTTCTATTTTCCTTGTGTGCATGAGGAAGCCTCCACCAAAGTCCTTTGGTACCTTGTGCATCTTGTGGTGCAGTGGCTTCTCTGGGTCCTTAAACCTCTGCCAGCAAGACAGAGGCTTGGACCCAGACTGTGTCTGTTTCTTCAGGATCATTCTAGCTAAGTGTTATAGCATCATGTAATGTATATAGAACCAGAGGGAAGTTGACAATTATCTAATCTAACTCCTTCATTTTATCAATGACAAATCCAAAACTCAAAAAGGTTTAAGTAACTCACCCAAGGTCTTTCTGGTTTTCGGTTGGCAACCTGGGATTTTCTGGGATGTTCTGACCCCCAAGTCCTGCACTCTTTCCACTGCTCAGGAGTTTGGCCTCCACTGTGATGGTGATATTTTGGTCACAGGATTTTATGAACCATCTATCAAGTGTAGTATAATGAAAAAAATGCTGGAGTCTGGAGAACTGGGCTTGAGCTCTGGCACTTGATGTGTGACCGTTGGTAGCAAATCATTTAGCTTTTCTGAGTCTCATGTTCTTCATATGTAGAGTGTGTGTCATAGTACTTTCCTGGTTAAAGAGATTATTGTGAAGAGAGTACTTTTAACCCTGAAAATATCAGAGTCCATAGAGGATAGAGACAGAAAGTCTTCTTTATTCCATTGGAGGAGGGAAACTAGACACTCATACTGGGGTCTCCTCTAGGATTAAGGAGACCCAAGGTGTCCAGGATAAGCTATTAAGTTGTGGGTAGAAAAAGAATCAGGGAGAAGTTACATTTTGTACTGGTAGTTCTAAGGTGATGAAATTTTATCATTGTAGTCATAGTGAACAAACACTTATGAAAGGCCTCTACAGGTTGTCTAGTCCAGCTACGGCCCCAGAAGGTTCAGTAACATGGCTGGGGTCAAACAGGTTGTAAGTGGCAGACTCCCAGTTCAGATCTTGACCCTCTGATTCCAAATCCAGCACTCTGCTATAGCAGACTGCTTGTTCCCTCCAGGGCCACGCAGCTGTGCTGACCACAGGTTCACGTTTGGAACTACCTGATCTGAATAAACCCATAGAAAACTGAGCTAGCCCCCTTTAATGGAAAGCAAGTCCTCCCTTTTTTTTTTTTCATCTTTTGTAGGCACATAGAAGAGAGGGAGTTGCTTTTGTTTAGGAAGATCTTGGGACAGTCCCTTGATGTCGTACGCTGTCTTCTCCCGAATTCTGGAAATGTTTAGATGGGCCCCATTCTCTCTAATTCCTCTTCAGTTGTGCTTCTAGGACAGTTCTTGCCTTTGAAATGTTAAGTGATTTCTTTGTTCAGGAGAGATAACGTTAGCTGAATCATTCCCTGATTTGTGGAGAATTTAATTTTTTAGCTGTCAGATCCATTGTGGGTAAAGATCTTTGATTTGGAACCCAGAAGCCTGGAAATAACTTGTAATGGTTCTCTTTGAGTCTTTAATTAGAACCACTTTTCTGCAGGTACCACCCCTGTGTGTGAAGACATTGGACGTAGCCTTCTGACTTATGGCCGCCGCATACCTTTGTCTGAATGGGAGAGCCGGATTTCGGTGTGTAAAGGCTGGGGTGGGAGGACAGTGGTCTACTCTGAAGACCAGATTTCTTTCCAGCATCACAAATCTGCTTAGGGGAGGGGTGTGTTTCTTCTGCTTATCTGTATGGCTACGAACAGTTGGCTCAGCAGACTGAAAGAGTTCAGTCTTTGCCTCTAATGGGTAAAGGTAGAATTGCATCGTTACCTTAGTGGGCACAGAATAAGCACGTGTAGGCACCCCAGGGCCTGTGCAGTTTGGAGCTTACATTCCTGCCTCTTTGGGCATAAGACCTGTTGCCAGGAACCGTAGGCTGCCTGAGGTATGCTTTCTTGGCCAGTCTTCAGAAGGCTGTGGGTTTTGTGCAGTGAACCCTGTGAACCTGAGCCCAGAAAGCAGTGGAATTAGACCTTCCCCAGAAATTGGTCCAGGTTAGGTGACCTCTGTTTGCTCTTCAGTTGAAGTCATTGAAGGCATTAGTGATCCTTTGTTCTTGCTTGGTACCCCAGTGACCCTGGAGGAGACTACTTCCACTCTTCTCTGAGGTGGGCAGGTGGGCAAGTGTCCCCTGGAACCTTGTGGGCACCTAGTCCAGGAACAAAGAAGCACTCTGTTCCTATGGCTCATTGAACTGCAGTCAACTCTGACACTCTCAGCCAGATTTGCCGGGACCCATAGCAGCTGAATGATCTTTTTTTGGTTAGAACTGGAATTCCAGAGACAATTCTGGACATAATTCTGCCTTCAGGCACTCAGTAGAGAAGCATGCTGCCCACTTTCCCTTGTTTTCCAGTCTGCTGCTGTTGTTGAATACATGAGCAGAGGGACAGTTCACTCCTGTAAGTGAGGGAGCTCCGTTACTGTCCCCTCCCTCCCATAATCAAGCCTGTCTTGTGGTTTCCCCAGGACTCAGAGGGGTCTAATGGCTGTCTAATGCAAGAGGCCAGGGAGGGGTTGGATAAGTAAGTTACTCCTTCCTGATGCCTCATCTGAGTAGTTGGTAGCATGGAAGGGCCAGTAAGAGAAGACAGAGAGGATGAGTAGTTGGAGGAGGCCTAGGGAGTCGTGGGCTAGTTAGAGGCTAGGAAACAGATAATGAGGAGGCCTGAGGTTGGTAGCACAATTGTTGGATGAGCCTCTATTCTACTCTCTCTGAGTTGAAACTTGTTTATTGTGATGTTCACTGTCTTCATCCGGACAGGCTAAATTCTGCTTTCCTAAGAGTGTCCTTACTAGGAATTCTTCTGGTAGCAATTAGTCTAATTAGGCAGTTTTGAAACATTCTCTACTGTGTCTCTCAAAGGCATTTACTGTGAAGAGAAGGAACTGTCTTGGCAAAGAAACTAACAGAAACTTTCAGGGTCAGATGTGTTGTTGATTTGGAGACCTTGTTATTGTGCAGCTGAACTCCTGTCTCATGTTTCTCAGACAACTGACTTCCTGCCCATTTGACATGTGTTCCTCCTAGGAGATCGATGCCAGTGTTGTTCGGGAAGTCTGCTCCAAGTACCTGTATGACCAGTGCCCTGCCGTGGCTGCCATGGGTGAGTACTTTACGGGCTGTCATCTCCACGCAGCTGAGGCAGATAGATGACTGGGGATGGGACTGAGGATTTTTTTGTTAAGGAGGCCCCTTTCCTCCACTTGGGTGTGGGTTTACAAAGAGGAGGAGCCTGGTCTTTGTCCTAACTTTTCTTTCCCCTTTGAATTTCTGCCAGGTTTTTAAAGTCAGATTAATGACTTCCCTTCTTTTCTCCATCATTTGGATTGAGGCACATTTCTGCCTCTCCAGATGGAAGCGGAGAGAAATGCAATTTTGTTGGAAATTGTGGCACTAAAAGCCACCTCCTTGTGGGAGGTTCTACATGTTGGGCAGAGGAGATAGAGCCCTCAAGTCAAGGAGGGAGGGACCCTTGCTTTCCCATTACCCTGGCCACTCCCTGTTCATGCTGCTCTGACATGTTTGCTTGTCAGTCAAAGGGAGTTCCATCAGAAACCTGCCCCAGCAGCTCCCTTCCCTCTCTCACTGATTAGGTGGTGAACTTTCTTCTTTCATGGTTCTTTTTAAAGGGTAACTCTGGTCTTTCCCGCTGAACTGAGGTGAAGAAGGCCCCTGAGGTTGATGTATTTTTGTACAGAGGGGAAAAGACTCTTGGGTGGGGACGGAGGACTGTGGGTCTTAGAAGGGAGAGAATTAGGTCATGGTTAGGGATCAGGGACAGCAGGGTGGTGCCAGCTCTGAGCTTGAAAGAACAGGTTCCTTGCCTCCTGCATATGAACATTTTCTTCCTTCTTGGCTCACGTTTCAGGCAGCTAGCCTGCCTCATTCACTCCTTCCAAGGCCTGTTGATCATCCCTGAGGCCAGGTGTCCTGTGCTGGGTGGGGAGGGAAGGGTGCAGAGCTGTGATAAGCCATTTAGTAGGTCTCTGTAGACAGTGCCTTAGGCTGACTAACTAACGGCTTTGTTCCCTCAGGTCCCATCGAACAACTCCCTGACTACAACCGAATCCGCAGTGGCATGTTCTGGCTTCGATTTTAGGGACCACACCCAGTTGAGGGTGGAAACTGTGAGATCCAGGTCTCTGGAGATGCTCTGCTCAGGAAGACTCCCTCCAAACACCTCTGTCTGGTAACAGCCACCCAGTTTCTTGGGTGAGCAATACTGTTTCAGATCATGTTTAAATAAAAGTAATTTAAGTTGAACCTTAGGTTTTTCTTAATAATGTGCTGCATCTCCATCATTCAGTCAATACTTCATTTTTATTAAGTACCTACTATGTGCTATTGGGATACAAAGAAAAAAGCAAAAATCATCTCTTTCCTTAAGGCACTTATGTTCTCAGGAAGGAGAAGACATGTACATAAATGGGTATATACAAGATACATAGAGTGAATGGAAAGTAACCTTACAGGAGAAGGTACTAGCAAGGGAGGGGGCAGCTCGATGGTGCAGTGGATAAAGCACCTGTGCAGGAGTCAGGAGGACCTGAGTTCAAATCTCACCTCAGACACTTGACACTCACTAGCTGTGAGACCTTGGGCAAGTCACTTAACCCCAGCTGCCTCTTCCTGTGTCATCTCCAGTCATTCTGATGAATATCTGGTCACTGAATTCAGATGGTGCTGGAGGAGAAGTGAGGTTGATGACCTGCACAGCCCTCCCTCACTCAAAAAAAACCAGAGTCAAGTGCAAGTCATGTCTGATGGCGTGGTCTTCGGCAACCAAGGATGAATACACACTAACAAGGGAAGGGGGTGGGGGGTGGACCAGGAAAGCCCTTCTACAGAACACTCAAACATTTAAATGCCTAAGGTGAGCAAAGGACTGCTTGACAGTGGGGATCCAGAGGTTAAAAAAAAAAGACAGTCTCTGACCTCAGGTAGTTGTAGGAACGTCTCTAGGGAAGTATGGCATGTACTAAGTATGTTATAAGGTAGCCTGTGATGATGAATGCAACATTGTTCAGAAAGAATGCTCTAGAAGAGTTTGATGTGGGATACAGTAGCAGGGGGTACAGAGAAGTCCTCAGGAGAAGAACCTAGTGCCTCAGCTGACATTGAAGGAAGGGAAGAATTGTGTATGGTGTAGGTGAGGAAAAGTTGCATTCCAAGCTCGGGATATCTGCATGTCAGTGAGTGCCTGTTGGGGATAATATGTCAAGTTCAGGGAATTAGTCTAGACTAGAGTACATGAAGAAGGGGCACTGAAATCTAAGGCTGTGGTTGTTAGAGCCAGATTGTAGAAAGCCTTCTTTGCTTGGCTATGGAGTCTGCATTTTATATTAGAGCCTAGAGGGAGACATAGAATGTTTTTGATAAAGATAGTGACCTGAGTAAGATTATTGGAAGCTTTGTGAAAATTGAAGGAAAGCAGACTGGAGACAAGAAGACCAGTTAGGAAGTTATTACAGTAATCCAGAAGAATGAACTGTGGTCGTGACTGTGTCAGAAAGGAGGAGGAGGAGGGGGTGATTGTGGAGCTATTGAAAGGATTTGTGTAATAGGTAAGGGAAAGGAGACTCCACAAGGACAGGTTTCAAACCTAGGTGCCTGGGAGGATGGACACCCAGCTAATACTGTGGAAGGAGGGGATGCAGGTTCGTAAGCAAAGTGATGACTAGCTTTGTGCCAGTTGTGTGAGATCATGGTGCTGATCATTCAGTTAGAGATGTCTGGGAGCCACCTGGGCATGAGAGCTGTCTGGGGGAAGTTTAAAGATGCTTATGTGCAGTTTGTCATTGAACCTGTGGGAGTGGATGAAGTTTATAGTAGGGAAAGAAGATCTAGGATAGAGCCTTGGAGGGATGGTGAACCGTTTAAGGAGACTGGGGAGCAGTCAGAACAGGAAGGAAAGCCAGAGAGTAGCAGCACTGAAGCAGAGGGATGGGAAAATACTGTCAAAAGCTGGGAAAGAAAAAGAAGACAGAAAAGGTAACTTGATGTAGCAATTTTAGAGGCTGTTGGAGTAAATTTCATTTAACAAGGTTTGGTACAGTTGAGCCTTAGTTATCATTAAGGCAAGCAAAAGATCCATCAGTTTAATACTCTTGCTTTTTCAGTTAAAAAACTACATGCAAGGCACTGTGCTAGATGGTGAGGAAACAAAAAAAGGACACAGTCCCAGCCTCCAGGGAGCGGGAGACACAACATACATACAGATATATACAGAGTAATTTGGAGTAGAGAGTGCTAATACCTGGGCATTTGGTTAGGGCCTGTGCTGCTTTGGAAGAAGCTAAGCCTGTTTTTGGCAAAGGTGAGGGAGGGCATTCTGGGGATGCGCGGAGGCACCAAGGGGGCAGATGTCATACTATCTGGCTAGTTTGTTAGAACAGAGGATGTGGACAGGAGGAGTACACGATAAGACTGCAAAAGCTGGTCAGAGTCAAATTATGGAACTTAGTATTTTGTATTTTATTTTAAAATCCACAGGGAGCCATTAAAAGATTTTTGAGAAAGGGGTCCACTTGTTCATAGATTTAAAACTGTGAGGTACCTCAGGGAGGTCCATGTAGTCCAACTTCTTTGTAATAGAGATAGGTAAGCCAAGGTTCAGAGAGGTTGTAGTATCAGACCTACAGCTTGAAGGCCTCTTGGACATCTGATGCAATCAACTCATTGTCATCAAGTCTGTTTTGGAATATCAATGTGGTGGCCGTGTGAAGAATGGATTGGTGTGAAGAAAGACTGGAGGTAAGGAAAGCAGTTAGGAGGCTGTTGCAGTAGTCCAGGGAGAGATGATGAGAACTTGAATCGGGGTGGGGGGGTTGGTAAAGGCATCAGTAAGATTTGGGGGCCAGTTGGATGTAGAGGTGGAGGAGAGGGAAGGATCTGCTCTGTAGCAGAGTGAGTTCCAGCAGGTGTCCAGTTCTCTTGCTAATAGTGCATCAGGCTATTCCCCAGTTTCCTATGATTCCTTTGGTCCAAGTGGTGTGTAATATGCTCCTACAGCAATACTGTTTCTGTGTTTCTCTTGGTTGATATCTCAGATGCCCTCTGTGCTTTCCCCTTTGGTTTTTGGATTTTCTTTTATGATTATCTCTTTTTACTTTAGAAAAGGATAATATACTTAATTCTCTAATTCTTTATTTTGTTCCAGAACCAGTTCTATGTCCCATGCCACCAATTATGCTGGAGTATTAACTTGAATATTGGGAATGTGAAGAAATCTAAAGGTCATTGGCCATGCTTGAATTGTTAGGAGAGACCACATTGTGGAAAGAAATCACACAAAAGCAATGACTATGGGAAAACCTTCAGCTAGAGGAAATTTCTTACTGAACATTAGAGAATTTATACAGGTGAAAAACATAATGAAATTTGGAGTAATATTCAACACTAGCTAAATTCTTAGGAAGTATACTAAAGAAAATGATTGTGACTACTGGCCATGGAAAAGATCTTTGGGCTATAGTTGATTCCTCATTAGATATTTTATGCTAGGAATTAACTGTTGGGGCAGATGGATGGAGCAGTGGACGGAGTGCAGGGCCTGAAATCAGGAAGACTTATGCACTTGAGTTCAATTGTGGCCTCAGACACTAGCTGTGTGACCCTGGGCAAGTCACCTAACCCTTTTTGCCTCAGTTTCCTCATCTGTAAAATGAGCTGGAGAAGGAAATGGTAAACTGCTCCAGTATCTTTGCCAAGACAACTCCAAAAAAGATCACAAAAATCAGACACAGCTGAAAAACAAGTGAATGATAGCGTGTAATATTGAGGAGGAAGCGTCATAAAGCCTGATTTGTTCAGTTGTAAGGAGAATGATGAAAGGCACTGAGTCCATGGCATAGGGTTGAAGAAACTGAGGTTTTTATTTTGGAGAAGAGAACAGGGGATATGAGATTATTGGCATCAAGTATCTGAAGGATTGACCTCTGAAAGAACTGGGTCTATTCTGTTTGGTCACCAAAGGCAGAGATAGGCTTGATTTCAGGAAAAATAAAGTTCTTCATTGGGACTCCCTTGGGAATCCTCATCCCCTGGGGAGCTCTTCAGGCAGAGGCTGTGTAGCCACTGTGTTAACCATGGGGATTCCTCTGGTTACAACTTGGATTAGAGGCTACAGAGTTGCATGGCTCTGTAATTCTCAGTGGTACCCAAGCCTCTAGAATTTAATTTCTTGCCCGATCCTTGATATTCTACCAAGCAGTGCTTTCCAGGTTCCCCCTGGCAGTTTCCTTTGTCTCCATGTGGATCTCCAGTAGTGGAAAAGAGTCATCAAGTTTGATAAACCTCAGGAAGCTCTCCCAGGAAAGGGCAGGGATCTGGGAAGGTCTGATGGTCAAAAGAGCCAGTTGACAGGGAGAACTTGTAGAAGTGAGACAATGGAAATGGAACACATTCAATGGAATAGGATCTGTCAACCAGCCCACAAGCACTAATTAAGCTGGGTGCTAGGTGCTCTGCTAGGCACTGGAGACAAAAGGGCAAAGAAAGAAATAACCCTAACCTTCCATTCCAATGGGGCAATAAGGACATATGTGGCATAAATAAAAAGTTAATAACTATAAATACAACACAGTTAAATACAAGATAGTCTGGGTGGGAGGGCACTGGCAATTGGGATTAGGACGTGGACAAAATGATGTTTGAACTATATATATATCAAAGGGAGAGAGAGAATCCAAAACATCCTGGTGAAAAAAGGCAGGCCAGTTTACCTGGGTCTCAGAATGTGGGTAGAGTAATGGCCAATGTGGATGGGAAGACAGGGCCAGATTATGAAAGGCTCATTCATCTTAGCAAGAAGGGTCCTCTGAAACTGGACCAGAGGATGCCTGAATGGGGAAAGATATGACAGGTCTGGGGGTGAGGAGAGAGTCTGGGAGCACAGGATGGATCATCTCAATCGTAGCAGGTGAGATCATCTTAACAGAGAAGGCATTGGAAGATAGAGGCTTGAGAGAGTAGAAGGTTTAGAGCAGCACCTGTGGGGTGTGGGGAGGCAATCAAAGATCAATAAAAGGATGGCCATGCAACATGGGGGGGCCTGGTTAATGTGGCACTAACTCACAGTGGGTCCAGGCCAAGCGACTTCACATTCCTCCAGCTGGACGTGTGAGAATTGACCGAATGTAGACAGTAGAAGCACAAATAGGCAAGGGCTCTGAGAGTTTCTAACAAGCTAATTATCGGGCCCAAACCGAAGGAAACAAAGTGGAATTGGAGTAGATGGGAGTTACTAGGAGACGTGAGAAGGGACTGAGATATCTGATGTCAGGATCAGGACAAAGCAGCTTTGGGAGACATAAGGCAGATCAGAAAGGAACTTCAGAGTTTAGGAGAAAAGGGAGTTGAAGTTGAAGGACTCTGAGGCCACTGTCCTCTCTGGCATCTCCTGCTGGCATGGAAGTGACCTTTGGTTCCCAAAAGCTATGCTGAGAGGCCACAGATGCTGCCAAGTAGTGCCATGAATTAGATTTTCCCATGTCATCTGTTCCAGACTGCACCTGAGTAGGAAATCCCTCAGTGAGCAGTAGTTCCGAGTGCTGCATGGAGTCTTCTTTGATTTACTCATCCCTCTGGCTTTAGTTCCTGAAATGGAGCTTTGTTCTAGTCTAGGGCCACATCTGCCCCCTCACTATGCTTTTGGGTGAGGAACATGGCCCTCCTTGGTCCCACTCCGTGTCCCCTGAGTTATTCCCTCCACCTCGCTGGGTTCTGCCTCCCCCTGCACCGATATTTTGAGATCCTGAGGACATTGTGTTAGAAAGACACCTTGTCGGAGACCTTGGCCCTGAGCTGACCCAATCTGAACAATTCAACACCTGTTTCACGTGCTGCTTCTGCCCTACTCCCTGGAACTCACAAGTTCTGCACTCTGAAGTTTCCTGACCACTCTGGGGCTTTTCCTAGGGGGTCCCTCATTTTTGAAGCCCCTAAATACAAGGGTCTCGCAGGCAATGTTTTCCTCCTCTAGCTTGTGTTCCAACTGGGAGGCTGGTCTCTGCTGGTGGGGGACCTTGAGCTCAAGTTTTGTACCATTCTGAAGTGAAAGAAGTTACTTACTATAGTTTCTTATTGGATTTATTGAGGCTTATTCAGGTAATTATTGGTAATTCTAATGCTGTGAACTAAAGGGTTTTTGATAGAGTAGTTACTTGGGATCTGGGAAGTCTGCCATTTATTCAGGTGACTACCTCAGCAGAAACTCTCTTTGATCTAATTGCCAAATCTGGTGGTCTTTCTCTGCCCCAATATTGCTTTTTTTAAATATTAATTTTATTTATTTTTAATGTTCTACAATCACTACCATGTAACTTAGATTTTTTTTTCCCCTACCTCTCTCCTCCCTCCCCAAGATGACATGCAATTTTATATAGGATCTACACATACATTCCTATTAAATACATTTTCACTATAGTCATGCTGTGTAGAAGAATTATAATGAATGGGAAAAATCATATAACAAACTAAAATTTAATACACACACACAAAAATGATCTGCTATATTCT
>CM053769.1:7441552-7519630 GCA_028658325.1 Potorous gilbertii
GGTCAAAGGGTATGCACATTTTTGTAGCCCTTTGGGCATAGTTCCAAATTGCCCTCCAGAATGTTTGGATCAGCTCACAGCTCCACCAACAATGTATTAGTGTTTCAACTCTCCCACATCCTCTCCAGCATTTATCATCTTCCTGTTCTGTCATGTTTGCCAGTCTGACAGGTGTGATGTGGTACCTCAGAGTTGTTTTGATTTGCACCTCTAATCAAAAGTGATTTCGAGTATCTTTTCATATGATTATAGATACCTTTAATTTCGTCCTCTGAAAACTTCCTGTTCATATCCTTTGACCATTTATGAATTGGGGAATGACTTGTATTTTTGTGCATTTGACTCAGTTCTCTATGTATTCTAGGAATGAGGCCTTTACCCCAATATTTCTTGACCAGCACTGTTGATCACACTACTATTGGTCTGACTCTTAGCTGTCTGAAGACTCCTCATTCTGCTTTGCTGGTTAAACATGTAATCAAACACTCAGTGTTCTAAGTTCTCTTCTGTCTCTATAATCTTTCTCCTATGAGTTTCACTGTCATCTCTATGCGGATGACTAACAAATAAAAATAACCAGTTGCAGTGGCTTCCCAATACTTCAGTCCCATATCACCAATTGCCTTTTGGGCATTTCAGACTGGATATCCTAGAGGCTTCTTAAACTTAATATGTTTAAAATGGAGCTTAAATCCTCCCATCTCCCAAACTTTCCTATTTATGTTGAATGCAACATCATCCAGTCTCCCAAAGTTTGTAACCTTGGCGTAATCCTGGACTTTTTACTTTCCCTCACGCCACTCATCCAGTCATTGGCCAAATTTTGGCACTTATTTCCTTTACCATATTTTGCTATGAGAGGATTCTGGGAAGATGGTGGAGTAGCTCAGAAAATTGTCTGCTTTTTAAATTTCCTCTACAAAAAAAGACAGAACATCACCTCAGAGGGAAAGTAGAGTAGCAGAAATAAAAGTCAAGGTAAAGCAGTTGTTCTCATAAGACAACTTGAGAAGACCCCCAGGAAAGACGGCCTGAGTGAAGTGCAAACACCTCCAGGTTAACTCTTCAGAATCACGGAACAAGCCACAAGCCCTGGGAGCAGCTGGGTGTTGGGAGGCAGGTTGAGAAGCCTTAGAAACTTTCTCCTCTAGAGAAAGTGTGGGGTTCTGACAGCTGAATAGGAGAAGATTGAAGGACCTCCCACTGTCAAGGGATGCTGAGCACTGCTGTGCTGACAAGACATATCCTGGGCTGGGCTTCCAGGTGAGGGGGAGAAGGGACAAGCATACACCTGATGAGAACAGTAGCAGAGAGGTGGGGACCCTACTAACTGTGGGCACTTGCTGAAGAGCAGAGTCCCTGGTTTCAATTCCAAGGCAGAAAGGACAGCTGGGAACAGGATCATTTGCAGGACAGCGTGGCTGGAGGCCCTAGTCATGGCTCAGGAGTGCAGAGGAGAGCCCAAGGTTGGACTCCAGGGTCAAACTTCAGAAAATAACGGTATAAAGGACCTGAGGCTTGGGGCATCATTCCCTATACTACAGGACTAGAACTTGATTACACTAATGGCAATAAACCAAAAAAATAAATAAAAATGAGTAAGCAAAGGAGAAATAACCTAACCACAGAAAATAGTTACTATGGGGATTGAGAAGACCTGGCTTAATATTCAGAGGAAGATAGTGAAACTGCTCCTTTTTCAATGAGAAATGTCAAATGCTTCCAAGTACAAAAAGGGTTCTTAGAAGAACTTAAAAAGGACTTTAAAGTCAAATAAGAGAGATCAAGGAAAAATTAGGGAAAAAAATAAAAACAATCCAAGAAAATTATGAGAAGAGAGTCAAGCAATAAGGAAGAAAATAATTCCTTGAAAACTAGAAATGGGCAAAGGGAAGCTAATGTTATGTTAAAACATCAAGAAATAATAAAATCAAAAGAATGAAAAAATAAAAAAGTGTGAAGCATCTCACCAGAAACAACTGCAGAACAGATTGAGGGAAAATAATATAAGAATAGTCCAACTATCTGAAAATTATTATTAAAAAAGAATTTTGATACAATATTACAAGAAATTGTCAAGGAAATTGCCCTGAAGTTCTAGAACAAGAAGGCAAAGCAGAAATAGAAAAAAAAATCCACCGGTCACCAGAGGGAAGGAGATCCCAGGAGCAAAATGTACAGAAATATCCTAGGCAAGTTTCAAAGCTCCCAGGCAAGAAAACATTGGAAGCAAAAAGTGTCATGAAGTCACAATAAGGGTTACACAACATCCAGCAGCTACTATATTGAAGAACCATAGGTCTTGGAATACTCTGTTTCATAGAGCAAAAGAGCTGGGATCACAACCAAGGGTAACTTATCCAGCAAAATTTAGTATAATTGAATGAAAGAAGAAAAGGACATTCACCGAATTGAAAGACTATCAGATATTTGTGACAAAAACCAATAGAACTTAAGGGAAAATTCGACATACAATATCCTGGAGAAATATAAGTTAAACAATAAAGACCAATTATAAGGAACCTAATAAGGTCAAATTGTTTACTTCTTAAAAAGGAAAATATTATCAGTACTTTCATGACTGTCATATGGGCAGTTTGAAAGAAAGGTGTGGACTGAGCTGAGTATGATGGAAGTAGTTCTAAAAAATAAAACTGTAGGGAGAGAGAAAAGAGTAACTATTTCATACAAATGAGACATAAAAGGAAAAACGGATACAGAAACCATACAGGAACCATACTTTTATCGGGAATGGGTTAAAGTGGGAAAAGTCTTCTAAATTCAGAAAGAAATAAGGGAGAGAGGAGATGGGAGAGGGAGAGGATAATGGAGAGAGTCTTAGAGAGGGGGGTAGATTAAGGAATAGGAGGGCAAGGTAGCTGGTAGAAATAAAGCAGAGAAGTGAGGAGGGATAGGGAAAATAGAGTGAGAAGGATAGTGAAGAAAAATAGGAAGGAGGAAAGAAGACAATAAGTAATCATATTTTAGAATTTGAATGGATGAATTTACCCATAAAATGGAAAGTGATAGCAGATTAAAAATTTGAATTCAACAATATGTTGCTTTTAGGAAATGCAGTCGAAATAAGAGATAGACACAAAGATAAAATAAGGGGCAAGAATAGAATTTATTATGTAAAAAAAAAAGCTGTGGTAGTAGTTATGATCTCAGAAAAAGATAAAGCTAAGATAGATTTAGTCAAAAGAGAAAAATGGGGAAACTATGCTATGTGTCAGCACTGTTATTCAGTATTGTTTTAAACCATTTGAAATAACTGGATAGTATAAAATACCTAAGTATATACTTGCCAAAATAGACACAGGAACTATGTGAACATAAACATAAGACGTTTTTTTATGCAAATAAAGTCAGATCTATATAATTGAAATAATATTAATTAAATATTAAATAAAAGTTCATGGGTATGTAAAACCAATATAAAAATGTCAATTTTATCTAATTTATTTAATGCCATCCCAATTAAATTATTAAAAAATTATCTGTTAGAAAAATATAACGAAGTTCGTGTGGAAGAACAAAAGGTCAGGAGTTTCAAGGAAACCAGGAGAGAAAAGATGTAAAGGAAAGCAGATTCAGTTGCATCAGACCTTAAATTCTATTATAAGGTGAGAGCATTGTTGAAATGTAAAAAGAATAATTTTGATTACTTTAAATTGAAATTTTCTTGTATAAATAAAACCTATGCAACCAAGAATAGAAAGAATGCAGAAAATGGGGAAAAACTTTCATAGACAATCTCTCAGACAGGATGTGATTAGGTTTGAATATTGCTATGGTATAGGAAATGGTGAGTTGGTTGATTTAGAAAAACGTGGAATGAACTGGACTTGTGAAGGAAAATGCCATCCATCTGAGAAACAAATGGAAATAAGCATAGTATGATCTTAGATATATGTGTATGAGTGTATATGTGTGTATGTTTATAGATATCTGTACACATACATGTATATGTGTGTATATATATATATACACACATATGTATGTAAAAATATATCCTCGATTAATTGTAGCCTTCTTTAGAGCATGGGGAGGGGAAAAGGGAAAAATAAAGTAAAAAGTGCATAGCCGAGAACAAAAGAAAATCTTCAAGGAAGCAAAGAAAAGCTGGCAGCTTTGAAAACAATGTGTGGTATTTATTATATAGACTTTCTTGAAATGGAAACATTGTTTTATATTAAATTCTCTCTTACGTTCTGCTGTGCACATAGCAATGTTTTTTTTCCTCATTTTCAATTAAAATTTAAAATAAATAAAAACATTAACCCCCCTCCCCCTAAAGACCCAAAACTAACAGACAGACAACCCCACAACATCTAACGAACACTTTAATTCAGCTTCCTGGTTGGTTTCCTGGTCTCAAGTCTCCCCCTAACTCCTGTCCATCCAACATACCACTGCCACAGTTATTTTCCCTAAGTCCAGATCTGGCCATGTGATGCTCCCGTTCAACTGTTTCCAGTGGCTTCTGATTTTCTCTAGGACAAAATATAAACTTCTTTGTGTAGCTTTTAAAGCTTTACACACCCAAACTATCTCTCCAGCCTCATTGACCTCTTACTTCCCATTTAGCACTTGGAAACCCAGCCAAGTCGACCTTCTGTTCCCAACACAAAATCCTCTCTTTCTCTTGTCTTCTTGCCTTCGTCCTGACCATCCCTATGCCTGGAGTGCACTCTCCCCCTTACCTCTGCCTCATACACACCCTTCTCTTGCTTTAAGGTGCAGCTCATGAACCATCTTCTGCATGAATCCTCTCCTGACACCCCATCTTCCGAAACAACTTGCGGTAAACTATTTTGCATATGTTGTGTGTATTAACTTTGTTTTCCCCATTAGAATGTATGTATACTGTAAACAGTTCATTCTTTTTACTTTTGTCCCCAAGGTACAGTAGAGTACCTGGCACATAAATATTTGTTGATTGATTTATTTTATGGGTTTTTTCCGGGGGGGGGGCGGGAGGAGGCAATGATATTGTGACTTGCCCGACACCTATTATGTGTCTGAGGTCGGATTTGAACTCAATTTCTCCTGACTCCAGGGCTGGTGCTTATCCACTCTGCCACCTAGTTGCTACAACTGATTGATTTTAGAAAGCTCTCCATGTTAGGGAATTGTTTCTTGTAATGAATCACAATCTGACTCTCTGTATCTTCTACTTTTCTTGTTCTGGGGCCAGAATAAATCTCTTTCAGATGACACCCCTTCAAAAACTTAAATGAAATGTTTCAAGTGTATACTGTGCGCCAGGCACTTTCCTCACTAAGTCCTCACTTCTCCAGGCTAGACACTCCCATCCAGTACCTTCAAATCCTTCTGTGATGTGCTGCCTGTCAACCCTCTATCTGCGTTCCTCTTTGACCACCTTCTCCTGGTAGCTGTCCAAATCAAAAATATCCTCCCTGGCCACTGCTCCCCCTTTTGTCTTTGCATTTTTCTTTGTGTCCCTGGTACTAAAGTGCTTGGAGAAGCTTTGACTATAGTGATAGACTCATACGATGACCAGCCTTGCTCAGAATAGAGAACCTTATCACTAGAGGGTTGATCACTGAGTATTTGTGTCCCTAGTGCTAACCATAGTGTTTGGAAAGGCTTTGATTACAGGTCCAGTGATGGACTTACATAAGGACCAGCCTAGCTCAGGATAGAGAACCTTATCACTAAAAGATTGGTCACTGAGTAATGAGAATTTGCCTGCAACAGCTCATAAAGAGTAAGTTTCAACACTGACAAAATCCCACGGGGATTCTTTCAGTATAAATGCTGCACCTTGGGGTAGATTTAGTGGTGAACGGTAAGGAGGGAAAGATGGGCAGCGGGCGTTTTCTCCCAAAGTGGAGTTTCCCAAAGTCTTTATCTGAGCCCTGTTGTTTGGTTTTAGGATTTGCCTTCCTACTAGTGGAGGGGGTGGGATTACACCAGAGCTCAGCAGGAGCCTTTCATCTCTTTAAGCCAGGCGCTGGATGTGGCTTGAACAGATGTTCCACCTCAGCACTGGGACTCGAGGTGGGGGTGGAGGCAGGGAGGGGGTAGGGAATGACTGTCTGACTGGGCTCCACTGGAAGGATATTGGAAGAGTTTGGGATGGAGAAGCAGTCACAGATCTGTCAGGGGACATGGGGAAAATATCCCAGTAACATTAACTCCATGGGAGGGAGGGGATGTCCTTTGTGCTGGAACCAGATGGAAGAACTCTCCCTTAAGGACAAACCTAGAAGGAGGTGACTGGGATCCCTTGGCTCCTGGGCAGGGGGAAGGCTGCAGGAAGATGGGGGTGGGGTGGGGAATAGGGTCTGATATGTTTACTTAAGAATTCTGCAACACTGAATGAAGCAGTGGTGTGGTGCAGATTGTTGCATGAGATTTTGTCCAGTAATCAAAATGAGTTATATTCAGAATGAATCTTAACCTTTTGGCAAGAAGTAGCCCCAGGCATGGGTTGGGCATTGTCTTGATGCTCAGTTTATGGGTTTGGGGCCCCAGGGAGTGAGCCCCTCCTGTAGGCAGCTTTGGTCTCTGGATTTGTATCCCTTGAACGCTAGACCTTGATATCCAAAGCCTTGAAGTCCTTGAGGTCTGGCTCCTCAAGCTGGTGGGCCTTCTGATAGCTCTGCTCCTGAGCCCAGAGAGGAACCCCAGGAAAGCTCTTCCCACATGCCTGGCTCTGGGAGCGGTCTCTACAACCTACATTTGGGTTGCTGAGTGTGGAGAGGAGAGGAGACTGCAGAGAGGAATTGATTTCTCCAGCGGGTACAGAGATACTTTTTCTTCTCTCTCCTGCCTCCAGTTTCACCAGTTTTATTTGAATCCTATAGCCCCAAGCTGTGTTTTTCCACTTGGTTTCCAAGTATCATCTGGACAAGGGGTATAAAAAAAGTCCTTTTCCTGTGAGAGAAAATGAAGCTGAGTCAGAGCAGCCAGAAACAGCCTGGTGAGCTCAGCAGGGCCCGGGCAGGGCTGGGGTTCTGAGCCCCTCTCCCCTCAGGGTTCATGTCTGAACATTCTGCGTGTAAGAGGCATGTTAGGAGCTGTGTAGCCTGTCACGTCATCCCTGAACTTGAAGCTATCAGGCTGCAGGGCTGGGGCCCTTCACTGCATTCACTTTTTATATCCCTCTAGAACCAACAAACAGTCTCGAGGGGCAGAAGCTCCCTGTCCCATCAAATGGAAGAGGCAGGGGCATAGGACAGTGCTAGCCTCTGATCCAAGTCCAAGCCTAGAGAGGCACTTTGGCTGATGTTTGTTCTCTCATGTAGGGCAGAGACCCTAGACATCGTCTCCTGATAGATAAGAGGGAAGAGGATGCCCTTAGTGGGTCTCTGGTGCTTTCTCCCACTCTTTCCATTGAAGCCGACTAACCGTGATCCTCTCTTTTGCTTTTCTTCGTGTTCAGGTAACCTTGGAGTCAGAAGACCTGGATTCAAATTTCAGCTCTGCTACTTAAGACTGTATAACCTTGGGCAAGTCAATTCCTTTCAAGCCCGAACTTTCCTCATCCGTTAAAATGAGAGCATTAGATGAGCCCTCTTACATCTCTAAATCCAAGGATCATTGTCACTGGCTGACTTGGACCCTTTTTCCCAGCTCTTTCCCCTCTTGTCCCAAAACTTCTTGGTTTCAGTAAGGTGGATTCACTATGCTTTCCTTCTCCTTTTCTTTGCTTCAGAGTAACCCCCTGCTACCGGTCCAAAGTATTTATATGCCAAATGTTAATATACCAAAATATTAATATTCTTCCTTCCCCAGAAAGCCTACTTAGATAACCTTTCCAAGTGTAGATGGTAGGCTTTCAGTATCATAAATCCCCATTTTGAGACATGGAGAAGAGTGGTTGATAAGGTGATAGCCTTGATTGCCTTGTTTCTTCCTCTTGTGTGAATATCATTCTGGAATGGGGTTATAGCACCTCTCTTTTGATTACTCATGGTTCAGGGGAAGAAAAACTCTTGGACATCTTCCCCTGCCCTTGAGGAGCTCTTAGCATGGTTAGGAAAGCAACACACATACTCACAACACAATAGGTAATTGTATTGGACCCAGGAATTCTGAGTTGGGGGAGCTTTGTAGCCTAAATTAATTAGTGGCTTAGTCTTGGAAGCCTTCCAAAGAGAGATGGGACCTCAGTGGGGCTTTGGAAGATGTGTGGGAGTTGAATATTCGGAAGGGAGAACATTACACATGGAGACAATGACATGAGGCAATAAGGCATCTTATTCCACTTTAGAATAATTGTTAGGAGATTGTCAAGGAGATGTCTGTCTCCCTAAAACTTCCCCTCACTGGATCTAGATCTGCCCTCTGAAACCAATAATATGCCTAATTAGCATGCAAGGACACCGAGGAGACCAGCAGACCAGGAGTGGAACATCTCTGTTAGGAAGTCATGAGAGATAAAGTCTATAAAAGTTGAGTCATAGAATCCCAGAGCTGGAAAGGCTAGCTTGACCCATGCTGGAAACTGGTCAACACCCTTTACAACATCCCTGACCAGTGGTCTTTCAAACTCAGTTTGGACCTTCCAGTAATGAGCTCACTACTTCCCAAGGCAACTCCATTCCTGCTTTTGGACAACTGATGGTTAGGAAGTTATTATTTACATAAATCTGCCTCTCCTGAGCTTCTCCTCATTGTTCTGAGTTTTTTCCTTTGACAACAGATAGAACTACCCTAATGCCTATTCCACCTGATAGCCTGTAAGTCCTTAAAGACCAACATCATGTTTTCCTCAAGTCTTCTTTTCAGTCTAAACACCACCTTTTCATTCAGCTTTACTCATATGACATTGCTTACACATCCCATCTCATCTGGGTGACTCTATAAGCTCACTTCAGTTGTCAGCGTCCCTGCCAAAATGTGGTTCTCAGCTCTGGATAAGAGTATTTCAGAGCTAGTCTGACCAGAGTAGAGAACAGTAGAACTCTCACTGCTCCTGAGCCTTGAAACCTAAGAGCACGTAAGAGGTTTTGGCTGCCACATCACTGTGTTGACTCATGGATGAGCTTTTGTTCATTAACTCCATACCCCAGGCTGTTTTCATGTTGGTTGCCCTCTAGCCAGGTCTTTTTTTTTTTTTGTATTTAACTGTTTTTCAATTAACGTAAATTTATTTTCTCTCACTTCCATTTCCCCCCATTGAAAAAAGAAAAAAAAACCCAGTCAAGGCTATCACCTTATCAACCACTCTTCTCCATGTCTCAAAATGGGAATTTATCATACTGAAAGCCTACCATCTATACTTGGAAAGGTTATCTAAGTAGGCTTTCTGGGGAAGGAAGAATATTAATATTTTGGTATATTAACATTTGGCATAAATATGAATAGTGAAATAGAAGAAATAGTGAAACCCTAAATATGAATAGTGAAATAGAAGAGATTGACACATTGACCACATCCAAAAAATTATTAATCAGGTCTTCACCTAGTACTTGATTTTTTTTCTAACCTAAGTGTGGTAACATCAAAGCTTTTCCTCTAACTTTAGAATTATCCCTACTAAATTTAATTTATTTTAAATTCACTCCATCACTTCAATTTGTCATTCTTTTTGGAACCTGAATCATCCAACATATGCTTATGAAATGTACTGGCATAGCTAGAACTATATTCTCAACCAAATCAATGACAATAACATCGAAAGGAACAGGGCCAAGACCCAAACCCTATGATACATTACTAGAGATCACCCTCCAGGTTGACTTTGTGAATTAATGAATACTCTAATTAATTAATGAATATATTGTCAGTTATGAGTCTAACTTTACAATTTTTCAACCCACTTCTCTCCATTCTGTGACAAAAGTACAGTGATGGTTTGTCTAACGTCTTCTTAAAATCCAAACATTCTGTGTTTATAATATTCTTCTCATTTAGTAATCTGTTAATCTTGTCAAGACAGGAGATTAAGTTAATCTGTCATGATTTATTCTTAGTGAACCTCTACTGGGTCCCAGTAATCACTGTTTTCTTTTTTAAGTACTGAACAATCATTTGTTAAATTCACTGGGGGATTTGGAGACTGAACTGGTGGAGAGGAATTCCTGCTTCACATGCCTCTGAGTCAGGACAACGTTTACCTGTCTCCAGTCCTGTGGCACCTTTATGCTGCTTGTATTTGTATCTCTACTTCTTAGCCCAGTGCCTGACAGATTGTAAACATGCCATGAATGCTGGTTGTCTGTCTTGCCTGTTTTCAAAGATCCCAGATAGATCTTCTTAGAATGTAATTCATTTGGACCTTTAACTTAGAGCAGGCAGCTCCATACTCTCTTCTCATCTCATTGACTACCTTGAACTTCAACTCTTGTTTCACTATTTTGGTCCTGTCCTTTCTAAGTCTGAATATGATGCTCCCTAGTGGCGGGGGGGGGGGGAAGGGGGAAACAAGTCAAATAATAACTATATAGATACTTCTACCTTCCCTTTCTTGTCCATTATCATCATCCCAGCTACTTCTGAGCAATAGGGCTATCCTTTGTGAGCTTCCTCTTGTACACAATGGAATTGCTCATATCTCCAAGCCCAGAGTCCTGGGAGGAGAGTTCAAGATGACCAGAGTGTGAGTGGCATGGTCTGGAAGTGGCCTGGAAATAACCAGTGTGTGGTTGGTCGTTCAGCTTTTGCTTAGAAACCGCTAGTGAAGGGGAGTTCACTACCTCCAAAGGCAGCTTATTAGAAGCTTTTCCTTACAACAAGCAGAAATACACAAGGAACAAGAAGGTTCCTTGAACTTTCCTTCTTCCTTCCCCTTTCTCATGTCACCTTCTTCTCACATTGATCCTAGGTCTGCCTAGAACAAGTCTCTTCCATATAGCAACCCTTCAAATGCTTTAAACTGTTGATCATACTATATAAATGACAGCAATTACTGTTGTCATCTCCCATGTGATGTCCCTTTTCAAGGGGACTCAGTCCAAGGATTACGGTTCTAGGAAGCCTTGGTGTTGATTCAGGGGTGGAGTCTGTTTTAAAGTTCCCAACCTCTGCTGGGTATGGGGTGTCCCTGGACTCTCTTGTTTTCCTCTAATGTTTTGAGTTTTGGGCAGCGAGAGACCCAGAGACACCTCTAAGGCTACTGGAAGAAGCTGCCTATTCTGTCCCTACCACTCCCCAGAACATCTGCTCCTTGAACTTGGTGCCAGAGTGGATTGGGGGAAGAGGAAGCGCTTCCCTTCAGGCTCCATGGATGACTTGGGCCACAGGGGGTGCCAGATGTCTCAGCCTCTGAGGTCAAGCTCCCAGGACCTCTGCAGAGCACAGCCCCGGGCCACTGACTCACTGAGATGTTGGGTTGGCATCAGAATTCTCAGTGTCGGGGTTGGGGAAGAGCTGGCAATCAGGACTTCGGGTAGGACAAGCCTCCTTGGGCCTGGTTTGGAGAGTGGTATAAGACTGGAGACTGAGGCAGACCTGGGGACACTTAGTTTGGAGAAGAGATGACATGGAAGACATGACCAAGGCCTTCAAGTATTTGAAGTGCTGTCATGTGAAAGAGGGAGTCTTTGTTCAGGCGTGCTTAGAGAGGCAGATTTTAGCACTATATGAAGAAAGGCTTCCCCACAATCAGAATGGATCTGAAGTAGAATAGGGTGCCTTGGGAACCAGTCTTCTACTGGATGCTGAAGGACCTCTTGTCAGTAATACTATTAGAGGAGATTCCTGCCTATTCAGGTTCTGTTTGTTTGTGAGATTCGGTGATTCCTTGGTGGGGTTCTGAACTTGGACCCAGTTCTGGCCCTCTTAAGGCAGCCAGGAAACCAAGCATTTGTAGGGACTGTGCATTCAGGTCCTTAATATGACCTTCTATGTACTTAGCCCCTTTCCATTCCATATATTGCTTCGGCACTGCAAGAGAAAAGGAAGCAGGGGAAGGAGAAGGAGTTGACAGCCAATTCAACAGAAGCAACTCCATTCCCTCCTCCCCCACCATCTGCCTGACATCATCATCCTTACCCCACCCTTGGAAAGAGGGAGGAAAAAGTAGGGGTTGCCGTCCCTGCCCCGCTTCTTTGGGTCTGGACAGAATGGGTATTCCAACATCCCTTGTCTCAGACTGAAGAGATTTTGTGCCTCCAGACCTGGCTCTGTGCCACTGCCCCCTACCCTTTTCCCTGAAGTTATGTGTGGGTCTGGAAGGTATGGGCTTGAGGCCCAGGCATAGAGAGGCACAGGCAGGTGATGGCAGGAGGAGAGCAGCCATCTCCAGGTGGCAGTCGGGCAGGTGCTGACTTGTGTCTGAGGGCTCCCTGGCAGGGAAGGCTCCAGTGGCTTCCCCAGCACAAACTTTGTCCCCCAGAAGCTGTGGATTCTGGGGGAGTTGGGGCCAGCACTCCAACAAGCTTCCCCCCCTCCCCCAGCAGACTTGGAGTGGGCCCTTTGCCAGAGAGAAGCAGCTTCCCTTGGCAGGAGCATCCCACTACTAGTCTGGAAGGGGCAGTATTGTGTAGTGGAAAAAGTGTAGGAATTTGGAGTTAGAGGAGCTGGGTTTGAATCTACCTCTGCTCCCTAGAACCTATATAATCTGAGACTGGACAGAATCAGTAGGATTGGGCCAGTGATTCAATGCCTGAGACCAGCAGTGGAGGAGGCATAGATTGGGGGTGGGGTTCCAAGTCTAGGTGTCTGGGAGGATGACTGGACCTGTGGATGGGTTTCCTGAAGGAGGGGTGTATGGGGAAAGGAGGTAGCTCTTTTATCGGTGCTGGTAGGTCATCCAGAAGAGGCCCACCAGGCAATTGGACTCCTTGATTAGAGCTTAGTGAGATGTCAGGACTGGAGAGAGATGGAAATGTCCTGGAACGAGAGCTATGGATAGGAATGGAAAGTGCCTGGAGGCCCTGGACCCAGCGCTGCTCTTAAAAATAATAATCAACAACACACGTGTAATATATGGGTATAATTAGTCTACATATACCTATGTGCATCATGCATACTATACATATACACATAATTAAAATATTATGCTTTTTAAAGTTTGCAAAGCCTTTATGTACATCTCTTACTTGATGCTCATGACAACTCTGTGAGGTGGTTATTACTCCCATTTTACAGAAAAGGAAACTGAGACACAGGGAATAAGTGCCCATGTCAAATAGCCAGTAAAAATGTGAAGTAGGATTTTGACCAGTTGCATGCTGGCTGAATGACCGTGGGCAAGTGACTCTTACTGTCGATCTCAGTTTTTCCCTTTATAAAAGGAAAAGGTTTAGACTGGATGACCTTTCACTTCCTGTCCTAGCTCTGGTTTTGTTATCCAGATTCTAATGTCCCTCCCAACCCTGACAGTCTACGTTCCAAGGGCCCTTCCAATTCTGATATCTATGAAATAAGGGGGAATAAGAAGAGGTGAAATTCTAAAAAGTCTCTTCTCTGTAGAGGCATGGAAAGATACAGAGGTGAGTCTCCGGCTGACCTGGAGATTGGGACTAACTTGATTTGAATCAGGACTTTTTAAGGGTAGCCTAGGGCTCCCCGCACTGGAAGTCCCTCCATATGTGCCACCACCCCCAGATGGGCTGCTTCTGGGTGGATTCCTTTGTAGTGAGCTGTCCTTGTGGGTGGTCCATCCCTTTTACATCTGGGAAGGGTGATTCCCTCACACACCCCTCCTTTATCCCTCTGCCTCCTCTAGAGGCACAGCTGGATGGCATCCCCTGTCTGGAAAGAGCTGAGGGGGACCATAGGATGAGGATTGGGATGCGCATGTATGTTATTATATATGGGCATGTGTACACTCATGTATGCAGCTTTGTTCATACATTTCCCTCACATGAGAAGCTGGCTCTTGAGAGCCCCGTCTTCCATGGGGCCTCCACACCAGGATTCCTGGCTCAGTTCTATCTCTCTGAGAGTGGGCAGACAGCCATAGGTCTTCCAGGGAAGGGTGGGTCTGCAAGATTGCCAGGTGTCCAGGGTGGTTTCTAGACTCTCCCCCCAAACTCCATCAGTGCCAACTCCTAAGGTGAGTCAGAGGCTCAGTCTTCACTACTAGAGAATGGATGTTTCTCACTGGCTTGAAGCTCCAGCTAAGAATCCTCTCTCCTCCCTCTCCCCAAAGGTTACCCATTCCCCCCTTCCTGTGTCTGAGAAGAAAAAAGGTTGCCTGCCTCTAGGCCTTGTCTGCGGTTGTTTCTTTGTGACTAGGGGGAGGAGGGCACGGGATGTGAGTCACCTCCAGCTGTAGCCTCTCTCCCTCCTAACTATCCCACAAGGTTCAAATGCCCTGCTGTCTTTGGGGCCCCTGTCTTCCAGTCCATCTGCCAGGGAACAACGGCTTCCCCATGCCCTTCATAAGATCATAGAGCAAAGGGGATCTTAGAGGCCATCTTGTCCAAGGTGTATAGGCCCAGAAAAGTTAATAGGAACAACTCAGATCCTCCTCAGAGCCCAAATCTCTCAATCTCCACTGGGCCATGTTGGCATTGCATGATTCCAACTATTTACTCGGTCATAATAGTAACAATGTTAACAATAATACCTGATATTTCTATAAAGTGAAATTCCATTATACAGATGGGAAAACTGATGATCAGGTGAAGCAATCTAGTGTCACCTGGCTAGCAAGCGGTGCAGTCAGGACTGGAACCCAAGTCTCCTGATCTCAAGCCTCCCGATGAGTAGGACTGAAAAGGAGATAGGAGCAGGTCTAGCTTTTATAGTCAGGGACCCTGAGGTCTGTTTGTAGGGGGCAGGGCATTGCCCTGTCAGTGGGTCAGAGAGCAGGAAGGTTTCCCTTATGTTGGAGGTGCGGGCGAGAATGTGCGGGCTCTCGGAGGAGGGAGACGTCCCTGGGCTGGGGGAGAGTTAGGGGGCAAGGAGAAGAAAACCAGTGAAGCTTCTTGGAGATGGTGGGATTGGAACTGGACTTGAAATGCGTGAGCAGGACTTTAATATGTTTGAGGGGAGGGATCCTGGGGTCTGGAACAGACTCCATTTAGGCTGTTTGAGGCTAACTCCCTCATTTCTCAGAGAAGGACACTACATTTCCAGGGGTGACAACGCGCTACACCCAAGAAAACCTAGGGAGGAGTATATTGCGGAGCTAGGATTAAAACCCAGGTCCTCCGACAGCCCCCACTCTCTACCCCTCATCCCCACCCCAATCCAGGGCTCTTTCCATTTCACTGATGGAGTCTGGGGCAGGGAGAGTTTGGGGACAGGGGGAGAGCAGCTGGGGCGCCGCATTCCGGACCTTCATCTCTGACTTCCGAGGGGCGAATTTCTGACCCAGTCCGTGGGGGCGGGGCAGGGGGAGAGGGGGCGTGGTTGGAGGGGGCGTGATGACTGCGGTCTGGGGCGGGGAGCCCCCGATCTCCTGCCCCTGCCCGGGCTGGCCCGGGGCAGGAGGGGTGTGGAGAGGGGAGCCCAGCTCCCTCCCCGGGCGGCGGCTGGGACGGGATTTGTATAAGGGAAGGAGCAGGGCGGTGTTGGGCGGGGGCCCGGCCGGCTCCTCCCCGCCCCCGCCCCCGCCCCGCCCCGCGGGATCTCGGGGACTTTTCTCCGGCGGACAGAGGCGGCGGGGGCAGCCGGAGGACGGAGCTGGTCCCGCTGAGCCCTGGACAGATGGACAGCTCCAGGTAACCCTCAGACCTGGGGGGTGGGTTTGGAGGAGACAGTGGAACTCAGTTTCCCCCTCTTTACTCCCCAGGCAGCCGCCCGGAGTTTGACTGCAGGGTGTTGGGGCTGCTCACCCAACTCACCCCTGTTCCTCCCGAGACCTTCCCCTCCACTCCCCCCTCCTAGTGATTCTCCCGGAGAAAAACCTCCCAGGGAGAGACGCCAGGAAAATTCCCCAGAGAAAGAGAGAGCCCCTTTCGGAGGAGGACTCTGAGATGTGCCCACGCGTAGTCCTCCTCCCCCTCCTTCTCAGCCAGAGAGAAACCCCTAGAAGTCTCCCCCACCTCCTGATTGCTTCTTGTGCTCCTCCTGGCACCCCAAGTCTCCCAACCTCTTCCCCCATCTCAAGAAAACCCCTTCACTTCGCAGTGCGAGATCGGTGGGCGGTCAGGAGTCCGGTCCACATCCTTCCTGCCTCTTCCCTCTGATGCTGGCTCCTCTGGGGCGTGAATCCCTCTCCCAAACGTTTTGCTAGGGAATCTGAGGGGAGGGATGGGCCGTGCCATTACCTGGCCTTCCTCCTCTTACACGTCAGACGAAAACCAGATGTGGCAGGGACAGGGGCTGCTGAAGAGATCTTAGGGGATATGTCGTTCAATCCCTTCATTTCATAGAGGCAGAAAGAGGAGGCCGAGACGGGAAGTGTTTTTCTCCTGGTGAGGGTCTGTTAGAAAGCACCCTGATCCCTCTGATCCAATGTTGCCTCCCCAGGATGAAGCCCTGGTTCCTGTTCACTGTCCAGGTCCTCGGAGTCCTGCTGGTGCCAGTGAAAGGCCAGGGGGAGAGAGGTCGAGGTATGGACAGACCTCAAGACCCTGTTCCGCCAGCCTGAATCCCTAAGCTCCACTAATATCTAAATTCCCCTAAACCTTTCATGAACTTGTGACTTCTCAAACTGCCTTCCCCACAGGCTTGGGAGGAGGTGAGGGATCCACCCCCAAACATACAGCTCCAGCCCAACCCCAGCCCCAGGTCCCTGTTATTCTCCATTCAAGTTTCGGGTCCTGATTTATATATATGCAGATGAATCCCTGAACTCCGTAGGAGAGACCTTAAATGGGATGAGATTGGGGCAGAGTGCTGGTACCCTGGGGAGGGAGGGGGGGGACAACACCATTGAAGTGGTACCTCCAGGTACCTCCCTACCTAGGACCTGTGTCCTCCATGTTTTGTTTATTCTCATGTCTTGGGCCTACTGTGATTCCTGTCTTTCAGAGTTCTGTGATCTATGTTCCTTCATGCATCCATTAAGACCTAAGACGCATGTGTCCCCAGTGATCCATAGCTCCCACTGAACCAAATCCTCATGTCTTGTGCTCCTGAATCCTGTATCCTGGATCCCCTTATGTTTCTCTGTGCTCCTCTATGAACCATGTACTCCACATCCTTTGTTCCCAGTCATCTTCCATGCCCCACCTGTCCACATCTCATGTGTTCCTGAAGCCACTGATTGATATCCCCTGAGTCCTATGAGCTTATGTCCCTACCTCTAGTGACCTGCACCAACCTCTATGCTGCTGACATCGTCTTCCTGCTGGATGGATCCTCCTCCATTGGCCGAAACAACTTTCGAGAAGTCCGGGCCTTCATGGAGGGGCTGGTTCTTCCCTTCACTGAGGTCGTAGGGGCTTCTGGTGTCCGCTTCAGTGTGGTGCAGTACAGTGATGACCCACGGTGAGGGCTGGGCCACCTAGTACCCTCACAGATTCCCAGAAACTCCTAGCATTCCCCTAACATCTCCTAGGACTCCTAAGATTCTAAGAGACTTGTTTGACACTCTTAGAAACTCCCAGAGACTCCCAGATACCTTGAGACCCCAATTCCATAATAAGCCTTCAGAGACTCATGGAAGCCTCTCTTCCTTAGTGGACCCCTTTCTCCTCCTTTCCCTCTGCCCCCAAGGACTGAGTTTGGCCTGGATACCTATGGTTCTGGTAATGATGTGATCCAAGCAGTTCGGGAGCTCACCTACAAGGGAGGAAACACTCGTACCGGGGCTGGATTTCGACACGTTGCAGACCATATCTTTCTGTCTCGGCTTGCCCGGCCTGGTGTCCCCAAGGTGAGCCCTACCCTAGCCCTCCCCATCATTTTTATACTTCCAATCTCCGTCTCAGGTCTCTCCGCCTCTTAGAGTTCCTCCTATCCTCCCAAATCTGACCTTGTCTTGGCTCCTGAACCATATTCTTCTCCATACATTACAACCTTATATTTGATGCCTAGTATCTCACCCTCAACCTTATCCCTTCCCCTACCAAAAGAGTCTCATTTCCTGATATGGGTGATGCTGACTCTTGAACCTGGCTTGGCACTATCTTGGCAATCTGGCTTCTGACCTCATCACTTGACTGAAACTACTGTCTCCAAAAGTATCAACAATTCTTTAATTGACCAGTTTAATGATCTTTTTTCAAGCCTCATCCTCATTGGCCTTGCTGTATGTAACATTTGGCACTTGGGCACCCTTTCCTCCTGAAGACTCCCTTCCCTTTGGGTCTTTGTGACACTGGTCTCTTGGTTCTCCTCCTACCTGGCAACTTCTCCAACTCCTTTGCAGGATCATTATCCATTTCGTGCCTCTACGTATGGTCTATCCCAAAGTCCTCTCCTGGGCCCTCTTCTCTCTACACTGTCTCACTTGGAGACCTCATCAGTATCCATTGGATTAGGTATCTCTATGCAGATGATCTATTTATCTATCTATCTATCTGTCTGTCTGTCTGTCTGTCACTATACAGAGATATAGATCTGTAGATCCCAGATTTATATACCTAGCCTCAGACTCTTTCTTGAACTCCAGTTCCACATCACCAACTGCCTGTTAGATATTTCCAACTAGATATACCACAAGTATCTGAAACTCAATGTTTTCAAAACAGAACTCATTCCTTTCCCCTCAAACCCACTGTTTTTCTCAACTTCACGATTTCTGTCATTGTTCCAGCCACTCAAGTTCAAGACTTCAGAGTCATCCTTGACCCCTTGCGCTCTCTCACCCCATGTATCCAATCAGTTGGAAGTCTTGTCAGTTCTGATCCTCCAATATCCCTTTCAGGTAGTTGGGAGGAGAGGACCCCTGGGTGATTTAGGGAGTCTGAGTCTGTTCCTTCTCTCTGCTCACATAGCCCCTACCCTAATTCCAGCCCTTATCCCTTCTCTCTTGGATTATTACAATAGCTTCCTAATTGTCTTCTTGCCCCAGTCCATCCTCCACAAAGTAATTTTCCTAAATCACAAGCCTGACCATGTCATTCTCCTCCTCAGTGAACTCCTGAGGCCTCTTTTATTTCTAGGATCCAGTACAAACTCCTTTCTTTAGCATCTGATATCCTTTCCCATCTGGCCCCAGCCCGCCTTTCCACCCTTATTATACATTACTTAGTGCCCCCGAAGTGTCCTTACATTCCTTACTCGCCACACTTTCCCTCTCACCCCTGTGCCCTTCTGCCCTCCAGTCTGGGATGTCCTCAGCCTGCTTCTTAGAATCTCTGTTTAAAATTCAGCCCAAGTGCCATTTTCCACATGAAGCCTTTCTTGACCTCTCTCAATACTAGTGCTGCCTTGCAAATGTTCCTGTATACACTTTGTATATATTTTATATTTGCATATCTGCGTATCATCTCAATAGGCTGTAAATTCTATAGGGGCAAGTACTGTTTTATTTTTTTCTTTGAATACCTAGTGTCTAGTCCAGTGACTGGTACATAATAGGTGACCCCACCTACCCTTGGCCTCATTAGCCTCTACATACTGACCCTCCAGGCCACAGCTATTCTATCCCTTCACCTCTTACTTGGCTGACTCCATTCACCCCCCCCCGCCATCCCACAAATCCCTGATTCTCCCTACCTCTGCTTCTAGGTCTGCATTCTCATCACTGATGGGAAGTCTCAGGACCAGGTGGAATCTGCAGCTCAGAGGCTGAAGGGGCAGGGGGTGAAGGTGTTTGCAGTGGGTGAGTAGGGCTGCAGAGATTGTTGGGGGGCACTGAGGGAGGGGTACAGGGCTGCTAAAGTGAAATTTTCCCTTTGGATGCCCTGTACCCTCCCCTGCCCAGGGATCAAGAATGCTGACCAGGGAGAGCTTCGACGGGCAGCTTCAGAGCCACCAGATGTCTTCTTCTACTTTGTCAACGACTTTAGCATCCTCAGCACCCTGCTACCTCTTGTGTCCCGTCGAGTCTGCACCACCACAGGGGGCACCCCCCAGATCTTGCCCCGTGAGTGCCCTGTCTTGGATCCCCCCATGCTCCAGGAGCTCCCTGGTCCCTACTAAATTACCCAGGGGCTCTTTACTCTCTACCACCACGATTACCCTCTTCTCTCTGCCCCCAAACACATTCCACACTTAAATGGAGAGAGTTTTGGGAGGAGAATGTGGAAGGGACCAAGGCTTCATGGCTTGTTCTTCAACTTGAACATCAACAAATACTATTATTCTGTGCCTACTGGGAGCAGAGCAGTGGGCTTGCCCAGTCTCAGGGCAGGTACAAAGTTTAGATTAGATGAAAGCTGATAGTCTGGTAGGGAGATAATCCACAAACATAGAGAACTACAGTGTAGAATCCTACAGAAGCATTACATTCCAGGCTTGTGACTCCAGTCTCAAGGTTCCTCCACTTACAGAAGGAAAATGATGTTTACAGGACCCAATCCACAGGTCTCAGAACTTAGATCTGTTCCTGAGAATTGTAGAGTTAAATCTGAAAAGGACCTTGGAGGTCATTTAGTCCTTTTGCAGATGAGGAAACAAGAGTCCCAGAGAACAGTGGCTTGACCAAGGTCACACAGGTGGTCGAGTCTCAGAGCTGGAGTTAGAGCCCAGATACTCAGATTCGAAATGCATTCTTTTCCATCATACCATAGTCTTCTTCGGCTTTCCCCTTCTGGGTCTATTTCCTCATTTGAGTTGGACTAGTATAGATGTCCACTACTTAACTACCTGAGTGATCCTGGGGAAATCACTTAACCTCTCATGCCTCAATTTTCTTGTCTGTAAAATAAGAGGGTTGGATTAGGTGATCTAGTTCTAGGTCGATGATGCTTAAATGAAAGGTAAGATTTCAACAACTCAGTAGTGGAGTGGGCAGAATGCTGGGCTTGAAATCAGGAAGACTTATCTTTCTGAGTTCAAATCTACCCTCAGACACTTACTAGCTGTGTGACCTTGGACAAGTCACTTAACCCTGTTTGCCTCAGTTACTCAACTGTAAAGTGATCTGGAGAAGAAAATGACAAGTCACTCCAGTATCTTTGCCAAGAAAACCTCAGATGGGGTTTCAGAGAGTTGGACATAGTTGGAAACGACTGAACAACCACAAAGATTTCAAGAGGCAAAGAGCATTGCAGGCATAAGGGACAGCCTTGGTGAGGTCACACAGGTGGGATCCTGAGGGATATGTACAAGGGGTGGGCAATAGTCCAGTCTTACTGGGAAATCGTGCCTGGAGCAAGTAATGAGAGGCAAGACTAGAAAAGGAGAGTGTGTTTCCTTTCCTTCTTTGTTGCCAAAGAAGACCAGGCCATCAGAGATATAATGACATGACTCGCACTTGACTTTGTTTTGAGTGAGGGAGGGCTGTGCAGGTCACCAGCATCACTTCTTCTCCAGAGCCATCTGAATCCAGTGACCAGATATTCATCAGAATGACTGGAGATGACCCAGGATGAGGCAATTGGGGTTAAGTGACTTGCCCAAGGTCACACAGCTAGTGAGTGTCAAGTGTCTGAAGTGAGATTTGGATTCAGGTCCTCCTGATTGCTGCACTGGTGCTCTATCGACTGCACCACCTAGCTGCAAGCTTATAGTATGTTTGAAATCCAGGTGGAGGCATTGGAAGTTTATTTAGGAGGCCATAGGGAGCCACTGAAGATTTCTGTGTAAAGAAGTGACGTGATCAGATCTCTGTGGTAGGGAGATTATTCAGGTAGTGTGTGCAGGATGGATTGAAGTGGGGCGAGAGACCTCCATTGGGAGACCTCTGCAGTTGTCTAGGCACATATTGACAAGGACTTGTGCAGGGGTGATGGGAGTCAGAATAGAGGGGAGAAGGATGCTGCAGAGATGGATGTCTCCGAGCTGAGTTACTCATTGGAGCTGAGTGGTAAAGAGAGAGAAGAACCAAATAGATCCCAGGAACAGGGGAGACCTGATGAATGATGGTGCTGTAGGCTGGGAGAGTGCAGTAAGTAGGAGAAGCAGACTTAGGGGAAAAGATGAGGGATTCCACTTTGGACATGGTGGATCTGAGGTGCTTTTGGAATATCCTGGTAAGAAGTGGATGATATGGGATGTCTGGAACCTGGGTTTGGGAGCTGTCTACAAAGAGGCAGTAATGCAAGTCATGGGAGGGAATGAAGTAGTCATCAAGAGAGAGTGGAAAGAGAAAGAAAAAAAGGCCAAGGGCAGCGTCATGGGGAATAACTGCCTTAGAGGTTGGGAAAATGAAATAGCGAAAGAGTCAGAGAAGAAACAGGGAGAGATGCAGGAGAAGAACCAGGAGCACCTATAGTCTCTACAACCAAGGAAGGAGAGCAGGCAGCAGGAGAGGATAATGAGGACTAGAAAATGGGCCGAGGGGTAGCAACACGGACATCCTCCATGATGTCAGAAAGAGCATGTTCCCTAGGGTCAAGGTGCCAAAGTCAGGATGCAGGGGCTGGAGGAAGGAATGACTACTGAGGCAGTGAATGTAAGTGAAATCCTTCTGGGAAGAAGAGAGATGGGCTGGTAGTTGGAGGAGAGTGGTAAGGTAAGGGAGAAGTTGTTTTTAGGATTGGGGAGGTCTGAAATGACTTGGAGGTGGTGGAGAAGGTGGGGCTGATGAAGATACAGATAAAAGATAACAGCCAAAGATGGGTATCAAAGAGATGGTGGAGGCAGGCAGGAATGGATTGAAGGCCCAGGGAGAGGGATTAGCTTTAGTGAGGAGTAGGGATACCTCTGGGAAGATGATGATGCTTAGAAGTAGAGGTCTAGAGCTGGAGAGTCATCCAAGTGGACTCAGCATTGTTTCTTCCCCTTTGGGGGCCCATTTCCTTTTCCTACTTTCCTTCTAAATTCTATCTCTGATTTCCCATGGTTCTCAGATCCTCTGACCTGATGCATAAACAGTTCTACCCCTTTCTCATATGCAGGACCTTCCTTTGGGCCCCAACTCTTGGAGGTTAAAAAGGCACTGTAGTGTAGTATGGTATAGTGACAAGAGTATGGGCTTGGAGTAAGGACAGACTTGAGTCTGAGCTTCAACTCTGACACTTTATAACTGTATGACCTTGGAGAAGTCACTTAACCTGTGGTGGGGGTTTTTTTGGCCTCAGTTTTCTTATCTGTAAAATGGGCATAATGACACTTGCACTGTCAGACTCACAGGGTGGTGGCTTATAAAGTACGGGATAAAGTATTACAGCAATGGAAACTATTGTCTTGGCAGTAAGTAAGTAAGGTTCTGGATATGAGAGGTGCTGAGGAGGTAGAGTTGCCCAGACTCAGCAGCTGTGGAAGGTGAGAGAAAGGGAAGGATCAGTTTATTTGAAGGGTTCAAGCGTGAGAGTCTGGGGAGGTAGATGGGTCTCCCCAACCGAACCAGGGAGGTAAGGAGTCGGAAGGGTTGCTTTAGAAGGAAAATCACAAGGTCTATTTTGGATGCTAATTGAAATGCCGACTGGGCAACCTGGTGATGTCCAGCAACTCTGTCCCTGGCCTCGACTATTTCAGTAGCTTTCTTGGTGGTTCAAATCTCTCCCCTCAAATGCAAAAGTTAATCTCCTAAAGTGCTAGTGTATCCCTCACCTCCTTATTGAGGTGAGGCTCCAGGGGCTCCTCTTTGCCTCTGAGCTCCAAAAGAGGTTCCTCTGTTTAGCTTTTAAAGCTTGTCCCGATTCACCTTCCCGACCTTGTTACACATTCCTCTCCATTTCGCCTAGTCTGTGGTCCAGCCATCCTGGTTTTCTTGCTGTTTGTCACACATGCCATACTTCATTCTCCATCTCCGTTCCTCTGCAGTGGCTCTCCTCTAACTCTGACATATGATCCTACCTCTGCCTCATGAAATCCCATGTTCCTTTCAAAATTCTGCTCAAGCAATACCTTGTCCACGAAGTGTTTGCTGATTTCCTCAGCAGCTAGTCTCCTCTCTCTCACTCCCCCCAAAAACCCCTTCTAGTTCATCTTCTTATTTAGATGTATTTTCTCTCTCTCTACCCCCACAAAGAATATAAGCTCTTTGAAGGCAGGGATTATTTCATTTTTGATTTTGTATCCCTAGGGCCTGGCTCAGTGGCCTGGCACATAGCTGTAAATCCTCGTTGATTTATTGACTTATCAGTTCAGGAAAGAGACTGGAGCTGGCTATTTATAGATTTGGGAGTCATCTGTATGAAGATTATAGGATGATAATTGAACCTGGAGAAGCAGATGAAGTCACTAAGCAAATATAGAGAATGGCAGGCGGCACAGGCCGGAGGTTTAGGGGTTGAGAAGAGGATGGAGAACCAGTGGAGACTGAGGAGGGGGTCAAACAAATAAGAAAATAACCCTGGAGAGAGGGGTGAGAGGAGAGAGGAGTGTCACAGGAGCCAGCAGGAAAGAGCATTAAGGAGAAGGGGAGGGTGACCAACAAGGAAAAAGACTGAGAAAGGGTGGAAACTGTGTAGATGACTCTTTCAATGGAGCATGAAGAGGAGACAGAAGATGCTAACTTGAGAGGATGGCAGAGCCATGCATGGAGCTAGAGTGACTCCAAGGAGGGGAGCTTCTGCTTTGAACTCGGAGAGGAAGGGTGGCCTAATGAGAAACAACAACACTGTACCAAAAGCTATGAAAACTGGGTTCCAATCTCAGGTCTGATCCTTAGGAATGTAGGATTTAGAGCAGAGATGGACCTTAGAGATCATCCTATTTCCTCATTTTGCAGATGAGGAAATGGAGGCTCCACCAGGGTGATTGACTTGCTCAAGACTTTAGGTCCAGCTTTCTTCCCATGATATCTGTGGCTTCTTCAATCCAAGGCAGCTGCCATTTTTTTGTCCTGAGTTTGAATGGCATTCTACTCCTTGACATTGATCTCTGGACATGTCTACCAGTCACTTTGGGGATTAGGTGAGGGTGTTTTCTGCCATAGTTCTCACAGATGGTGCCCTCTGTCTCCCTGCAGCAGAGGGTCTCCCCTCTGGTCCCCGAGATCTGGTGCTATCACAGGCAAGCAGTGAATCCCTCTTGGCTGAATGGACAGCAGCTAGTGGTCCTGTGGTCAGCTACAAGGTCCAGTATGTCCCTCTTACTGGGCTAGGACAGCCTATACCTGACCAGCGGCAGGAGGTAAGGCACAAAGAGAAGTGAAGGCTTGGGAGCAACCAGAGGACCCAGAGGCAGAGGAACAGTGAACACTGAGTTCTGTGTTCCCTGGGAACAGGTGACTGTGCCAGCAGGGGAGACAAGAGTCCGGCTGCAAGGTTTGCGACCACAGACTGAATACCAGGTGACGGTGGTTGCCCAGTATGCCAACAGTGTTGGTGAGGCTGTGAGTGGGACTGCCCAGACAGGTGAGTGACATTGCTTGTTGATTTCCCCAGGGGGGGACCCCAAGGCTTCTTCACTCCTCCCTCAGTCTGGGACTATGACTGACCCTCATATTTTCCCTTATTCCCATAACCTGTGCCTGCTTCTCCTAGGTCTCCTTTATACCCACTGATTCCCCCATCCCCCATCCTGGGGTTTCCTACTTCTGATCTCACCTGTACAAACCAGCCTTCTAATCCCCTGCCCTTGCTACATTCCACTGTGAATGACCCTTTGCCTTTCACAGCTGCCCTGGAGGAGCCCATGATCTCCATCCAGAATGCCACAGCCCACACCCTCCTGGTGGCTTGGCGGGCTGTGCCTGGAGCCAGTGGTTATCGAGTGACTTGGAGAAGTTTAGAGGGTAAGATGGAGGGGTATCAGGGAATCTGGGGAATCCTTGACATACTGTGCTATGAATATTCTCTTCCCTTGTGTCTCAGTCATGCTCTCTCCCACCCTAGCCTCTTATTCCCCCTTTTCTTCCATTGAGTATATCCATACCTCCCGCAGGTGGATCCTCCCAGCAACTGGACATTGGCCGGGGCCAATCATCTGCCCTTCTAAAGGGCCTGAGCCCAGACACAGAATACGTGGTGACTGTGACCCCTTTACATGGCCGGATGCCAGGGCCCTCTGCTTCACTGACGGCCCGAACAGGTGAAGTTGGAAAGAGGTCTCTATTGTTAAGGGGCTCTACTTTTGGCTAGGCCAGGAGTCTTTGAGGGAAGAGGGGACCTAGACTTTGTTGGGAGGTCTAATGTTCATTGAGGTACTGAACTTTCCTGTGTCCTTGGCCAGAGCTGGGCATCACTCAGAACTTACAAACGGTCATCTTGGGCCCCACATCCATCCAAGTATTCTGGACACATATCCCTGAGGCCCAGGGCTACAGGCTGGAGTGGAGACGAGTGAGCGGTTAGTGAGGGACGGGGACGGGGGGAGCAGAACAGGGGGGCGTCTGGACCTGAACCGTAACTATTCCATTTACCCCATCTGACATCATCCTTCTCAGAGTCTTGGTCTTTTGACTGGTTCTGAGTATGAGGGAGAGACATAGATCTTGCCATCAGGGACTCTGTCTGAGGGGGCTCAGGGACCACTCTGAGGGAGAAGAAATAGCCATTATCCTCTGCGAGCCCCTGCCCCTGATGTGAGGAAGAGATACATGTATCCCTTGTCTTAAGGGAGGTCCCAGTCCAAGGGGACATTTAGCAGCTATGGGTCCCTGGAATTTGTGAAAAAAGGTTGACTTTGGTGTTTAGGCCTCTGAATCTACCCTGCCAGGCTCGGAGCCAACACAGTCAGTAGTGCTGCCCACTGATGTGACCAGTTACCAGCTTCAGGGGCTGCAGCCAGGCACTGAGTACCGGCTCACACTCTATACCCTGTATGAGGGGCGTGAAGTTGCCACACCTGCTACCATCTCTCAAACTGGTGAGTTTGGTGGGCACTGGGTAAGATAAGGAGATATAGGGAGAGGCCCTGAGTGAGCCCAGGGTGAGGACACAGCAAGGAGAGGCCCAGTGTGTGTGTGGGGTCAGTGATACTCCTGGTAGGGAAGATTCCTATTAGGGCCAAGTGGGAAGGACTTTGGATTCCAAAAGACTTCTCTGCTCCTACCTAGTGCTGGAACCTGCCCTGGGCCGAGTGTCTGATTTACGAATAACTGAGACGTCCCCATCCAGGCGACTGGTTAGGGTGGTCTGGAGCTCTGTGCCTGGGGCCTCTGGCTACCGTTTTGTGGTACGCAACACACAAGGTGAGTGGGGGATATGTTTTTCCACCTCCTTGGGGACTGGAGACATTTGCTCACTCTCTCCTCAGCTAGGGATCTCCTCCTCCAAGTCTATCCTTCTTCTCTCTAGAAAGCCATCTCAGAATGATTCCCCCCTCCCCTACTCTGTTCCTAGGGATCCAGAAAGATGTATGCAGGCCCTCACTTGTTCTGTCCTTGCGCCCATATTTCTGTACAGGGATAGTCTCTGTCCCAATACCTGTGTCTCTGTCCCCTTGTCCCTGTACCTATGCCTTACTTCCTCTGGTTCTCTAGATGGCTCTGAGAAGACGCAGAGGCTTCCTGCTGACCAGACAAGCTTTGAGCTGGACAGAGTCCAGCCTGGTGTGAGCTATGTCGTGCGTGTGTCGGCCCTGGCAGGAAGCCGGGAAGGCCCTGCTGGCATCCTCACTGTTCGGCTTGGTGAGGCTGGGATATGTGGATGTTTACTGGGCTGCTAAAACTTCTGGGGCAGCTGTGCCTATGGTGAGGGGAGAAGGGCTCTGTTAGCCTGAGAGGCTTGGTTGTGGGTGGTAGCTATAGTCATAAAGTGGGCAAACGTGTGAGGAGGGAGTTGGAGGGAGCCTCTCTGGTTGACCCTTGCTCTGCTCATACAGACCCTGAGCCCTTGTCCAGAGTTCCCAGACTTCGAGTGGTAGCATCAGAACCTGGCCGGGTCCAGGTCTCCTGGGGCCCAGTGCCTGGAGCTACTGGTTACCGGTTAAGCTGGCGACTGAGAGATGGTTAGTTGGGAAGAGTCAGTGGGGGTGAGAAGGGCTCAAGGGCAGGGAAGGGTGGGAGGGTACTGGCTCATTCTGAGGGTGAGGGGGCAGGGGAAAAGAGGGAGATTGGAGACCTGTAGGGGGCCATGGGGTGGGCAAGGCTGGTCAGACCACAAAGAGGAGCATCTCCAAATGGATTCATCCCTCTTTGGATGCAGGCCAAGAGTCTTCCAGGACCCTGCCGGCAGACACCACATCCTTTGACATCGGAGGGCTGCGGCCAGGGGCCACGTACCAAGTTTCAGTGTCTGCTCTACGGGGTGCTGACCAGGGTCCCCCCTCAGTCACCACCATCCTCACAGGTGAGACCCTGACCCCTTCCCCCTGGATTCTCCCTCACCTTCCCCAAATGCCCCAGTGGTCCCCACCCACTTAAAACTCTTCTTGTGCTTCCCCTGGTCTTTTCCCAAGACCTCCTCTTTCCAGCTACCACTAATGCTTTCTCAGACTCCTCAGTCCACCCCCTTGTTTCCCCCAGACTCTCCAGGATCCGTCACTGGTCTTCGGGTGACTCATGCCGGGAGCTCCTTTGTCAGGATCACCTGGACGGGCATCCCAGGAGCCACAAGCTATAGGATCTCTTGGCATTCAGGAAGAGGTACAGGTTTGAGCGGGGTAGGGACTGTTAGGCAGGGCCCTCTATTTGTGGGTCAGTGAGTGTTCATCAGGGTTTCTGCAGTGGGGGTCATCCAGGGAGTATGGAGATCTCTGTCCCACCCCACTAACGTGGAGGCACTCAATGTCTGATTGGGGTTGGAGAAGGAGTCCTTTATTGAGAGTGCTGCTGGAATGTACTGTTGGTCTCCCAGGGCCAGAACAATCTCAGCTAATCCCTGGGGAAGCTTCAACAGCCAAACTGGATGGGCTGGAGTCCAACACAGACTACACAGTGAGAGTGACAGCCCTGGTGGGCAGCTCAGAAGGGGCAGCAGCTTCTGTGGCTGTGAGGACGGGTAAGCTGGCTCCAGTCTGACTCTTGGATTATTCACTGACCAGCCCCTCCCCAGACTGACTGACGTTCTCTTCAGTGACTGATTGATTATGCCACATCTCAGACTGGTCACTTCTGGACTGATGACCCAGATCAAGATTACCCTTAACCCCACTAGTTCAACCCAGCTCCCCCCTTTTGAACTATCCCTTCATTCTCTGTGACTTGGGTCCTTTGTCCCCCAGCCCCAGAGCCCGTGGGTGCTGTGTCCCGGCTGCAGATCCTTGACTCGTCCAGTGATGTTGTCCGAGTCACTTGGGTGGGAGTGCCTGGTGCCACATCCTACAGGCTGGTGTGGGGAAGAAGAGACGGTATGACCCCAAACCCACGGCCAGCCCCCTCCTCCTGCCCCCAGCCCCTGCTTCTCCGACGCTCCGTGCTTCACCGATCCCTTTCATTGACCCTAGAACCCCACCGCGCAAAGATCCCTTCTCCCAAACCCTGCCGCCCTTTAATGAGCTGTGGGGAGTCTGGAACTAACCGTCTTTGTCATTCCCTGTTCTTGGCCACGCGTGCCTGCGTCACTCCCACCCCATGCCCCTGTGCCCATGTGCCTGCTCCTCCCCCATCCTGCTGCTGTCCTCCTGTCCTCGCCCCTCCACAGGTGGCCCAGAGAGTAGCCGCATGCTCCCGGGAGACACGGACTCTGCGGAGATCGGCGGCCTGGAGGGAGGCGTCAGTTACACGGTCCGAGTGACTGCGCTGATAGGGAACCGCGAGGGGGCGCCCGTGAGCCTCGTAGTGACCACACGTACGGCCTGGAAGGGCCCCCCTGGGGGGCGGGGCCTCCGGGAGATGGGCGGGGAATGGGGCGGGGCCCGAGTCCGGGCTGGCCGGCTGAGCCTCCCTCCTCTCTCTCCCTTTCCCTGCAGCGCCTGTGACTCCTGCTGCGCCCGGCTCAGTTAGACTCGTGCAGAGCGAGGAGCGGGCGCTGCGCCTGGCGTGGGACCCTGTGCCCGGGGCGGGCGGCTTCCGGCTCCGCTGGCGGCCCGAAGGTGAGGGGGAGCGCGAGGCAGGCCGGCCCCTCCAGCCCCGGGGGGCGGGGCTTAGAGCGGAGCCCCTCCCCGCCCCTTCGTATGCCCCGCCCCCTTCGTCTGCCCCGCCCCTTGTCTGCCCCGCCCCCTTGTCTGCCCCGCCCCCTTGTCTGCCCTGGCCGCGTCTCTCCATCTCTGTCACCTTCCCTCTGCATCATCCCTTCTGCTCTTCCGTTTCCCACCCCTCCTCATCTCCCCCATCTCTTTCTTCCCTGTGTCCTGTCTTTTCTGTCTGTCTGTCTGTCTTCCTTCCTTCCTTCCTGTTTGTTTCTTTGTTTCCTTCTCCTCTCTCCATCTCCTGGTCCCTCTGTCCTCCATCTTCCACCTCCTTCCTGGGCATAGTGAACAGAGATCTGGGCCTGGGGGCGGGAGGACCAGAGTCCAAACCCCACCTTAGACGCTTCTCGCAGTGTGACCCTGAGCAGGTCACTTAACATCCGCCTGCCTCAGTTCTCTCATCTGTAAAATGAGGATGATAGTAACCTGCCTACCAGGGTTGCTGACAGGACCAAAGGAGGCAGTAATTGTAACAACTCAGTACCGTAGAAATGTTATCTTCTCCATCTGCTCCCATCTCCCCATCTCCTACTTCTCTGTCCTCTTCCCCCATTCTCTTCTAGGAGGCCCAGAGCAGTCCAGGGTCCTGAGCCCAGAAGTCAACCGCTATGACCTGGTAGGGTTGGAGCCAGGGACGCTGTACTATGTGACCCTGAGCACCTTGGGTCCTTCTGGGTCAGGGGAGAGCCCCCCACTGACTCTATCTGCCCGAACCGGTAAGAGCCTGACACCTGCAATCCCTTTTCCCAGGTTGGGACTCTTGTTTCTAGGCCAGCATCTCCTTCTCTTTATTGTCCCTGAACCAAACACCACACTCGCTCTTTTGGGGCAGTCACCTTGACCCTAGGCAGCCTGGTGTAGTAGAAAGATGCCTGTGTGGGGAATCAGAAATCCTGGGTTCTGCTGTCAGTTTTGCAGGACCCTAAGTTGTCCTATCTCCACTCTGGCCCTCGATGGAGGTATGATCTCTAAAGTCCCTTTCTCCTTTATCACTTTAGACCTTCTAACTCTCCCTCTCCTCCCTAAGAAGGGTTCTACAGGACATTAATTCCCCATGCCTCTTTCTCTCCCACCCCCTTCTGCTGCCTTCTCTCTTGGAATATTTCCTTGTGCTCAATATTATTCAAGCATTATTCAGAGACACCATCCCTACCTCCATTCACCTCCATGTACACTGACTCCTAGTTCTGCCCACAGGGCCTCCCTCCCTCCTTACCACTGACCTTCGTATTGTGGAGACCTCCATGGATTCAGTGACATTGGCTTGGACGCCAGTGCCAGGGTCATCCAGCTACATCCTGTCTTGGAGACCACTTCCAGGCTCTGGCTACAGTAAGAGTGCCTGGCAATGAGTGGGCTGGAGGGACTCTTCAGCGTTGGTGTGTGGGGAGAGGCAAAGACTTAGCCCTTATCCCTCTCTCCATCAGCAGTAAATTCTCTTGGGAGATTATATATTTGGGTAGAGTATTCCCAGCACCATGTTGGGAGGAAGTCCCCAGATCCTTTGTGGGTGAAAAATTCCAGGATTGTTTGTATTATGTGGGGATCCTAAGGACATTTGGGACTTCTGCAAGCTGGGGTACCATATGTATACCTGGGATTTTATGAGGGGGCCTTAAAAATCTAGGACAGTTCTTGGAGCGGTCTAGTGGCAGGAGTCCACTGTGTGAGGGCATGCCACTCATACTTAATCTTTGTTACATCTCCTTTTTCTTTTCTACCTTGGTAGCTGCTCCTGGGTCCCAGCAGATACTTCCAGGCTCCGTGAACTCCCAGAGAGTGTCAGGGCTGGAACCTGGTGTCTCCTACACCTTTTCCTTAACACCTGTCCAAGGAAGTAACCGAGGTCCTGAGGTTTCACTCACTCAGCATCCTGGTAAAGAGATCACAGGGCAAGCATTTGGGGTAGATGTGGAGCTAGGAGGATTGGTGGAGGATAGATCTACTGGGTATCAGTGGCCAGTGAGATGCCAGATGGAGTGATATTAAGGACTGAGGGAGCCAGATCTGCTAGGTGGGAGTAATGGGTGACACCAGGAGGAGCCGGTGATCATGGGAAGCATACTGATAGTACCACTGGGGATACCTTCTCCCCTCTCCTGCCTACAGGGTGCCCAAATGGCAAGGCAGATGTTGTGTTCCTGATCCATGCCACTAGGGACAATGAGCATCACTCAGATGTTGTGAAGTCTGCCCTCAGCCGCTTGGTATCTGCCCTGGGGCCACTTGGTCCAGATGCTATGCAGGTATTTCCTTTTCCTCTGCGCCAGCCCCAGATACCAATCAGGATTCCAAAGGAAGAGATTTCACCTGTAGAGGAGCCCTATACCTGGATGCTTGCCCCAATTCTGACTTCTCTCTCTTTTCAGTAATTTCTCCCTTTCCCCTGTACCCAGCTCATTCTTTTCCTGTTCCCAGATACCTGCTTTACACAGTCACAGAAAACAGGCTATCTGGTCTAGAGGGGATCTTCTAGGGATCACATCTATTCTCCTTGTGTTATAAATAGAGAAGCTGAGGTTCTAAGTGTGCAGGTATCTTCTCCATAGTCACATAGCTAGGGAGTGGCAGAATTGGGAACCCAGATTTCCAGTTCCCAGGCCAAGGCTCTTCCAGTGACATCATGGAACCTTTATTGATCAGACTGCATTCATTTGTAAGTATAATGTAACATTCCTTAGGTAACTTGTATGGAGGCAATCCTAGCCTGCAGGTCAGAGAACCAAGGTTCTAGTTCTAGACCTGCTGTTTCCTGAGTTCCCTTGGCTTGTCTCTGTCCTTCCTGAATCTTAATTTCTCCATCTGTAAAACGTTCTCTAAAGTTCTTTCTAGTCCTGTGAGATTGTGGTTTTCTGATTCCAAATTTATTATAGATTTAAAACCTCATGTGTTCTCTATTGTCATTTCCCTTTCTAATCACGAGTTCCCGGTGTAGGGTCTACCTGGCCTTACTACTATCACTCATTGACATTACTTCGACCCTGGGGCCTAAGCTGAATTCTTGTATTCAGCCCCTTGGTTCCTGGAAATGGTTAGGATTTCTTCCTGATTGGACCCCTTTCCGGTCATCATCATCAAGCCGTTGTCATCAAAGGAAGTAGTATTTTAAAGTACTTAGCACAATGCCTGGTATACAGTTGGCACTTAATAAATGCTTATTTCCTTCCCAGCTTCAACTAGCATTCATCAGAGTCTACTTCTATCACCTCCAGGGTACAAGTGAGCTTCTTAGTCTGGTGACCTTGGGCCACTCAGTCCGTGTCTTTAACACTTTATCCTATGTTTTTCTGATATTATTCTGAACTCTGACTCAGCGTCCCCCACAATTCTTCCCCCTCCCCACCCCCTCACAGAATTCCTCCTGGGGTGTTCTGAGCACATGTGACTGTCTTCACTCTGGGGTGCTACGTTCCATCTTCATCAACATGTCCTGCTGGGATCCTTCCAGATCCCTCCCTTTCTATAAATGGCCCCAGCCCCTTCCTCCCTTTTCCCCAGCCCCTAGAAAGGCCCAAATCCAGTCTTTCCTCTAGGTCCAGCTGAGAACCATCGTTGAACAATTTATTAAACAAGCATTTGCTAATTACCTGCTCTATGTGAATACCTAGGCTGGGCTCTAGAGCTCAGTTTAACGGGTAGATAAGACATAGATACCAATAACTAGAAGACACTCCATTCTCTACGTCAGACAGGAGTGCAAACAGAAGCGCTAAGTGAGGCTTGGGGGTGGTATCAGGGAAGGCTTATGGGAAGTCCTGGTAGGCTTAAGAAATGGGCTTTAAAGATTGAGTTGGAACATGCCTAGGACTTAATTACAAGATGTCCCCAGGCTTCCAGCCTGACTAGACACCTCTCAGCTCTCAAACCTTCTCCCTTGCAGGTTGGACTTATGACCTACAGTCACCGACCCTCCCCCCTGGTCCCCCTGAATGGCTCCTATGATCGAAATGCCATCCTTCAGCGGATACAGGGCATTCCCTACACAGACTCAAGTGGGAACAATCTTGGTGAGGGGCCAGGAGGGCAAGAGGATGGAGTCCCTGGCCAGCCTCTGCCCATAGACCCTTGGGTTTTCTGACTCTCTGGAGGTGGTTTCTGGGCTCTCTGTCTTGTCCCCAAGCATCTGGATTTAACTGGCTGAGGAGGGGGTAACCCTGGAGCTAATGGGGTTAGGAGTTTTCTCTTTGGGGCCCCAGTCTAAAAATGCTCTTTTCCTGTAGGGGTTGCCATCAATATGGCACACAGGTACCTGTTGGCTCCTGGCAGCAGTGGGCGTCGCTCTGGTGTGCCTGGCTTGCTTGTGCTAGTGGCAGATGGTCCTTCTGGGGATGATGTCATCAGCCCTGCCCGGGAGGTCCAGGCTGCAGGTAAAGGGCTTAGATTTGTGGGGATAACGTGACTTTAAGTGTTGGGGGGAGCACAGTTCCCATGTTAAAAGAAATCTTGTTCTGAGGGAAACATATGGGGGACCCTCAGTCTGAGTAGTGTCTCTGGCAGGGATCTCTGTGTTTGCATTGGGTATGCCTGGGGCTGAACGGGAGCAGCTGAGGCGACTGGTGTCTGGTGTGGATCCTGCCCCTGTCTTTATGGCTGTGGACAATGCCCGTAGCCTGGAGCAGGCAGTTAGCAGCTTGGCCACTGCTCTTTGCCAGGCCTCTGGCACCCAGGTGAGAGATAAATGGGTGGGCAGACAGAAGGGATCCAGGACTCCAAGAATGTGTTCTGGGGGGAGGATTCAGGTTGCTCAAGCTTCAAGGAGACTTTATTTGTGTCCACAGTTCGTGGCCTGCCCATCCCAGTGTCCGAGGGTGAGTGCCAGGCGCTCTTGGGCAGGGAGGAGGGACAAAGGGAATGAAAGGATGGGAGCTGGAAGATGATGCTTGGATCTGAGCACCTTTATCTCTGCCCCATGTGTGTCCTTAGGGCCAGAAAGGGGAACCTGGAGAGACTGTGAGTAAGAGTTGGGGGTAGGGGAGGGATAGAGCTTGTTAATTTGTGGGAGTTGGGAGAGAATTGGTGAGAAGCGGGGGTGGGGGGGGTGGGGGGGTGGTGGAGCAATTTGAGTGACACTGAGAGATTCTGTGGGTGGGAGTCAGTGTGTGAGATGCATGAAGGATGACTGGGGGAGGGGATGGTTGGTGACTTGGGCCTTATTGCTCCTTGTATCTTGTCAGGGCCAGAGAGGACCCATCGGCCCCCCTGGAGACCCGGTAACTGCCCCTCCCCTCTCATCCCCTTCCCTGTGTCAGTTCCCCTCCCTTCATACCTTCCCTGTGTGTACTAGACCCTACTTCCCTTTACTCCCCCTTATCCACTCTCACTCACTCTCTTTTCCCTCAGGGCAGGAGTGGCCCCCCTGGACCTCGGGGTTTACCTGGAGGTGGTGAGAAGGGGGAGAGGGTGAGTAAGGGGAACGGGTAAGAAATGACTGCCTAGTACTCAGGTCCTGGGGACACTCCACCCCAGTCATGCTTGGGACCCCTGATGAGATACCCTCCCCTACTCTCTATGTGTCTGTCACTGCCATTTATTCTAGACAGGGGCAGCTGCTCTGTCCCTGATTCCCTGGAGTGTTCTCAAGATTGGCCTAGCCCTCCATCAAATGCCAAGAACTGACTGCTAGGTCAGGGAGGAAGGGATTGAGGGCTGGATGGAATATGTCAGAGACGAGTCAAGCTCACATTGCTTAAAGTCAGTCAACATTTATTCAGTTTCTACTGTGTGCAAAGCACTGAATGTAGGCAGATGAAAAACGTCTCTTGTCTTCTCTCAAAAAGCTCATGATTTAATAGTGGAGAATGAGAGAGGTACATGGTAAAGTCTATTATACAAGGTAAGAGGTGCTAGAAGCAAAAGAGAGATCCAGAGAAAGTGCCCTAGGAAGACTTTGGGAGGGAGAGATTACTTTCAGCTAGGAGAAATCAAGGAAGGCTTCATGGTGGAGATGGCCTCTGAGCTGGGGGAGGGGCAGATCTAAGAAATTCAGACAACCTGCAAAACAACAAACACGTGCATACAAGGATGGGGACTGGACCTGTGGCGGATAAGGAAACTTGATAAATGTAGGTCTGCACCTCCTCTGTTCATTAGAGCTTCAGAGAGAGACCTAGAGCCCTGAGAGGAGAGGTGACTTTTCTAGGGTTCCAGCTAGGATGTCATGTAGACTCGATAAAGAACACAAACCAACCCAATGGAAAACATTCTAAGTATGATTTCTTCACAGAGCTCAGGGTCTTAGGTACTTTGCAGTAATGTCTTGGTTCACGTTAATTTTGTTAGTTTCCTTCTCTTTCCTTCCCTCCTTTCCTTCCTTCCTTTCCTTCCCTCCTTTCCTTCCTTCCTTCCTTCCTTCCTTCCTTCCTTCCTTCCTTCCTTCCTTCCTTCCTTCCTTCCTTTCTTCTTTCCTTCCTTCCACCCTCTTTCCTATTCAGTATGGTTGTTTAGGTAGTAGAGAAGGGAATGATTATATATTATATATTTATATATATATATGCACGTATATATGGAAAGAGAGTTGTATAAAATAATCCTACAAAATTTTTAAAAAAGATAATTAAAAAGCAATAAGAGAAAGCTAGATATTTGAAAAATGATTTAATAAAAGGGAGACGTAAATTGAAAGGAACTTGAAAAAGATCAAACTGCATAAAACATTGATTGCAAAATGATTGAATGAATGAGTAAAGCTTTTAATAAATGCTTACTATGTGTACGCTGCTGGGATACAAATAAAAACGTAAGAGGCCTTTCCTGTTCATAAAGAGTTCACTTTTATTATATTTTAAATTTAAAAAAAATTATTTTGTTAAATATTTCCTTACTACATTTAAATTTTTTTAACACTTATTAAAAAAATTTTTTTCAGCTCCAAATTTTCTCCCTTCTTCCTGTCCCTCCTCTATCTATTGAAAAGACAAACAATAGGATATTGATTGTACATATGAAGTCATGCAGAATATATTTTTATATATTTATATTTTAATATATTTATATATTAGCCACGTTGCAAATACACACACACACACACACACACACACACACACAGAGTAAAAAAGCATGCTTTAGTCTGCTTTTGGAGTTCATCAGTTCTGTGGAGGTGGATATAATTTTTCATCATGAGTCCTTTGGAATTGTCTTAGGTCTTTGTCTTGATCAGAGTAGCTGTCTTTCACATGATCCTCCTTACAATGTTGCAATTACTGTGTACAATGTTCTGGTTCTGCTTACTTCACTTTGTACCAGTTTATGTGTAGGTTTTCCCAGGTTTCTGAAACCCCCTCCCCTTGTCATTTTTATAGCACAATAGTATCCGTTATAATCATATACCACAACCTGTTCAGCCATTCTCCGATTGATGGGCATCCCTTCAGTTTTAGAGTTTTATAGCCCTTTGGGCATAGTTCCAATTTGTTCTCCAGAAGGATCGGTTCACAGCTCCACCCACAATGCATTACGGTCCCAACTTTTCCACATCTGCTCCGGCGCTTGTCATTTTCTTTTTCTGTCATGTTAGCCCATCTGATAGGTATGAGATGGTGTCTCAGAATTGTTTCAATTTTTATTTTTCTAACTGACAATGATTTAGAGCATTTCTTCATGTGACCATTGATAGTTTTGTCTTCCTTTTTTAAGAGGATTTGACTATTTATCAGCTGGGAAATTTATTTTTATAAATTTGATTCAGTTTCCTATATATTTGAGAAATGAGAAGGGGCTCACATTCTCATAGGGGAGATAGCACATATGAGAGGTAGGAGAAAAGAAGGGAGGGAGGGAGACAGAGACAGAGAGAAGAGATGGAGATCGAGAAAAACAGAGAAAATGGATGACCAAGTTACAAAGGTGGTGCAGGGCATAGAGTACTGGGCCTGGAGTCAGGAAGACCTGAGTTCCAATTCCAATCAGACACTTCCTGGTCATGTGACCCTTGATAAGTCGCTTAACCTTTGCTTGCCTCAGTTTCCTTATCTATACAATGGGAATAATGACCCTGCCAGGGTGGGCATGAGGATCAAATGAGATATGTGGAAGGTGCTTGGCACAGTGCCCAGCGGGTACATAAACGTTAACCATCGTTATTGTGTTTGTTAAAGAGAATATCAGAGTGGATGAGTTATATGTTAAAAGTGGGGGACATTCCTGGCTCCTCAGCCCTGTTTGTGGTGTTCTATGTTCTAGCATTAGTTCTAGACCATTTCTTTGCACCTTGACCCCTGACTTTTCTTTTCCTAAAGGGGTTCCCTGGAGCGGCCGGACAACCAGGCAGCCCTGGTAGCCCTGGAAGTCCTGGTCTGACAGTGAGTAAATTTTGTGCCCACCAAAGTTCCCTCTTGCACAGCACCATGACTAGACGTTCCAGTGGCTGGGGCAAAGCTGAGGGTGGTTGAGGTGGTTTCAGGTTCAAGGACGGCTCCTTGGCTCTGCAGTCTTGCTGGACATTCCCCAGGAGCCGGTGGGGTTTGTCCCAGTTTCTTGCTTTCCAGGTGGGTAGAGTAGCCCACCCTGAAGGATGTGGTGTATATGTGTGGGGGCGGGAAGAACCCTCCTGTGTAGGGTCCACAAAGGGTCAGAAAGCTCTGGGATGACGGTGGGGAGGAAGTATATTCAGTGTCCTTGAGGTGAGTCTCCTAGAAACTGTGGTTTGCCCACCCTGCTCTGCTCATTCCTTTACTCATGCTCGTTCACACGACATGAATACTGATCTTGGGTCTCTGTTTCTAGGGCTCTCCTGGCCGCCAGGGCCCTCGAGGGGAAGCGGTAAGGAGCATAGCTCTCCCCACCATTAACTCCCTCAACCTTGTGATGCCCCTGTGGACCTCCTCAGCTTAGGACCCTTGCCTGATCCCTTATTTAATCCCCCAAAACCCCTATCCCACCTTTAAATGAGATGAGGGATTTAAAGGCTACAACTGACCCTGGGGAGGGCTTAGTTATTGTCAATTCAGGAAAGCTTCGTGAAGGAGGAGGAGGTAGAGGGGGAGGGAGTTTTACCCTGATCTGTCTCCTTTGATTTGGGGGAGCCATCTATTTCCCGTGACCCCCTATTTCTCTTTGCAGGGGGAACCAGGCCTGCCTGGACAGAAGGGGGAGCCGGTAAGTAGCTCGAGGAAGGATGGAGTGCCATTATGGGGGGTCCTGGGGTAGGAGTGAACACGATCGCTGATCTCTCCTCACTGCTTGGTTCCACAGGGAAGGCCTGGGTCTGTTATAGGAGGAGGGGCAGGGCAACCCGGCAGGAAAGGGGAGCCAGGTGTCCAGGTAGGTTGGGTGATGGATAGAGGGTGGGGAGGGACAGGAGAGAGTGATTCTGTGGTCCTATCTCCTGATAACCCTATACCTCTTCTCCTCCCTCCTCTCCCCATGCCCATAGGGACCTCCGGGCCCCCGTGGCTCAGATGGGACCCCAGGCCTGCCAGGGCCCCGAGGAGCATCGATAAAGGTGTCTGTCATCTTGAGACATTCCCCTTTCCTAACTCCTTCCTGCCTGCAAGTTCCTTCCTAGAAATTCCCTGCCCCCGTGTACTCTAGTCTGCCCTAGTCTCCATTGGGGGAGGTGGAGAGCAGGGGGTCCTGGAACTTGTGGAGAGGGGTTGGAAAGAGAGGCCTCTCTGGGTCAGGGGATGTTCCAGGTGGTCACTTATGATGTGCTTTGCAGGGTGACAAGGGTGAGCGAGGAGAGCCGGTGAGTGAATGGGGAAGGGAGGGTCATGAAAGGGCATGTGGGGGAGAGGATGAGATTTTGGGGAGCCTCCCACCTTCACTTTACCCTAACAGGATTCTCTTTTCCCAGGGTCTTCCTGGAGTACGTGAAGGTGTTGGAGGGGGTGACCCAGGGCTGCCGGTGAGTCGGAGGGTGTGGAGAGGAGTTATGAGGACTTTTCCTGGGGCAAGGGTTGAGGACAATATTTCCTGAGCTGAGTTATTGGGGGGCGGTTTCCTCATGGATTTGGGGGCTTCAGGGTATGACCCCCTTTTCTTTCTGTGATACCTGCATTATAACCCTTCTCTTTCTAGGGCCTCCCAGGAAATCCAGGTCCTGTGGGTCCCCCTGGCCGCCCTGGGGAGAAAGGAGACAAGGTAAGAGAACAGGGAAGGAGCTGGGTAAATGTCCCTTAGGATAATCCTGGATGCAGACTCTCCACTGACATCAAATCCTTCTCTATTTTGTCCCCTGTGACTTCCCTCTCCAACCCTCTCTGATCCTTAAGTCAAAATTCAGCTACCATTTGTTAAGTACTTACTTCTGAAGGTCCTTGTGCTGGGTGCTAGGGGAGGTAACAATTTTTAGCAAAGACAAAGTAGGGACCCACAAGGAGCTCAGTCTAAACGGTAGGTAAGGCACAAACAGAAATCATTTTAATGCCCTAGAACATGGTAAATTTCATTAGAGAGGTGGGGGATGGAGGGAGGCATAGGTCTTCACTGCCATGACCAAGTTAGGGTAGGCTTCCTGGAGAAGATGGCATTTGAATTGGGCTACAAAGGATGGACAGGAATTCAGCATGGGGTGGGGGATCTTGCAGGCACAGGGAACGGTGTGAGAAAAGGCCCAGGCTGGCGGGGCAGGGCTGGAAAATTAGGTGGCAACAAAGTCTAGAGTCTTGAATGCTAAACAGAGAAGTCTGAAATTTACCTGGTAGGAGGCTTCCCAGTTCAAATCAATAAGCATTTATTAAGCACTTAATGTAGAAGAGCACTATGCTCAAGGCTTGAGGAGGACATTATGGTGTGAGAGACAGCTTGAGAAAATGAAAAGAACCCATGATTTGGAGTAAGAGGACCAGGTTTTGTTACTTATCAGATGCACAACTTTGAGCTTATTGCCATCCCTGGATCTCAGCTTTCCTCTGATAAAATGAAGGGATTAGATCAGAGGTTTCCCAGGTGATGCTGTGATAAGACCCCTGTCCTTACAGAACTCATGGTCTAATGGGGGGAAGGGTCTGACCTTCACTTACTTTCCCCTTTGACCTTTTCACTGACTCTTGGGTGTGTGTATCCATTGACTTAACTTGAAATAAGGACTCTTCCCAACCCTCTGTGTGTCTTCCTGGGAGTCTCTCATACCCACCACCAACACATACACTTCTGGTCCTCAGGGTGAAGGCGAAGATGGATTTCCAGGGCTCCCAGGTCGACCAGGAAACCCTGGAGACAGAGTGAGTGGGGCCCTGAGTGGAAGGGTGGGGAGAGGATAGATCCCAAATTTGGGGGTAGGATGCTTGGTCAGGGCTTGGAGAGAGGAGGAGGGGATGGAGAGAGTCAGCTCAGGGGCGCAGACTGTTGGGGAGGAATATATGTCCTCCCTTCCCTGTCTGAGCTACCCTTGATCCACTAAATCTAATCCTTGCTCCTTTTAGGGTCCTCGAGGACCACCAGGAGAACCTGGAAGCAAAGTGAGTGTTGGAAGATGTCCAGACACTTGGATTTACTTTAGGATTTGAGCTCCCCTACTTTGTCAGCACTCCTGTGGGGAGACTAGTCGTGGAACTGGGGGTGAAAGGTGGTCCAGGATGAATGAGGGCTGGGCCAAGGATCTGAGGCTGGTGCTTCTCTACACGTTCACCCATAACCTCAGCCCTTCTCTCTTCCAGGGAGACCCAGGCCAGCCAGGGTCTTCAGGGGAGGTCGGAGAGAAGGTGAGTACATATGCTGGGTTGGGGGAATGGTTCTGGGAGACAGGGGCTGGGCATGGTGAGAGGCATCAGTGAGACCTTGTGGATGGTGGGGCTGGAGCTTCTCTGGGTGTGTGATTCCCCCTGCTCCAGCTAGGACATAGCCTAGGGAAATCTGAATCCCTCCCCTTCCCTTTACTGGCTGTGTGGCCTTGGGCAAGTCACTCTCACTCCTTTGGGCCTGTTTCCTGCCTTCTAAATTGAGGAAATCAATTCTGACACTCCCTACCTCACTGGGCTATTACTTGGAAAGGGCTATCAACGTGAGAGCGATATTGACTATCTTTTTTTCTGCCATCAGGGTGATCGAGGTCTTCCAGGTCCTCCAGGGCTGCAGGTAGGTCCCTTCTGTACTGCCCCATCCCCTCCCCTGCAGCTCTGGTGCCCCTTTTCACTTCCCCACCCCCTCCTGGAGCTTGTAAACTATTCCCCAAACACCTACCCTAGAGGTGGGCTTCAGGAATTGTTGAAGGAATATCTCCTGTCTGAGGAGGTCCCTGTGTGGTACAATGGAAAGCTTCCTGAATGGGGAATCTTGAGACATGAGTTTAACTCCCAGCTCTATCCCTGACTGCTATGTGACCTTGAAAGGTGGTGGGATCTCATGGAAGAAGCACTGGGTTTGGATCAAAGGACCCCAGTATATGTATCGGGGGTAGATGGGGGATGGAGGGAGGGTGTCCTGGACCCTAAGGTATTTGAGTAAGTCACTTCCCTCCCCTTTTAAAGGAGAGAGTTGGACTGAGATCTCTAAGGTCTCTGTTGCTGCCAAATCCTGGAACGTCTAAACCCCTTCCTCTTTCTGAGCATGTGCTTCTTTCCTGGCACAAATGAGAGGGTTGTGGGCAGTTCCCAGATTCTCAGCTTGGTTGGTTGTATAACGTGGCCTCTGTGCTGGGGGCAGGGTTTTGGAGAGGTCTCCCCTTCCAAATCACTTTCCCTTCTACTTTCCCAATCCCCTTGGGTCCTCTGGAGCCCTAGCCCCGGCTTCCCCTCCAGATGATGGAGTTGTCAGAGTCAATTTGGACCTCCAGAACTCCCTCAGTACTTCAGAGTCTCCCTCCCTAATGGCCTCCTTGCTCCCCAGCACACTTCCTGGCTGCCCTGAACTCCACCCTGTGTCTCCTTTGTGATTCTCCTTGTTTCCAATATCCCACTTTTGAGGATGTTTCCCACCTCCACCTTCCCCATGCTCACCACGTCTCACAGTCCTCCCCCAGGCCCCATGACTAGATCATTGTCTCTGAGACGGCTTTCTAAGCGGCTGCTTCTTCTTCCTCCAAGTGTATCCCTTTAGAAGGAGGGGACTGTCCCCTCTGAGCATGTCACAGGAGATACAGACCATCTAGAATGTGCCCAGAGAACACACTGAATAGACTCTAATGTGGAGGCCAGGGGGAAGATGAGAGGGTCCTAGGAGAAAGTCACCCTGCCTTAGGATCTGTGTCTCTTAACAGGGGGAGCCTGGTTTGTCAGGGAGACCTGGGGCTGAAGGCCAAGAGGTGAGAGTGGGAAATGAGTGAACAGGGACTGAAAGGGATGGGGGAAAGGGGATGGTTGAGACTGGAGGGGAAGAGGGAGATGGGAGATGGAGGCTGAATCCCCCTTTCCTCCTCCTCTTCCTGAAAAGAGCTGCTCTGTCCTTTTACAGGGACCACCGGGACCAGCTGGTCGAAGAGGAGAGAAGGTAGCTGAGAACTCAAGCTAGGCTAAGCCCCACAAGGCTGCCCCCTGTCCCCTACTCCCACCAGAATCTTTAGGATGTTGGGGAATATGGTTCAGTTGGAAGTCTTGGGCTCCTCCCTTACCCATGCCCCAGTGGACTCCCATCTTCACCCCTTCTCTCTCCCCCATTTCAGGGAGAACCTGGAGAGCCTGGCAAACCTGGGGAGGTTGTGGTAAGTAAGGGTGCTGGAGTTTGGGGATGGGAACTTGGAGGGTAGGGTCATGACCCAAGTCTCCTCCTTTGGCATGCCTAGCTACCCCTTAAAGAGCAGTATGTGCCCTCCCTGCACTCCCCCTACTCCCTGGAAGTGCAATATTCCTTGGGACTCTGCATCCTGAAGGGTCCCAACATCCTTTATTTCTGTTTGGTTTCAGGGATTTGAAGGACCTGGAGTAAAAGGAGAGAAGGTACAGGAGGGCCTGGGGCCAATGGGAGCTTTGGAGGGTCCGATTTCTTTATCATCCTGGAGGGGGTGCCAGAGGGCCCTGGGTCAGGAGGATTGGGGGGCTAAAGATCAAAGAGAGGATGCTGGGATCAATGAGAACAGTAAGAGGAGCCCAAGGGTGGAGTTCAGGGCCACAGGAAGGTATCCTGGGGACTCTGTGGGGTGTCTGGGGACCATGAGGGAATTGTGGGACAGCACGGAGACAGCTTGGAGGGTAAAAGCTGGTCTAACATCTCTATCATCTGCAGGGGAATCTTGGACCAGAGGGACCCAGGGGAGCTCCAGGACCCAAAGGGGATCGAGTGAGTAGAGGGGAGAGGGATTTGGAAGATGAGGTCAAGGGTCACATGGATTTCTCTAACCCACCCTCTTTCCTGTCTCTTTTTTCCCTTAGGGTCCACCTGGAATCGGCATTCCTGGGGATCCTGGTCCTAAAGGGGAGATTGGAGATCGAGTAAGTGAATGGGTGGATGAGGAGCTGTGGGCACAACAGGAAAAAGAGGATTCCAAAGGAGACCCCAATGCTCCCATCCCAACTCTGTCTCTCCTCACCCCCACAGGGAGCCATTGGCCTCACAGGCAGAGCTGGGCCCAAAGTGAGTATACCTGCCCATGTCTGTGGCTGTGGCTATTCAGAAGACATTTATTAAGTGCCTACTATGAGCAAAGCATGATGTGCTTGTGTGTATATGTGTCTGCCTGTCTGAGCTTCTCAGGCTTCAGACTCCTAACTCTGGCTTTACTCTTAGGGTGATGTCGGGGCTTCCGGAGAGAAAGGGGAGCCTGGGCGAGCAGGGCCCCCAGGATCCATTGGCCCTCGAGGGAGAGATGTAAGAGGGAATTATAGGAGAGAGGTCATGGTTGTGTGGCCTGAGGGAGAGGGCAGCCTGGGAGAAGAATAGGGATTGGAAGACTGGCCATGTTGGGGAATAGGTGGGCTGCTTGGAAAAGTATATATAGCGATGGGACCAGCAAGGGGAGGGCCCAGAGAAAGGGAGGCATGATCAAGGAAGCATTCACTGTTTTCTCCCACAGGGTGAACCTGGAGAGAAGGGAAATGAGGGTCCTGTGGTGAGATGTCCCCCCCCTCTTCCTGCCTCTTCCTCCTGCCCAAGCATAGTGATGATCTCTGATCTCTCAACTCCTAACCATAGCTTCAAAATAGGCCGGTCCTAGGACTGGGAAAAACTTTCCCAAGGTCACTTTGTCCTTTCCCCTGCCTCTAGCCAAGCAAGTACAAGGTCGGGGTGGGGCTTTCTGTACTATCTCTGAAAAGTCTGAGACCCCTTCTGGAAGACAGAGGCATAGGTGCCACACTCTACTGTCTCCTGGGGCTCTGTTTCTCCAGATCTCTGACTTTCTGTTAATTTTGTGTTACCTGTTTCTATATTTGTGTGTCTGTCTGTCTATCTATCTATCTATCTATCTATCTATCTGTCTGTCTGTCTGTCTGTCTATCTACCTACCTATCTATCTGTCTGTCTATCTATCTACCAACCTGTCTGTCTGTCTGTCTGTGTGTCTATCTATCTATCTATCTGTCTGTCTGTCTCTCTATCTGTGTGTCTATCTATCATCTATCTATTTCTTTCTTGCTTGGTCAGCTTCTTTCTACATCTCTATCGCTTTCTGTTTCTGTAATTCTGTGTTTTTGTTTCCAGGGTGAGACAGGTCTGCCTGGAAAGCCTGGGGACCGGGGTCTTCGGGTAAGTAGGGTTTTCTCCCAGCTTGGACGTTTTCCCCATTATGTCAGGCCAAGAATGAGCATAAATGTGGCATAACTTAGAAAGTCTCTCTAAGAATTTGAGATCTTAAAAAGGAGGGCAGGATTCTCTTGGAGGTTGAGGAGCAGGGAGAGGGAGCTTCACTCTTGGAATGTGTCTCTGGGCCTTGGGTCTTGGTGGGGGGGGTCTCTGAGCCCTGTTTCTTTATATGAATCCAGGGTCTCCCAGGCGCTCGGGGTACACCGGGTGAGAAGGGAGAACAAGGTGACCCTGGAGAGGATGGACGAAATGTAAGTCTCCACAGCCTTCATTATCTCTTTTTCCATTCCATCATGTTCCCCATCTTCTAAAATTCTCCCCTTTTCTCCTCTATGACTTCCTCTTTGCTCCTCTGCTCACTCACTTGACCTCTGACCTTTCCAACCAGGGCAGTCCAGGACCAGTGGGTTTCAAAGGTGAACGTGGAGAACCGGTGAGTGATCCTCTCCATACATGGGATTTGGAGTGCCGGGGATTGCAGTGGGAGTGAGGGTCTCTTATGAGTGCTGAGCTCTCATCCTCTGAGCTTGTGAAGGGGAATATGAGGGCAGGGCTGGGGCCCTGAGGGAGGTTGAGGTAAAGGAACCCAAGCAGTGACCTCAAGAACTCCTGGGACCCTGTTGGGGGTAATCTCTCCCTAATCTCTCTGAGCCCAATTAATTACTTCCATAGGGGCCACCAGGACCCCCTGGGAGATTGGTAAGTTGAGGGTTTGTATTTCCTCCACAGCCCTGCTTTATGTCTTCCCTATGTTTTTTTTAAATTACAATTAGCAAATTTTAATGAGAAAAATTGTAATTTCAAATTAAAATAAGCAAAAACGTTAATTTCAGGAGCAAACATTTATTTTCTCTTTTTTCCATCTGTTAGTGGATCTGTAAATTAGTCTAGCTCTTCTGGAAAGCAGTTTGCAACCCTGCTCTCAAAGTGAATAAACTACATGCCCTTTGACCCATCTGTACCTTCCTAGGTTTTCCCCAGGCATCTATTTCATGAGCCATATCTCCCTGTATTCCCCGAAGATCCTTTCCATGTCAATGACACCTTTTATTTCCCCTCCTATGTCCCTGTATCCTGTGTCTTTCCCATGCCCTTCCCACCTTCTGTCCTACTACCCCCTTGTCTGCTCGTAGGTGGATCCAGGGACTGGAATTCCAGGGGTTGGAGAGAAAGGAATAAAGGTACCAGGGCCTGGTGTGTGTGTGTGTGTGTGTGTTTGTGTGTGTGTGTGTGTTGAGTGGAGGGGCCCGGGAGGAGCCTGGAGGGCTGTGCCCATGAGCACCAAGGAGAGGTTTCCCCTTCCTCCATCAGCTGCTGCTCCCCAATTGGTTATGGGGCTGATAGGCTCTGGTGACACCAATGCTTCTCTTGCTCCAGGGAGAGCCTGGTGACCCCGGAGAGGACGGGCCTCGGGGCCCAAAGGGTGATGCTGGACCTCCAGGAGTTCCTGGGGAGAGGGTCTGTATCAGGAGGATCCCTGGAGGGAGGGCAGTGGGGAGAGGATACTGGGGAGCCTTGGAAAGCTCCCTGGACTCTCTCCTGGTCTCATAGAGAGGCCAGTCAGTCAAGAAGCATTTATTAGGAGCTTACTGTATAGATCCTGGGAATCCAAAGACAGGTAATACAAAAGCATGGTTCCTGCCTTCAAGGAACTTAAACTGTACTGGAGAAGACAACATGTCAATGCTTGTGCACACAGAAGCTATGTTCAGGGTAAACAGGAGTTGTCTCAGAGGAAAGGCATTAGCAGCAGGGGGACAATGTCTCCTGTACAAGGAGGGATTTGAGAACCAAACAAGCCGGGAGCTGAAAGCGAGGACAGGGAACATTGTAAGATAGAGTCCAGTCCCATGGTCGTGGGATTAAGGAGGGCTGGGAGGGGGTATCAGAGAAGATTTCCCAGAGGAAGTAAGGTTTGGGGAGCTGGCCTCCTCTTGAATAAGCCTCTGCCCTTCCTTCTCACAGGGGGCTGAAGGTTTGCGAGGTCCCCCAGGATCCCGGGTGAGTGCATCTTCCTCATCCCCATCATTCCTCCTTCCCTTGCCCCCTCCTCCACTTCCATGCCTTATGACCAGTCCCTTGTGCTTGTTCTGTTCAGGGAGACTCAGGTGACCGGGGCCCTGCTGGGGAAAAGGTGAGACCTGGGGACCGTGCCCCTTCCTGTGCAGGGGATGACCAGCCTGGTGGGGGCTAGGGTGGAGGGAGAGAATACTCATTCCTGCTCATCTGCCTCCTGCAGAGCAGAGGGTCAGGGACAACTGTTTGGGGTGGGTTGTCCCACAGTATGCTTTTCCTTTCCTAGGGTGAGCGGGGAGCCCCTGGGTCCGATGGTCGGAATGGCCTGGATGGGAAGCCAGGAGCAATCGGACCCCCTGGCCTGAGGGTGAGTTGGAGGGAAACATGAGCTTAGGGTCCTGTCTGATTTGGGCTCTGTCCCATCCTCCCAAGGGGAGTCGGCGTCCCTGCCTCACTCTCCCAGATGTCCCGAGGTTGGGCTTCTGGATCCGCTCTCCTTCTGTCAGGGAGCTCTATTTTGGCTCTCGCCATATCTTATGGAGTAAATGGCAGGGTGGAGTCTGAGCGGGCCCAGAGACCCAAAGTCAGTTTTCCCTGTTTCAGAGAGATTCCACACTCAGGCTGTGGTCTCCAAAGGTTCTCCCCATTCACATAGGGGATTCCTCACATTTCTCTCTGATAAAAAATACCCCCACTCAACCACCACACCCACATAGAGACCATGAACCTGAACTCTGGCCACATGATGCAAGGACCCCCTGCCTACCAGGCACACACAGTGACCCTGGAAACCACTGATCTCCATCTTTCTCTCCCCAGGGTGACAGTGGCAAAACTGGGGAGCCGGGAAGAGATGTGAGTTTAGCCTGAAAGGCAGGATACTGTCTGTGATTTTGCCCCCAGTGTGCCCATGGATCACTTTAGGAGGTCCTAGGAGAGGAGGGAAGAAGAAGCAGAGAGGAGCAAACTGAGAAAAAGATAGCAGGGGTGGGGGACAAGAGGAAAGTCTGTTGGGTCGGGGGAGTTGTGGGGCTCTCTCCCTTTGGTATGGGGTGTGTGTAGGGGGGGTGTCTCATCTCTCCTCTGGGGGAAGCCTCTGTCCCCTCCTTGGGAGAGGATGTGCTTAGGGGTTTTGGGGAAGGGGATGTTCCCTACCTGGCTCTCTGCCATATCAACAAATAGGGACTATTTCAGGGACTCCCTGGCCTGAGAGGAGAACAGGGACCCCCGGGACCACCTGGTCTTCCTGGAGTGACCGTAAGTATCCACAGCTTCTGGTCTTCTCTGATACTGGAGTCCTTCTGTTCCCCACCCCCCCTCAACCTTGGGCTGATCTTGGAATTTTTAAGCCTGGGGTGAGGGGGGAAGGCATTAAGGATTGTATCTCTGAACCTGGTCCCTGAAGGTCTCCTAACCTTATTCTCCAATGTTTTCTGACTCCACTCTGACAGGGAAAGCCTGGGGATGATGGCAAACCAGGGCTGAATGGAAAAAATGTGAGTCTGGGGTGAGAGTGGGAGACTGGGTGAGACTGCCCTGCACACAAGTCCATAGTCAATGCATACACACACACACACACACACACGCACACACGCACACACGCACGCACGCATGCACACATGCACACACACACACATATATACATTATACATATACCAATTTTATATATAATTTATAACCACATTTTATATATGTATAATATAGATATATCTGTATATATGTATACACATATATATGTACACACACATACATATATATATATATACACTTATACATATACCAATTTTATATATATATATTATATAGCCACATTTTATGTATGTATAATATAGATATATATCTGTATATATATATACACACATATATATGTACACACACATACATATATATACACGTTATACATATACCAATTTTATATATATATTATAAAACCACATTTTATGTATGTATATATATATATATATCTCTCTCTATATATATATGTATACACACATATACGTGCACACACACATATACATGTACCACATACTGACAACCATGCTAGACGTCCAGTCAAATGGACCCGTGCACTCCCCCTCAACCATTACACATGAATCACATGAGAATGTGACTACGGGGCTCTGGGGGTGGGGGGTTATGGACTCGGCACTGATGTTGTACCTTCTTTCTCTACACAGGGAGAACCTGGGGACCCTGGAGAAGATGGGAGGAAGGTAAAGAGTCCCCCATCCCCCAGCACCTGGAACCAGTCCTGATGATTCCCTTTCCCTCCACCCCCATCTCCGCTCAATGGAATCTGGGCCTGGGGACAGCTGGTCTGAGGTGTCTGTCTCTGTTAGGGTGACAAGGGTGAAGCTGGAGCCCCTGGAAGAGATGTGAGTTGCCCTTCCTTTGAGTTTCCTGCGGGTACATGATCCCTTCTCCCCACCAGTCTCTCAGTACATGACTCCTTGACTGCCCCTCCCACCAGGCCACTTTTGCCTCTTTGCTAGAACTTTCAGAATCCCTTGAGTAGAGTCTTTTGGGCTCCATCATTCCTTGGGTCAGGGGAGGGCATGTGGGTATGAGGTGGGAGACCCTGAGGATAGAGGGGGCTGTTGATGACATGTGCTATGTTCTCTCCAGGGTCGGGATGGTTCCAAAGGTGATCGTGGGGATGTAGGAAGCCCAGGACTACAGGGTCCCCCTGGACTCCCTGGCCCAGTTGGCCCCCCTGGCCAGGTACCTTGTCTATATCCATGGCCCACATATGGGCGCATTCCAGGCATTGAGGAAAAGATGGAGCACATGGGGGAACTGAGTTTGGAGAGGAGATCTAGGATCCTGGCTTCCTTCCTGACACCTGGAAGCTCTTTGTCTGGTGGGGATGGGGGAAGGAGGGGAAGGGTGTAAAACAAGCCCAGGGACAACCATACCCTCTATGATTCACTTTCTCCATGTGTCTTAGGGTTTTCCAGGTGTTGCTGGGAGTCCAGGGCCCAAGGTAAGTTTTCTTGGGAAGGTGAGAAAAGGAATGTATCACCTGAGAGGGAGAGGCTCTTTGCAGACTGCCCCCTTTCCTTCCTTCCCTCCCTTCCACCCTCCTTCCCTTCCTTCATTTCTCCCTTCCCCTTCCTCCCATAGTTGGTGAAATAACATCCCTCTTCCCTGTCTCAACTTTATTCTCAGGGTGACCGAGGGGAAGCAGGAGCCAGAGGTGAACAGGTGAAATTCCTCCTTCCTTTCCCCCAGCTGTCCCTGCCCTGCCCTCTTCAGGGCTTCCTTCCCAACAGATGGACTGACTTCAGCCTCTCTCATGCACTTCCATAAGTTCTGCTGCCTGCATGAGCACATGTGTATGCACAGAGTCCCAGCACCCCATGTGGTCACCGAAAGCACTATGCCTGCTCCCGTGGCCCACAATGCTTGCTTACGCAGCCTGTCATACATGGGCCTCCACATATACCCAATTACCTTCCTCCTGAGGCCCATGTGGCCTTCTCTGTGTTTCCTCTTGGCTTCATAGGAAAGTGGGAGGGGGAGATTTGCTGTGACTAAGAGATGGTAAAGGAAGGGACTGCCCATAGTGTCCTGGTCTCTGGAGGTCTAGGCTTGGGTCTGTTAATGGCTCCTCTCTTGGACCAGTCATGCCAGGGCAGTACTTACAACAGCCAGCACTGCTGGGATGCTCCCTCCCTCCTTTTGTGTGGAGCAGGATTGGGGGGGGGCTTGGGAAAAGAAGGAACCTGGGAGGACCATTACCTACCCTGTTTTCTTTTTTTCTTTACCTTCTTTTCCCCCTTTCTTAGGGACTCCCTGGTGAGCGTGGCTTGAAAGGGGACTCAGGATCTGTGACAGTAAGTGAGACACTAGCAGGGAAAATGGCAGATGCATATGGGGGTGATGGATAGAACAAGGAGCCTGAGGAAGAGGGGTGACCTGTGATCATAACCCCTCATCTTCTGTGTCCCCTCAGAACATAGAACAATCCCTGGAGTCCCTTGGCCTCAAGGTAAGATGTGGCAGGGGTGGAAATTGTGAGGGGAAAGTGAGTACCCATGGGATAGTCAGGGCAGCAGACAGTGAGCGCCCATGGGATAGATAGGGCATCAGACATCCACAGGAGGGACCACAGACAGGCAGAGGATGGGTACTTTAGGGGGTGGTAGGCACTGAACATCCCAGGAACAGGTAAGATAAGAGGATTGTTTCCTTGCAGGGCAATGCTCTGGTGGGAGGAGAGAGGATATGGGAATAGTAAATACTCAGGGCCCCTGGTGACAGATCTGGGGGTAGGTGACAGTTCCACATTCCCGTTTAATTCCCGAGTGCTCTCAGATCTTCTCCAATTCCCTTCACTCCCTTCCAAGGTGTCCACACTTCGACAAATTGTGAAAGATAGCTCAGAGGGCTTCCTTGGCATCTCAGACCGATTCCGGGGCTACAAAGGGGAGCCTGGAGAGCGTGGGCCAACAGGCAAGGAGGCAAGTGAGATTTGGGGATGATGATGATGGAGGGTGGGCAATGTGATATCACAGTAAGGGCATTGATTTGATTTGATTTTTTTTGGATGGGGAGGCAATCAGGGTTAAGTGACTTGCCTAAGGTCATGCATGCAGCCAGTCTGAGGCTGGATTTGAACTCAGGTCTTCCTGACTCCAGGGCCAGTGCTCTATCCACTGGGCTACCTAGCTGTCCCAAAGACATTGAATTTAGAGTTAGAAGTCTGAAGTTTGAGTTCCAATTCTATGTGACCTTGGGTAAATCACTTTTCTGGGCCTCTCTTTGCTCATCTATAAAATGAGGGGGTTGGACTTGGATTTCCAAGGTCCTTTCTAGTGCTTAAATCAATGGTCCAGTATCACAAGGGGCCAAGGATTTAAACCCTCCCAGGAGTGTGGTTGGTGCAGCCACAGCCACTGGGGAGTTAGACCTTCTTACAAGGGATTTTGGGGCCACGGGTACCTTGGAGCCTTATGGAGTGATCCTCCTTCATTAGGGGCCTGTTGGCTTGACCGGAGAGCGAGGCCCAAAGGGGGACAGAGGAGACACGGGTCCCCCGGGACCTCCAGGACATGGCCTTATAGAGAGGGGCCCCCCTGGTCCCCCTGGTCAGCCTGGGGAGCCAGGCAAACCCGGTATCCCTGGGCTCCCAGGCCGAGCAGGAGAGCTAGGCGAGGCTGGACGACCAGGGGAAAGGGTGAGTATGAGGGGAGGAACAGGGAGGTAATGAGAATGGTGTCTCTACTGGGCAGTGGGGAGGAAGCAAGAACAGGGGGGAGGGAGGGCTGGGATGGGGAGGGGTTCTTCCATGTCACAGCCACATCCCAGTACTGCTTTGAGTGGTTAAGGATGTAGTCTGGAAGGGGGAGATGAGGAGGATGAGTGAGGGAACCCTGATGGGGAGAGAGGGGGCAAACATGATGACTTGCATGCTGTGGAGAGGAGGAATGAGGAATGAGAATGGGGCAGAAGGGATGGGAAGGGAAGGGTTAATGCTTGACATGATCCCCACAATATTATTTGCTTTTTCAGGGTGAGCGTGGAGAGAAAGGGGAGCGTGGTGAACAGGTGGGTAAGGTGAAGCATCTTTAGAACCCATGTCTTCCTCCCAGGAGCTCCTGCAAGGAGGGGTGGAGAACTGACTCTTTTCATCTCATCCACAGGGCAGAGATGGGTTACAAGGTCCTCCTGGACCCCCTGGGCCAAAGGTGAGGCACCCCCAGATGTCCTGACAGTCCTGTTGAGTCATCAGTCCCCTCTGCCCTTAGGGAGCTCCGTTTAGGAGAAAGACCTCTCGACTTTTCCCTTGACCCTAGGATGGAGGGGGTCACAGAACCTGAGTTCCATTCCTGGATCTCCTATGTAGCGCCAGTAGGACCTAGGACTTATCTGTAAAATGTTGCTGTTAGACTAGGTGAAAATCATGGTCCCTGCCAGCACCCAGTCCTATTCCTAGTGTCTTACTGGGACACTTCTTTTCAGTGGCCTAGGACAGAAGGTTCCTGCTGGTCCGTGTCTGGGGGCACTGCCCCTGCTCATCACCAACATGACTGGGTGACTCTTGACTTTCTGATCAGGGTGCCCCAGCCTGGTGCTCGTGGACTCTACCATACAGCAGATGGAAACGTCATCTATTAATTAACCTTTAGACGTTAATTAACCCTTACTTAGGGGCATTGATGATATTACCCATTCTGTTCATTAAAAACTCTACCTGCCTCTCACTGCCTTTCTTACTTAGGCCTCACCACCTGGTTTACTCATTTTCTAGGTTGATGTGGATGGAACAATTCCTGGAATCCCTGGAGAGCCGGGTATCCCTGGGCTCAGGGGAGCTAAGGTCAGTCTGGGCAGGTGTGGAGGTAATCAGCTCCTATCCTAAGTCCCTCACGGCCCTACACAGTTTCACTGCTGCCTTTCCTAAGCTGTTGTTTATAAGGGACATAGAAAACCTGGGGCCTGAGCTGCCTTCCCTCCCCTGTCCTCTTCTCCCTCCTCTCCCCTTCCCTTCCTTCCCACAGAACCCAGCCCCCTCCCTCACTATGGTGTAGAGGAAAGAACACTCAGGAGACCTTGGTTCACAACTCAGATCTTCCATTTATTCCATTTATATGCACAGTAAGGCATTTTCTCTCTCTGAATCTATTTTCCTCCTCTGTAAAATGGGGACAATACTTATACACGAAATTGTTGTGGGGAAAACTCTTTGTAAAACTTATGGTTAAATGGATAGTTGTGCTATTTTCCTCTTCTGAACTTAAACACCCCCTAATATGAGCATTCTCACATGAGACTCTTAAAAGAGAATTGCATACAAAACCACAAATCTCAATTATATCCTGCTTTCTTCTTAAAAGAAGTATATAGTAAAGTCAGCATGTAGCTTCCAAAATGGGTTTGTTTTTCTGTGCTTCCTTCTGCTCTCTTTTATGCATTTAAAAATAGCCCTCTTTGGCATCACTATTGCATCTCTACTCCCTTAAAAACAGAGGAGGAAAATTCTTTCAGCAAATGAGCAAATCCACACAGGGGCCATGTTCAAAAATGTCTCCTTCTGCACTTTACGGTACAATTGAAATGAGATCTTTTTTCCTTCCTCCTCTTCTTTCTCTTTTCCTTCTCTTTCTCTTCACCTCTCCTTGTCCTGGGGTGAGTGGGTAGGACTTTGATAAGGGCTGAAGAAAGATGGAAGAGGGTGGGTGCTGGGCTATCCAGATGGCTGATACACAGACTTCTCCTCCCCTGTTAGGGTGAGCCAGGTCAAGATGGAGATAGAGGCCCCAAAGGAGACAAGGTGAGAGCTGCCCCTGGGGTCCCCTCAGCAGCTCAGGGGGCTCCTTTGTCCTGAACCCAAAGTAGCTTCTCTGATTCCTTGGGGGTATTGGTGAGAAGATGGTTTGTTATCTTTTTGAGAGACTTAGAAACCTCCCATTCCCAGACCTGTGATCCCTCCCCTTCCCAAGAAAAGATCCAGCCTTCCTGGTCATCACAAGGCTCATCAGTGCTAATTATGGATCAAATGTGAATTAATAAATGCCTTGGACTCCTCCTGTAAGGGTGAGGGGCTGCACCCTGGCCTGGGGCTAAGGCCTTCTAGGTTTAGTGACTGACATCTGAATTGCAGGGAGAAAATGGAGCCAAGGGTGACCGTGGAGATGTGGGAGAGAAGGGCCGAGATGGCAGCCCGGTGAGCATAAGCTGGCTTCCTTGGGCACTGGCCTGAATGGGGGTGGCTGGGTGGGGAATGTGTGAAGGCTCTTGCATTGATGTTCATGGGCAGACCCACAAGGACAGCAGGGCTGTGTGTCTGTGGGCCATGGGAAGGAGTGTGGATGTGCATGGAACTTCATGTGGGAAACTTTTTGAGTAAATTGACATAAGACCTCAGTCCTGGGTATGTGGAGACGCATAGGAATTGTATGTGTACATAGGACTGTGGATGTATATTCCAGTGTGCATAAGGCCATGTGGGGGAACTACATGTGTGTAAGCTAATATGTGTGTGTATGTACTGTGTGGGTGGAACAATTTTGTGTACCTAGAATTTTGTGTGTGTGTGTGTGTGTGTGTGTGTGTGTGTGTGTGTATGTAGGGGCCACACAGACGGCAATGCACATGGAACTGCACGAACAGAGGCCTTGTTAGCCAGGGACTAACCACAGCTAGGTCCCGGGGGAGGCAATGCTGGAGGTGGAGATAGCAGTATCCATTCTTAGGATACCCTAGACTTATCCAGAGTCATTCCCTGGAGGTTGGGAGAGGGAAAGATCTCTCCCTGGGCTCTTCAGAGTTAATATTGTTCTCTCCAGGGTCCTTCTGGAGAACGCGGACCTTCAGGGCCAGAAGGAAAGCCGGTGAGTGGGGACCTGGTAAAAAGGAGGTGGGCTAGGTCACAGTTCTAGTGTAATGCCCTACGACATCTCCTGGGTGGAATGAGTCAATAATTTTGTTCCCTTGCCAAGTTCTAGGCCCCCTCCCAACATCCGGCTTTGAATCCAAGCTTTGGGTCTAGGTGTAGTTACTCAGTATACCTTCCAGGTGCAGTAGTACTCAGCCTTTGGAATATCTGGTCCCTGGTTTTCCTTCATTGTTAGGCAACTGGGGTACAGGCAATACAAGGGTGGAAGAGAGTGGCCAAAGGATTATAATTATATCCTTTAATTATAAATCATGGGGTCATCAACTGTAGAAACTGAGGCCCAGAGAGTTTAAATGTTTCAGGGTTGCAAGATTAACAAGTGTCATAGACAGTTTGACCCAGTTTTTTTTGACCCTACGTCCAGTGCTGTATCAACTATCCCTCTGGGAAGTCTTACCGCTTACTGGGAAGTCTTGGGGCTGTTGCCCCCCCCTCAGCATTAGCTGCCTCGATCCTTCTCACAATTCCAAAGATCCCTGGCTATGGTCATGGTTGACTTCCACTGAAGGGTCATAGGTCAGTGTCCCCCAAACTTTATGGACTTGTAGAGGAAATCCTCATCTCATCCGTTCTCCATCCAGGGTCCTCAGGGTGCAAGAGGAGCCCCAGGTCCAGCAGTGAGTAACCCCCACAACCTTTACTTTACAGAGAGCCCCTCCCACCTCTAGGGGACTCCCTTGTTTTCTCATCCTGGTGACCCAATTGATTCCCCATGTTCCCTGAGATCCTTTCTGTTCCTGCTCCCCCAGGACACCCTTGTTCCCCACTTCCAGGCCTCCCCCTCTGTTTCTAGTGCCTAGAAACCTCCTTGACCTCTCTGTTTCTCTTGACTGTGTCCTCACCCTCCTTCCAAGGTCTTCCTGGTCTTGTAAACCAGGATACCTCAGTTTCTTCCTCTGTTTAGCTCAGGCAGGACTTTGGATGAGGAGGCTGTGGGGGTGTTGGCACTAGGCCTTTCTCATCAGACTTCTTCCTTCTCTTCAGGGCAACCACGGGGACCCAGGACCACATGGTGCTCCAGTGAGTGAAGGGGTGTAGTGCCCCTGGGGCAATGCCATGGGAGATATTTTGGTTATTTTCTCCCTCTTTATGAGAAATGGGGAGGGAGGAGAATAGAAGGTCTGTGGTGGTCATGGAGGCTGCCTAGAAACTGGCAGAACTGTCAGGTTAGGACTGCAGGGATGGAGCTGGTGGCATACTCCAGTGAGTGAAGGGGGGTGGTGTTGGTGATCCACCTACAGCCCCAGTCCAGGGCTATGGCTCTCACATGCCTAGTAGGTATCCCCCTTCTAGACATCACCACCTATCTCTCCTTATCCCCTTGGAGGGCAGAAGAGTCAGTGAGAACAGGGGCTCTGGGTCACAAAGCCTGTTGTTGGGCCCTGGAGGAGGGAGGGCTGTGCCCAGGTAATGTGGTAACCATGTCACAGGTCTGAGTTAGCTCCAAGCCCAGCTGGCCCCAGTAGCCATAAGGAGGCCAACTGAGGCTGCCTGACCAGTGCTTCTGGAGAGGCTGGATGCCCTGAGATGATATAGGAGGGAACTTGAGATTTTCATGAGGAAGTGAAGGCCATGCTGGGCCAGAGATCCTGAGAAGCAGAGTGATGGATGGGGCTAAGAGAGCTCCGTTTGGAGTCAGGCCTGGTCTATTCTACTGAACTTGTGTTGGGAGAGGCCCCTGGTTTGATGAATCTTAAACTTCGGTCCTCTGATTCTACTTTGAACCCTCTCCCCAGGGACTTGCCGGCCCCGCAGGACCCCAGGGTCCATCAGGCTCGAAGGTCAGTGAAAGGTGTTTTGGGGTACTGTGTGTGGCTTGGTCATCTGGCCTAGGGGACCTTGTAGGGAAGGTCAGGGTCCTGTCCTGGGGCAGAGTACCCCAGAGGGAATGGAGAGGAATTGGATGGGAACAGTGGGGAGCACACTGTGTACTAGTTTAGGCAAAGAAAACATTAGAGTAATGACAGCTGGAGGGATGTAGAGACTGACCCCTCTGGGGCAAAGGGGACTTTGGAGAGGAATGGTCTGATCTGTGGGAGCCCCGGGTTGTGTTTACAATTTCATGGGATTACTTGGATTGTTTGCAGGGGGAGCCTGGTGAGCCTGGACCGCCTGGGCGGGTAAGTAACTCCTTCCTTTAGGGGGGTCATCGGGATTGGTCACCTAGGGTCAGTGCGGGGGAGTCATGGGCAGGGGGCTGCTGTTACTGTTTCTCCTGATGTTTTATCTCCTGATGAGGTTCCAAGGTGGGGTCTCCCTCTAGATACTCAAACTCTCCCTAGGAATAGTAGGGGATCAGGGAGGTTATTCCCTCTGAGAAACTTTGACCTCAGTTTCTTTGTCCATCTGTGTCTTCACATAGGGCCTGCCTGGCCCCCCAGGAGCTGTGGGTCTGCCTGGCCCCCCGGGTTCCTCCGGCCTTGTGGTGAGTGGCTATGTCTGCCTTGAGTTGGGGGGACCTGCCTTGGGTTAGGTCTCTGTACCAGCTTCCCAGGCTCTGTCTAACCCCCAGCCCTACCTCTGGAGTGTTTCTCCTTTTCAGTCCTTGTCCTGTTCTCATGGCCGCCTTTCCTCCTTCCCATCATGTTTGATACATTCCTCTTTCCAATCCCCTAGGGCCCACAGGGGGCACCGGGTTTGCCAGGTCAAGTGGTAAGTCTTTGGACAAGGAATCCCCGGGGATATTATATATTTTTTAAATTTTATTTTATATTTTTTGAAATGGGGATATTAATTGGAAAGGGAAGGATAGGAAAAGAGGGTGACAGAGGTGATTTGTGATATCTTTCTCTTAGGGAGAGACAGGAAAGCCTGGAGTGACAGGTCGGGATGGCAAAGATGGAGAAAGGGGAGCTCCTGGTGCCCCTGTAAGTATGCATACTCAGAAGGTGGCATCACAGAGTGAAGGAAGAGGGGCGAGAGGGAAGGACTGAGACAGCTAGGGTAGGGCAGGGATGGGGGGAAGGGATGAGAGGGTGGGTAGAGGTCAGCCTCTCTAATGTTCTTCTGGGGCAGGGGCCTCCTGGTCTGCCTGGCCCTGTTGGACCCAAGGGGGAGCCTGGAGCTGCAGGACTCCCGGGACAGGTAACTGGACAATCCCCAGCCCTTGGCCCCTTAGCCCTTCCCCTGCGGTCCCTCCACCCCAGCCATTGCTCTAAGCCCAGACCATCCAGTGGCTCCAAGTCCCAGAATCAGGAGTCAGAAGATCCAACCTCAAGCTGCAGCTCCGTCCGTAACTAGCCTGGTTACCTTGGGCAAGTCAACGACCTCTCCCGACCTCACCTACTTCCTCTGTAAAATGAGTGTGAGCAAAGATCTCACTCGTGGTTGTGAGGGTCAGGTGAGAAAGGCATGTACGTGAAGCATGTTGTAAACAATATTCTGGAAAGGTTCAGGTCTGGCGTCGGGAGAGGTGGGTCCAAATCTAGGTTCTTAAGTGTACTGGACACTCTCTCAGCCTTAGTTTCCCCATCTGTGTAAAGATGGGGATTAGATGACACCCCCTTCCTCCTTTAAATCCCATGGTCACCGCCCTAAGGATACTCCTTTAGCTTTGCTCTCCAGGAGGGCCCCCCTTCTACAGGAAACCGAGAAGTAAAAATTAGTCACCTCCTTGTCGCCCCCCACTCCTCATGAGGGGGGATGGTGGTGCAGATGAGGAGGTGACAGCTCCTCCCAAGGGAAGCCCTCAGTCATTGTGTCTCCCCTCCCAGGCTGTGATCGGACCCCCTGGTATGAAGGGCGAGAAGGTGAGTGAGCCAGGACCAAGCCCCCGGGGGAGGGAATGGGGCAAAGACTTGGGCCAGGTGAAGAGCCTGGGTAAGTCCTGAAGGGTGGAGAAGCCCCCTCCCTGGGGCCCCCCCTTCCCCATTCCTGATTCCATTTTTCTGGTTCTCAGGGAGCCCCTGGAGGCCTTGCTGGGGACCTAGTGGGAGAACCTGTGAGTGCTTCCCTTCAATACCTGGGGTTTCCATAATTCTTAGTCAGTGACCTCTATAACCCCCTAGGATAACCCTCATAACCCTTGTGATCACCCCTAGAATGAATCACCTGATTGGTGATTCCCCTGGAGTATCTGTACTGACCCCTGTGAATCCCCAAGGATGGTGGTCTGTGGCCTCCATGTCCACCCCAGAGTAGCCATGGTGACCCTCCTCGCCCCCCATTGACCCCCATTCCCTGACCCCATCTCTGCAGGGATCCAAAGGAGACAGAGGACTCCCTGGGCCCCGAGGAGAGAAGGTGAGCACTGGCCCCCAGTGTCCACGTCCACTAGCCCAATGTGGGAGGGAAGAGGGCAGTGTGCCTAGCTCTGGAGAAGAAGAGGAGACCGTGCTTGGTCTGAGGTCCTTCCTCTGTGCAGGGTGAAGCCGGACAGCCTGGGGAACCTGGAGATCCTGGAGAAGATGTAAGTTGGGGGGGGTGGCAGTGAGGGGAGAGCACATCTAAGGACATGGGTGAATGTACACACTTGTATTGGCTCAGGTGTATGAAAAGAAATACACACTTGAATGTGTCCTGGGGGCATATGCATATTTATATAATATATACATGTACATGATAATGTACATATAATGTATTGCATATATACACCTTTGTGTCTCTGCTTTCACGTCTGAGCACATACATTCCTGTTATCCCACATCTGAGCACGCAGGCCCAAGGTCACATGCTAGAGCTCTCCAGCTCATGTTTCTCTTTCTCAGGGCCAGAAAGGGGTACCAGGACTCAGAGGTGAAAAGGTGAGCGTGCCTGCCCTCCACTCCCGACCCACGTACACTTTCCTCCCGATTTCACCTTTCCAACTGGGCTTCCCTCTTTGCTCCCTCTGTCAGCCTGTGACCCTCCCTAGGACTCTAGGCTCCCCTAACACTTACTGTGGTCTTTGCTGGGGTAGTGTTGGGGTGGCTAAGATTCCTCTAAGGCCCCTGAGCTAATGTCTCCTTTTCCCTTCAGGGCTCCATGGGGATTGGGATCCAGGGCCCCCCTGGATCAGATGGACTTCCAGGCCTGAAGGTGAGAGTGCCCTCTGCCCCAGCTCAGACTGGCAGTTTTGAGATAGAGAAGAAGACACCCTTGGGGGTTTGGGGGCCGGAGAAATGGGGCATAAGAGGCTGAAAAATAGCAGGGTGGGGTGGGAGCAGGAAGTGGAGAAGAAGCAGTGAGCTCTGTGATTTGGGCAAGTCCCATCTCCTGCTTGGGATTGAGTTTCCTCCCTGGTAGAAAGAGAGGACTGACCTAGGATCTCTTGGGTCCCTTCTAGTTCCAAATCCTGTGGTCTGTGATCTGGGGGTATGGAAGGGACCAAGGGGAGGGAGGATGGATGCAGGGGACACTGACTTATGATCTGGCCTTCTCTATCTATATTTTAGGGAGACTCAGGCCCTCCAGGCTCTCCTGGACCCCCAGGGACACCGGGCGTGGTGGGATTCCCTGGCCATGCAGGCCCCAGAGGAGAGCCTGGGCAGCCGGGCCTTACTGGAGAGAGGGTAAGAGGGACCGTGGGGTGGGTGGGACAGGAGAGGCTTCCCAGAAGGTCAAGCGGCCCCTCATAGCCAGTCACACAGTCAGCACATCTGTATTGAGGCTCTCCTTCCTGGAGAGTCTGAAGGGAGGAAGAAACAGGCACTGCTTTAGAGTTTACTGACCAAGGGAGACTCAGCTGGGAGAAGCAGGCCAGTCTGGGGTCTGCCTCCGGGAGCACACAGTCTGGGAAATGGAAGGGCCCTGGACTCAAGGTTGGATGTAAATGCTCAGGCCCAGGGGAGAGTGGACAGGTGTGGCTTCTCCAGCAGCTTGAGTGACCTTAGGGACCTCCCTTCTCAGGGCTGGAGTGGTCAGCCAAGACTTCCTAAGGAGTGGGGGTTGGAGCGTGAAAGATAGTGTCAAAGATTCCTTTAGAGCAGCCTTGTCGACCTGCAATCCCTGAGCTGTTAAATAATTTTGTGATACCTGTATTTCAAGGTCATTGTCATCATAAAACAATGTAAGAGAAGGAGGGGGAATCAGGTGTGTGTGTGCGCGCATTTATGAGTGTGTCTGTGTATATGTTTGTGTGTGTTTATGTGTGTGTGTGTATGGGAGTGCATTTGTATTTGTGTCTGTATGTATGTGTTTTACAGTATTGTCTGTGTGTATGTGTATGAGAGTGTGGCTGTGTGAATGTGCCTATAAGTGTCTGAGTAGGTATATGTGAGTGTGTGTCGGTGTGTGTATGAGAGTGTGTGTATGTGAATGTGTGTCTGTGTATAGGTGAGTATATGTCTGTGGAAGAGTGTGTGAGTATGTCTCTATGTGAATGTAAGATTATGAGTCATTGTCAGGGTGAGTGTGTGTCTCTGTGTGTGTGAGACTGTGTGAGTGTAGGTGTGTGAGTATATTGTTTAAGAGTATGTGTATATGTGTGTGGGGGGGCAGTGGCTGATAGTGTATAGTCTGGCCTGACCAGTGCTCAGCTTAGGTGCCAGGGAGCATGGAGTGATGTGGCAACCTAAGCATTCGTCAGCGCCAGGATGTGGATAGCCTTTATCCAAACCAAGGAGTTTGGACCTTGTCCTGTAGTCAGTGAGAGCCCTGCTGGCTTCTTAGCCCAGGAGGGACGGCTCTGAGCTATGCTGTAGAGAGATGCTTTGAAGGCCTAGTCTTGGGGAACAGCCAAGAGGGGCAGTGCGGGCAGGACTCAAGTCCCGGGTCGGCTCCCTCTTGTCTCTTCATGACTTTGGGCCAATCACCGACCTTCTCTGGGCCTCAGTTTCCTCTTCTGTAAAATGAGGGGCTCGGGCTTGATGCCTCCGAGGTCCCTTTTGGCTCCAGTTCCATCATTCAACAAGCATTTGTGAAACTCCTGTTTGTGAGGATGTGGGGCCACAAAGACAAATCATCACTGTCCTCAAGGAACTTACATTTTATCAGGGCCCACAGGATGTCCCTATGTCATAGTAATAACATGTAGCCTTTATGTAGTGCTTATTTGTTCTCACTTTACAAATATTATTTCCTTCGCTATGCACTACAGCTCTGTGCATTTGGGGCCATCGTTACCCCCACTTTAAGGCAAGCAGAGGTTAAATGACTTACCCAGGGTCACACCACCACTAAGTGTCTGAGGTCTTTCTGCCTCTAGGCCCAGGCCTCTATCCTCTGCACCAAAACCATGAAATAAACTTGAAGTGAAGTTAGGAAAGGAGGGCACGAGCACCGGGAGGCTTCGTGTAGGGAGTAGATTCCTGGAGGAGGCAGGGAGAGGGAGCACTGGGTGCGAGGAGCAGAGAGGCCAGTTGGTACAGTTTGTGTGGAGTGCAGGAGCACTAGAGATGTGCACTGAGCCGAGGAGGAGAGCTGGTGTAACGGAAAGAGCATTGGTCTGGTCATCCACAGATCCCATCGTAGGAGAGTTTTACAGCGGGAAGGCAGTTTGGAGGATGTCTGGGTCCACTCTGTCATTGGCTGATGAAACAACCCGAGGTTGAGAGAGAGGTTAAGGGAACCTGAGCACACAGGTAGTCAGTGTCAGGGACAAGATCTGAACGCAGGTCCTTGGACTCCAAAGGCTTTCTACTGTGCCACTGTGTCTGCTGGCATGGCCTTGGGCAAGTCTCCTTCTGTCCCTGGGTCAGTTTCTTCATTCATAAAATAAGGAGCTGATCTCTAAGGACCTTTCCTTGGGGCCCAAGGTCTGAAATGAAATCTTTCAGATGAAAAGTGACTAGAGCCTGAACTCAGGTGGGGCCTTTGTGATGGAGAGTGCAGTAGGATGGACAGGATCCCATCCCTGGTGCCTTACTCCTTTTGCTCCTCCGTCTGTATCTAAAGATGATGCTGGGATTCGGATCCTGAGAGATGTGGCAGCTGGAGGAGGGAGAACCAGCTTAGGGAGAGTGGAGTTGGCTTAGAGGAGGGCTCTTTACATTTCTGATTGGGAGGGTCTCACTGCGAACCCCACACCCCTGACCTTAATTTTTTCTACATGGAGATGTAGCTTCCTCATCCTCTCATCTCTCCTATAGGGTTTGATGGGGCCTCCTGGGAAAGAAGGGGCCCCGGGACCTCCTGGGCTCTCAGGACCCCCTGGGGCAGCGGTGAGTTCTAGCATCGATGCACCTGAGTGTCCATGTGTGTGTGAATGCTCCCACATCCAGTGATCTGAGTATCTCTGTTCCTGGGCTCATTCCTGTGGATGTCATCTCCCAGGGCCCTCCTGACCTTGCCCAGCTGAGGGGCATTACCCTTCCACAGAGACAGTGAGGGCTAACCCTCCATCATCACAAATCCCTGTGTTCCCTTCCATTCTCTTCTTTTTTACATTTTTCTGTCTGTTCACAGGGACCCCCTGGGGCCTCTGGACCTAAAGGAGACAAGGTAGGAGGAGAAGGCTAAGGGAAAGACTTGGAGAAAGTAGGGCAGAGAGGTGTGGAGGAGGAGGAGGCCCTGGTCCCACCCTCCCTGCACCCCTCACCCCCCCTCCCCCCGGCTAGAGCTAGCAAGCTCATCTGCCTCTTTATCAGGGAGATCCTGGAGTGGGGCAGCCAGGAGCCCGAGGAGAGAGAGGGGATCCGGGCATCCGGGTATGTACGCCTTCAACTGTGGCAGTCTCCATAGCAGTGACCAGGTAGCTCCTAGCCTGGGAGGTGGGGAAGGTCACCCCATGGACCCTTACCCTCGCCCCAATTCCTTACTCCCCAAATTTTTGCTGCCCTATCTCTGAGGCCCCTCTGTATTCCTGGGAAACCTGATTTTTTCTCTAGGGTGAAAATGGCCGTCCCGGGCTGGAGGGAGACAGAGGCCCAGCGGTAAGTGTTGAAGCATCCTGCTATGGTGTCAATCCTAGTGCATGCTTCATTCATTCAGGATTTATTAGACACCTACTGTATGCAGAACCCATTGCTAGGTTCTAGGGGAGGTAAAAATTTGCCTCAGACATAGTTCCTGCCCGTCTAGAGTTCACTAATTAGCAGAGAGATAATACACAGTTTTAGAGATAAGCATGTTTGGATGGGTGACTGAACCTGAACCCGGCACCCTAGCCCATCAAAGGGATTTCTGCTCTTCCACATTCTCAGCCTTTTGCTGGAGCCTCTCTCTTGTCTTGGCTTCTCTTGCTGGCATCTTTTATCTCTGTATGTGTCCTTTCTCTTGCTAGATCCTAAGCATCGTGAAGTCAGGGTCTAGGTCAGTGCCACCAATGGGCTCCTCTGGCCAAACCCAGGACTTCACACACTGTTATCGCTGGGATATGAGGACCAAGAGATTCACCCATGTCTCCAAAAGAGCCCAGGCTGGGTATCTCCACCCTTAGCACCTTCCCTGCCTCTCCCACCCTTCTTCCCCAGGAGTTACCCCCAGATGGCTTCATTAATTCTTCTCCCTTTCCCCCTTCCATAGGGCCCTCCTGGGAATCGGGGGGAACGAGGAGACAAGGTGAGTATGTGTGGATAGGATGGGCCAGGCCCCAAGGAGTGTGGGAACATAGCCATGAATGAATGCATGTATATGTGTGTACACGTATATGTGTGTGTATTTGTGCAGGAGCAGCTGTGTGTGAGGGTTGGGGTGTAGAGACTGTGAAGAGGGGAGGTGTCTGAGAGTGGAGGTGCTAAGGGAGAGAGATCTCCAACCCATCCTCTCCTCCCAGAGTTCTGTGATCTCGGGGAGATTTCTTGCCCTTTCTGGGTCTCAGTTTACTTATCTGAAAAATAAAGGGTCAGATTAGGTGATCTCTAAGCTTTTATCCAGCTTGCAATGCTGAAACTCAATAGTACTGGACTGAGGAAACACCTTTTTCCCCCTCTCCTATCACTCTTTCCTTCTTTTCCTCTGGCAGGGTGATGCAGGAATCCCTGGACTGAAGGGTGACAAGGTAAGATGGGGAAGGGAGGAGGGGAGGGCAGAAGGAGGAGGCCATGGGGGAAGGATGGAGATGACAGATGGAAGGGACTCACGGCACTGTCTTTCCCTCTCCTTCCCTTTTAGGGCGATACAGCTGTGATCGAGGGTCCTCCTGGGCCCCGGGGCCCCAAAGGAGAGTCAGTGAGTTGGGAAAGGGAGAAATGGGGCACCAGAGGCTTGGGCAGCTGGAAGGAGCTTTCTCTGAGGGGTGTGCTTCCTGGGAGATGCCTGCCCTCTCCCCAACCTGCCATGGTCCCCAGATACCTGGGTTCCCTAAGTAGGGGTTAGAGAGGTAGGGTCTGGCCTGATGGAGAGTCTGAGGAACGAGGAAGTTGGGCAGCAAAATGTTCCAGTCTATGTCATCTTCACTGTTCATTCTGGGACAAGGAGGAAGGATTTAGTGATGTTTGTTGGGACTGAACCTGGAGAGTTCCCCGAGGTAAAATGACATTTCTCAAATGGAAAAATACATTTTTTTTTCCTATTACTGTCTCTTCCCTTTCCCAATTCAGGGTGACCGAGGCCTGAGAGGCTTAGATGGTGACAAAGGAGCCAGAGGGGATGTTGGCCTTCCTGGGGAAAAGGTAAGGATAGCGGTTGGGCCAGAAAGTTGGGCAGGGGTGGGCAAAGGGGGCAGAATGGTACTCTTCTCCAGAAGCAACTTGGTGGAATGGATAGGGTACTGAACTGGACTCCGGGAAGACCTGAGTTCAAATTCTAGCTCAAATACTTCCTAGTTAGATGACCCTGGGCAAGTCACTCTTGATGCCTCAGTTTCCTCATCTGTAAGATGAGGGAGAGGGTCAGTCTTGAGGGCTTTTGGTTCTCTTTCGACTTTAAATCTATAACGGTATTCTTACACTCTCTCTACCCTCATTTCTGCAGGGCGTGAAGGGGGAACTGGGAGACAGAGGCTCTCCTGGTTCCCAGGGTGTTCGAGGTCCCATGGGCCAGAAGGTGAGGGCATAGGTCAGAGGCATATGTTGGTTGCATGTATATGTTCCGCTGGTCTTATGCTCCACAGGTTGCACCTTTACAGTTAGCTGCATGCATGTGTGTGTCCTAGAACTGTCTATGTGTGGATCATGTGAATGTCTTCTCTGAGTTATCCCTAGCGTGTGGTAGTGTGTGTGGCGTTGATTGATCCCAACTTCATGGGCTCCATGTGCCAGCTGTGGGTGGTGCCATGACTTCCTGGGTACTCAGTGTTGATTCCCAGAAGCCTCCTGGGATCCTACACTCCCTACCCCCCGCCCACTCTGATTGTCTTTTTCCCACAGGGAGAGACTGGTGACCCAGGGATCCCCGGAGCATCAGTGAGACACCCTTCCCTCTGAGCCCCCTCTAAGATTTCACCCTCCATAGCCCACGCTGACTATGACCTTTGCCCACTAAGACACTTCCCTGTTCTTAATCTCTCTGCCTTCCCTTTGATCCCAGCCTCTCTCCATGCATATGCTCCATGATGCTCTTTGAGACCCTCCTCTCCTCTCCTCAGGGCCTCTCTGGGAAGGATGGCGCTCCTGGTGCCCATGGCGGGAAGGGAGAACCAGGCTTTATGGGCCCCCGTGGTCCCAAGGTAGGTGTCCAGGAAGGATGGGGATGTGAACTTGGGGTAAGGCTTGGGGGTCAAGGTGATGGGAAGGAGTTGATGTGGTATAGTGCAGAGTCCTGGTTCCAGGATTAGGAGACCTGCCCCCTGGTTCTACCTTAGTCTGCTTTGTGGCTACAGGTTGGTAACTTCCTCTTCCTTGACCTCAGTTTCTTGCCCTGAGAAATAAGCTGGGAGGGGAGGGGGGGCAGAGGGGGGTTGAACTAGATGGGGCTCTAGGGTCCATTTTAGCTCAAAAAGGATATGACTTAGTGGGTCAGGGTTGAGGTGGTGGGAGATGGAACTGGTGATGAGGGTGTCAGAATTGGGACCTCATCAGCATCTGTCCTTCAGGGAGATCGGGGCCTGAAAGGGGCCTGTGGCCAAGATGGGGAGAAGGGGGACAAGGTAAGAACATCCTGGGGAAGTGACTGGGTGAGGTTAGGAAGCTGGCTGGCTTTCATGGGGTGGGGGAGGCAGACTAGGGCACTGCTTTATCAGATGACTGAATTACCCTCTCCTCCTTCGTTGGTTTCTGGGTCTTCTTTCACCTTTAGGGGGACGCAGGTATCCATGGGCGGCCTGGACTCCCTGGACGGAAAGGAGAGATGGTGAGGGGTATAGGGGTAGCCAGGGGCAAACATAGCTGGGGGGCCCTCCATTACATCTGGAGGAAGCGGGTTCACATTTAAAGGGACAAGGATGGGTTAATACATCTAAGGGAGCTTTGCTCCCATATCATCCAGGGGCCTTGTTCTAGTCTGGGGGTGCTCATGTCTGGGTCATGGAGGTGCAGGAGGCTCCACTCATACCTTGTTCCTTCTCAGGGGGAGATGGGACTTCCAGGCCTGTCAGGGCACCCAGGAAAGGAGGGTTTGATTGGCCCTAAGGTATGAAGTTGGAGGGGGGACCTTCCTGCTCTCTCAGGTGCTAGAATCTGAGTTTAAACCCCATCAGGTTGCTACGGGGGTGTGTGTGAGTGTCAATATCCCCCTTGGTGGGCAGTGGAATTAGGGGACTGGAAGGGAGAGGAGTCTAATGGGATGCAGGAGATGGGGGTAGAGCTGGAAGAGGCTGGGGGTAGGGACCTCCTGAGACTTAGCATTTTCTCCCCTAGGGTGACCGAGGCTTTGATGGTCAGCAAGGACCCAAGGGTGACCAGGGTGAGAAAGGGGAGCGGGTAAGTAAGAGAAGAGGTCGTGATTCCATATCAGAGCAGCCCATAAACCTGTTGACTGAAGCTGGTGCAAGAAATTCCATTTTTTTCAATAATACTTTATTCTTTCCCCAGTGGCTGGTACAAGGCATTCTAGCAGGCTCTGACCTTCACCTTTTTGACCTTGAGCCTAATTACTTATCTCTAAAATGCCTCATTCATAAGGTGGGGGTGGGAATCAGATGAAATGACATATGAAAAACATGCTGTCAACTTTCAAGGGGGCTAGAAACATCTACTTTTATTGCTTTAATTGTCAGTGTGGCCTAGTGCTTAGAATGCTGAACTTGGGAGGGAGTGTGGAAGTCCTGGGTTCAAATCCCACTCCTGACACTAGCTGTGGGAATTTGGACAAGGCATATTACCTTGGAGCCTCAGTTTCCTCATCTGTAAAATGGGGACAGAGTTGTTGTGAAACCTAGAGATAATTTATATTGAAGGCTTCTCCTTGATAGATAAATAACATTCTTTGTTTTCAGTTACTTCAGTCAATCTGTAAACATTTTTAAAGCACCTACTATGTGCCAGTCATTGCCGGAAGCACGGAGAACGTAAAAGGAGTTCAAAGACAGTCCTTGCCTCAGGGACCTTACATTCTAGTGGGGGCTTGTAACTTCATTGATATGGATGGCCGGTGGCCATCTTACGTGTTCCTTCATCTTAGAGTGGTGCCTGGTTTACCAAGGCGTCAAGGGACTTGTCCACATTCACACAGTCAGTAGGTACCAGAGGCTAGATTTGAATCTGGGTCTCAGGGATCAATTGTCCATCTGCCACTACAGGCAGCACCTCCAGGTGCTATCAGTTACTGTTCATCTCCGTGGTCTTCATTTTTCATTGCCCTTTCTCCCCCAGGGGGCTCCTGGTGTTGCAGGGATCCAAGGCCCCAGGGGCAGTGATGGAGCCCCTGGACCCCTTGGGCCTCCAGGCATCGTCGGCCCCAAAGGTCCCGAGGGCATTCAAGGACAAAAGGTGAGCAGTTCTGTCATTCTATGTGTGGCCTTTGGCAGCATCCCTGATGCTCAGGAATTATCCTTAATTGTGGAACTGTGGTCATACCAGCCAGATCCTTAGCACGGTTTCTCTCTTAGTCAAAGAAGAGAGATGTTTTTTTTTTGAAGGGAGGAAGCGGGTGTAGGAGCCTCTGGCTCATCATTTCCCCCTTCATTGTCTCCTGCAGGGGGAGAGAGGCCCCCCTGGGGAGAGTATGGTTGGTGCCCGAGGGGTCCCTGGAATCCCAGGAGAGCGAGGGGAGCAGGTGAGTCTGGGCTTCTGAGGGAAGGTTGTAGGGTGGTTGGGGACTTTCAGGGACATTTGCAGTCCCCTGGTCTGTATCTCCTTGGGAGCAGAGGGAGGGGTAGTCAATTTATTATTCATAGCACATCTAGGGGGCTTTGCTCCCATTTGGGGAGGGGCCTGGTTCAAGTCTGGGGTATGCTCACATCTGGGTCATTCTTTCTCGGTGCCAGCTGGGGCTGCCAGGCCTCTTAGCTCCCCCAGGGAAGAAGGGTATGTCATGTCCTTCCTTCCAAATCTACTGCTCCCTGCATCTGGCACATTCATCCTTTACTCATGTCTGTAACTTTGGGGTCCCCTTGGATTCTTCCCTCTCCCTTCCAAACAGTTTCTAAGTCTTGGGGTTTCTATCTGCTGGGATGTCTCACTGGGTCCCCTCCTCTCTAGCCTCACACTGTTACATACTTCCTGCTGTACAACTTCTGAATTCCTAGCCTTCCTTCTCCAGGAAGCCTGCGCTGATTTCTTCCCTCTTGTCAATGCCCTTCTGCCTCCGTCCTACAGAGCACTTTATTTTATCACAATGCACTATTTATGTTGTATTGGGTATTACAGGTATACATTGGTGTCATCTCATTAGAAGTCTAAACACAAAGGCAGGGACCTAGCTAACTTGATACCTCTCCCAGCTCAGCACAGGGCTCTGTATACAGTAGGCACTTACGTGCTTGGTGACCCGAATTGAGTTCTGTCTCTCGCAGGGAAGCCCAGGTCCTATGGGCCCCCGAGGAGAGAAGGGAGAGCCATCTATGACGGTGAGTGGCACCCCCACCCCCACTTTCACAGGTGTGGGGAGGAAGACCAGGGGATGGAATGGGAGGGGGGAGGGCAGGAACTCTCCCACCTTGGAGCTGGCTAAGTGTGACCTCTGTGCTCCTTCAGGCATCAGACATCCGGAGTTTCATCCGACAGGAGATGAGCCAGCATTGCGGTGAGGAGGGGAGGAGGAAGGGTGAAAGGAGAACCCCAGGATTGTGTGATAAGGGTCCATTCCTCCTCTCCTCCTCCCACCAAATGTCTGGGGCTTGGGGTTCCCAGTGTGTAATTTGGGGCATGGGAAAAGGAGAAGAGTCTGGGGCAGGAAGTAAGACCTGTCTCAGGAAGTGAATGTGCCCTCTTTCTGTCTTCTCCAGCCTGTGGGGGTCAGTTTATCTCATCAGGATCAAGTAAGCCCCCCATGTGGGATCATGCCTCACTTCTAAGCCCTGTCCATTCTGTCGGACTTTTACCCCTTCTCCCTGCCCCACCCCTCATCTCCTCATTCTTGACTTGTACTTCTAGTCCTTCACCTTTGATTCCCATCTGTACCCCCTAACCCAAGCTTTCCCTCTGAACTTGGCTCTCGCCTTTAATCTTTCTCTAACATATGAACCCAAACCCCAAATGCTGTGGACCCACCTTTGGGCCCCTGGCCCCACCCTCTCTCCAAGGAAAAAGAGTGGCCATGACGCTTGGCGGTCTTCCCTCCTAGGACCCCTTCCCAGTTACTCTGCAGACACCCCAGGCCCTGGCTCCTGGCCCCACCCGGTACCTGTGTTGAGGCTTTCCCATGCTGAAGAGGAAGGTGAGTCCTTAGGAAACAGCCTGAGAGCCACATCTGGCCTGGGTACAGGGAGAGAACAGGGGGCCGACTACTCGATACTGTGCTGGTGATTTGAGGGTCAGAAGGGGTAGGGCAGTCCATGATGCTTCCCAGAGGTGCTGAGAGCAGAGGCCGTCACTAGGGCTCTGGGTTCCAGGGCTGGCTGGATGGAGAAAGGTGAACCCAGGACCCTGGTCCCCCTTTCCCCAGGGCCGGGGCCTCCAGAAGATGATGAGTATTCCATGGACGATTACGAGGACATGGAGGGTGATGCCACCGAGGAGCCGTGGGCGGCTGGTGATGGTGAGATCCCCAGATCTGCCCTGGAGCCCTTGGCTCAGAGGTGCCCCCATTGCTCCCTCCCCCACACTGAACTCCTCCTGGCCTCAGGTGTGTGCTCTCTGCCAATGGATGAAGGCTCTTGCTCCAATTACACCCTACGATGGTATCACCGCCCTGGCAGGGGCTGTCAGCCCTTTGTATTTGGTGGCTGTGAGGGCAATGCCAACCGCTTCAGTTCCCGTGAGGACTGTGAAAGGCAATGTCTACCCCATGGAGGCCTAGGTATGTCTGTATGATCTACCTCAAAACCCCTGTCCTTGGGGGAGCCCCTGGGCTGAGGAGGTGCTTGGCCCCTGACCTTGGGGAGCCCCTGGTTTGAAGGGGAGAGACGCAGTCCCTGACCTTGGAGGGCTCTGATCTGGAGGGGAAATATTTTCTGCCTTTAGGGGAGTCTCCATTCTGATAGAGGAGTCAATCAATTCATATTAAGTTCCTACTATATGCCAAAAAGACGGTGCCAGCCCCTAAGAGCTGACAACCCAGTGGAGGAGACAACATGCAAACAACCACACACAGTCATAATAAATGTTTAACTGACTGACTGGGGGCAGGCCTGGCTCCCTGCCCCCTGAAGCCCCTGATCTGGGGCAGTGAGGCAGGGAGAGGCTGTCTTTAAGCTGTAAAGGCCTCATCCAGGCAGGATGGAGTTGTTCAGGGAAAGTTTTCTGGAAGAGGACGAAGGTTTTCAGAGAGATGCTAGGAGAGGCAACAGAGGGTAGCAGGGGTCCTGAGAGGACCACTAAGTTATCGTCCTCCTCATTTTCCCTAGGTGCTCCCCCTGCCTCCTAGAGTTGAGATGTTGGAACGGACAGAGTGCCTGGGTCCCGGGCACTGGTCCCTGCCCCCCTACTGAGGGGGAGTGAGTACTGACCCCTGGGAGAGTCATTGGGGGGTTGCGGAAGGGCCTGACCCCCTTCCCCCGCCCTTTATCTCTCTCAGATGGGGCCCAATGGGAACTTGGTGCTACTTGGGTGTGTATGTGTATGTTTGTCAGTATCTGTGAAACTGTATCCAGTGAAAGGACGGAGGGTCTGCCTGGTCCCCCTCCTTCCAGAATTCTGCCTCCCCCTCAATTCCTGCCCCTGTCCTTCAGGCCCAAATGACTGGGGGGACAAGGGCAGGTGGTGCTAACAGAACTGACCTCCAGTGGATTGTCTGTCTGTCTGGCCCCTGCTCCGCTGATGACTCCGATGGTGCTGTCCCAGGTCAAGAACAAGGGGACGTGGGTGAAAGCTGGCTCCCTGGCGGGCTCCACTCCACCTCTTGGTGGTCCCAGATTAGAGTGTAACTTGGAATCATTAAAGCTGCTGTTTTCAAGGGTGTCCTACTTTGTGTCTGTGAGGGGAGATGTTGGGAGCCAAGGGTAAAGAGGACAGCATAGAGGGGATGGGGACCATCTTAGGGCTGGGAAGAGATTTTGTATTTGTATCATTTGGCCAAGAGTGAGGAGCAAATGGTGCTGATGAGGGGCTTGTAGAGTCCAGGGTGGCATGTCTGGGCTCTAGACCAGGGGATGCTTGTGGGGGGCTGTTGGGGGGAGGGTTGGAGAGGTCGGGGGGATAGGTGTGCTTATGAGGGATATAGAGGACTGAGATGAGGGGAGTGTGAAGGCCTCAGAAACTTGGCTGACAGCTGCTGGTCTAGCTGGAATTCCCATGGGCTTGAATATTTATTTCTCTATCTCCTTTTAAAATATTTCTAAAAATAATATCTTTTTTTCTCATCTTCATTTTCCAATATATTTCTCCCCCACTGCCTTACATAGTCATCCCTTGTCACCAATAAAAAAAAGAAAAAGAAAGTTCAGCAAAATACATGTTTAAGTCTGACAGTAGATGCAGTATTCTGTACCCATAGTCCCCCATCTCTGCAAAGAAGAAAGGGTAATTCCATGGTGTTCTCTCACTCCTGTGCTCTTCATTTCTTTACCTCACCCCTTTTCTGCCGTTCGGGGTCTTCCAGTTTTTTGGTGGGAGGGAATCGAGTGGTCAGAAGCAGTACAGCTCCTTCTCTTTCTGAGAAGCAGAAAAGAAAGTGCGAGGGGTTTACTTCCTCCCCACCTCTGGGCCCCAGCTCCAGAGAGGCTTGTTTCACCTTCCCCAGGGCAGCAAACATTTGGTTGTCTCACCATGGTTTATTTTTGTCTCATGTCCCTTTAAAAGACATTTTGTTGATACTTTGGGGTTTTTTTTACATCATAGTTAACTTCCCCATAAGCCCCATCCCCTTGAACTTTCCCTTGTAATAAAGAAAAACAGTTAAGCATGATCTGCTAATAGATTGACACCCTCTGACGGTGCATCTAACATTGTGCAACCACAGAACCCCACCTCTCCAGCAGGTTTCATCCAGGGATGCGCTTCATACTGGTTCTGGAGAACGTACTGTTACACTTCACTGTGAATACCTACACTGTGAAAATCAGCAAAGGCTACAAATCACAGCTTAATTTATTGCTTTGCTGATTGTCCGGATGTAAAAAAAAAAACGATGGAGAAAATGTCAGTAATGTGGACTAAACTTAAAAGTGGATGGGAGAAGCCACAAAACAAAACAAAACATAATACAAAAGAAAATGGTCTGATTCATTCTGTGATCCAATTCCATTGTTCTTTCTCTGGATGTGGAAGGTGTTTTGCATCAAGAGTTCACTGGAAATTTTTTAAGTCCATGCATTTCAGTGAAGTACTAAGTCTATCAGAAAAATTACTCGCACACTGTGGTTGTTGCTGTGTACAAAATTCTCCTGGTTCTGCTCACTTCATTCAGCATCAATTCATTTCCAACTCTTTCAAACTTCTCTGAAGTCTTCCTGTTTATCGTTTCTTACAGCACAGTAGTGTTCCTTTACATTCAAGTACCACAACTTGTTCAGCCATTCCCCAATTAATGGCCATCCCCTTGATTTCCAGTTTCTGGCCACCACAAAGAGAGCTGCTATATTTTTGTACATGTGGGACCCTTTCCCATTTCTATGATCTCTTTGGAACAGAGTCCCCGAAGAGATATTGCTGGGTCAAAGGGTATGCATATTTTTGTAGCCCTTTGGGCATGGTTCCAAATTGCTCTCCAGAATGGTTGGATCAGCTCACAGCTCCACCAGCAATGAATAGTGTTCCAACTCTTCCATATCTTCTCCAACATTTGTCATCTTTCTATTTTGTTATATTAGCCAATCTGATAGATGTGATGTGGTACCTCAGAGTTATTTTGATTTGCATCTCTCTAATCAATAGTGATTTAGAGCAGTAAATATAATTTTTAACATCCAGTTTTTAAAAATTTGAGTTTCAAATTTTCTCCCTCCTTTCCTCTCCTCCCCTCTGCCTTGAAAAGGCAAGAAATTAGATATAGGTTATACATGTGCAATCATACAAATAGCCTTTATTAGTCATGTTGTGAAAGAAAATACAGACAAAATACCCTATGAAAAATAAAGTTTAAAAAAGTATGCTTTAATCTGCTTTCAAACTCCATTAATTCTTCCTCTGGAGGTGAATATGGTTTTTCATCAAAAGTCCTTTGGGATCATTGTATCGCTGAGAATAAGCTAAGTCATTCACAGCTGATCATCATACAATATTGCTGCTACTGTGTACAATGTTCTGCTCCCTTCATTCTGCATCAGTTCATGTGAGTCTTTCCAGGTTTCTCGGAGAGCATCCTGCTTGTCGTTTGTATGATAGTATTCCATCACAATCATACAACAACTTGTTCAGCCATTCCTCAATTGCCAATTCTTTGTGTTTCTTTACAAAGTCTAGAGCTAGAAGAAAGCTCAGAAGGTTTCTAACTCAGCCCTTAGCTGAGCACGAATCCCTTCTAAAATACTCTAGGAAAGTGGCCATATTCAGTCTCCACTTGGAAGCCTCCAGTGATAGGGAGCTCACCACTTCTCAAGGTAGCCTGTTCCATTTTTGGTCAGTGCTTATATCAGGAATTTGTTACTTATATTATGTTGAAACTTTTTCTCCTGTAACTTCTACCTATGTGCAGAAGTTCTGCTCTCTGCCACAATGGCACAAGGGAACAGTTTCACATTTTAATGCATGGAGGAGATTCTCAGACATTGTTCTGGTCCTTCCCTCATTGCAGGGCACTCAATTCTGGCAATGACATCTTCCAGTAAAAAGCACAAAAGTCCTCATTGCTTCCCAAATGATAAGGGCTTTCATTTGGCATTGATGATATCTCCTTAGTACAGTATGACATTTCCTCGACAAGGTGTGAATTTCTTGCCTTATTTTTGGGTTGCCCCACTGAAGATGGCTGATTCTGCTAGTTTATACCCCTGGACTGCACCATTGGAATTGCTTTTTAAAAGGAAAAGCTAAAGGACAGATAGAGAGAGGCCATTTGGATACATAGACTTAGTTTCCTGGAGACTAGGGGAGGATGCCTGCATAGAAAACCTTAACCTTCTAAGGAGCCATGTGCTCTAAGAATCCAAGGGCACCAGGGACTTACGTTCCAGAAAACCATGCCCCAGGGATGGTTAACAGAGGCAGTGAGTGAGTGCTGAGGAGTTGCTGGCTTGACTGGGGGAACATGAGCCAACAGTGATGAGGAAGGAGGGAACTCCTGCACTGTGGGGGAGGAGGGAGAGAGAGAGAGACAGAGAGACAGAGAGAGACAGAGAGAGAGAAAGAGAGAGAGAGAGAGAGAGAGAGAGAGAGAGAGAGAGAGAGAGAGAGATTGAGTGTCAAGGAACTTCAAGAGAGAGAGTCACAACTAGGAGGTGCAAACCTACATCTTTTCTTTCACTAGTACTGTGAATTACTGTGGATTTTGTAGATTCAGGGAAGGAAGATGCCTCTAAGTGCTTTCCCCTTGCAGAGTGGAATATGCCCTAGAGTAGTTTTATGTATTTATAAAATTGAACAACTCCTTGGGAGAATTGGGGCTTATTGGAGAGTATTGCTTGATTCTTAAACAATTGGAGTCATTTTCCATTTCAAGGAGTGTCCAGCCAGGTCAGTACTGTAAATCTGGGAGAGCTCCTTGGAGATGCAGGACTTTGGATAAGAAATTCGAGTTGTTTTGACTGTTTGTGGGTTTAGGTGTGAATCCTTTGCATTTCTTATTAAATAAAACTTATAGTCGTGTTTTATTAGTTTGTGTGTTTACCTAGTGAAGGGCCCTTTTTTTTGTGAAGATGAGTCAAATTTTAATATTCTTAGGAAAACTTTATGTCAAAATAAGAGGAAGGGAGATTTTGTTGAGAAGTTCCCAAAATTAAATCCATTCCGTGAAGACCTTAAGAGTGTTCTAGGATGTCAAATTCAAGGCTTTTGACTATATCACCAAAGTCACAGTTGCACAATTTTTGACAAACAAGACAAAGGAAAGTGGTTAGATCACTGATCGCCAAACATGGAATGAGAAGGTGTGAACAGTCAGGCATCACATTTTAGAAAAGACATTGGCAACCTGGAAGTGTACAGAAGAGAATGACCAGGTTGGTGAGGGACCTTCAGATCATGCATCAAAGGAAAAATTCAAAGAACTGGGAATGAGAGGCAGTCCTGTGTGGCCTAGACTTGGAGTCAGAAAGACATGGTTCAAATCCCACCTCCATCACGGACAGGTTGTGTGACCTTGGGCAAGTCACTTTCAACCTCTCTGTACCTGCAGTTTCCTCATCTGTAAAATGATACCTGTAATCACTACACGGGGCTATTGTGAGGATGAAGTAAAATAATCCACGTAAAGCACTTTGCAGGTTTTTGAAGTATGAGAAAACCATCTGTTATCACCATCATTATGTTTAGCTTGGGGAAGAGTCAGGAAAGACCTGATATTGGCCTTCAAGTGTTTGCTAGGGAGTGGACTGGAGATCTCATTGGTATTGAGAACTCTTGGATGAAGACACTTCTTCCTCAATGCAGGTTGAAAATTTTTTTTGAGAAGTTCCCAAGATCAAACCAATTCTGTAAACCAGGAGGTTTGTTTCTGAACCCCAGCTTACAGATGCCCGATGCCCCATAGACACGGTTGTAGAATTTGGGACATACAGGGCAAAGAACAGCTGGCAGGGAGGCAGGCAGGTCACTGAGGACTGTACCTTCTAGAGGGTTTCCTAAAGCTTGGGAAAGGGGAGGGTCACTAACCCATACATTGACTTAGAAAAAAACCACATGTGAATATTATCTATATTTTATTGTATTTTTATTTATTTTGTCAAATATTTCCCAATTATATTTTAATCTGGTTCAAGATGGTTCAGTGCCTTACCTAGAGCACTGGGAGATTAATTGACTTATCCTGGTCATCCATTTCTGCCTGGTAATAGTCATTCAGTTCTCTAG
>CM053769.1:7520130-7563848 GCA_028658325.1 Potorous gilbertii
TGAAGCTTACTCTCTTCACATTTGGCTTAAGGAGGGAAAAACATGCTCACTCAGTTTGGTATGAAAGTATATCTTTCACTACAGAAGGTCAGGGGAGAAGGAGACAAGTGGGGTGAGGGGGATGATAGAAGGGAGGGCAAATGAGAGGAGGGAGTAATTAGAAGTAAACACCTTTGGGGAGGAATGAGGTCAAAAGAGAGAATAGAATAAATGGGGGGCAGGATAGGATGGAGGGAAATACAGTTAGTCTTACACAACATGACTATTATGGAAGTCTTTTGCAAAACTACACATATGCAGCCTATATTGAATTGCTTGCCTTCACAGTGGGGATGGGTGGGGAAGGATGAAGGGAGAGAAGTTGGAATTCAAAGTATGAGGAACAAATGTTGAGAATTGTTTTTGCATACAACTGGGAAATAAGAAATCCAGGTAATGGGGTATAGAAATCTATTTTGCCCTACAAGAAAAAGAGAGAAGATGGGGACAAGGGAAAGGAGAGATGTGATAGAAGGAAATGCATATTGAGGGAAGGAGTAATCAGAATGCAAGGTGTTATGGGATGGGGAGAAGGGAGAGATGGGGAGAAAATTTTGAACTCAAAATTTTGTAGAAATGAATATTGAAAACTAAAAATAAATAAATAAAATTTTTTTTTTAAAAAGAAGTTATCAAGGAAAACTGCCCCAATATTCTAGAAAAAGAGGGTAAAATAGAAATTGAAAAATCCACTGATCACCTCCTGAAGAAGATTCCAAAATAAAAACTCCCAGGAATATTATAGCCAAATTCCAGAACTCCCAGATCAAGGAAAAAATACTGCAAATATCCAAAAATGAACAATTCAAATATTGTGGAGTCACAGTCAAGATAAACCAAGATTTAGCAGCTTCTACATTAAAGGATTAGGGGGCTTAGAATATGATATTCTGCGGGGGGTGTGTGTGCAAAAGAGCTAGGATTACAACCAAGAATCACCTATCCACCAAAACTGAGTATAATCCTTCAGGGAGAAAACTGGATATTCTATGCAATAGAGGACTTTCAAACATTCCTGATGAAAAGACCCGAGCTGAATAGATAATTTGACTTTCAAATACAACAGGCATAAGAAATGTAAAAAGGTAAGCAGGAAAGATAAATCATAAAGCTTTTGATGAAGTTAAGCTATTTATATTCCTACATGGGAAAACAATATTTATAACTCCTAAAATCTTTCTCATCATTAGGGAATTAGAAGAAGTGTACATAAATACAAAGCAGAAGTGTGAGTTGAATGTGAGAGTATAATTAACCAAAAAATAAATAAATAAAATTGAAGGATGAGAAAGAAGAGTATACTGGGAGAAGGGGAAAGGGAGAGGGGAAATGGGATAACTTATCTGATATAAAAGAGGCCTGAAAGAGATTTTACTGTGGAAGGGGAAATGAGAAAAGTGGGGAGGGAAGCACATGAACCTTACTCTTTTTAGAATTGGCTCAAAGGGGGAAATAATATACACACTAAGTTGGGTGTAGAAATTTATCTTTCCATACAGGAAAGTAGAAAGGGAAGAGGATAAGAGAAGGGCCCCGGGAAGCTGACAGAAGTGAGGGCAGTTTGGGGGAGGTAAAAGTCAAAAGCAAAATACTTTTGAGAATGGACAGGGTGAAAGGAGAGAGAGAGTATGATAAATAGGGGGAAAATAGAATAGAGGGAAATACATACTTGGTAGTCACTACTGTGGGAAAACATTTTTTACTTTGAGTTTCTCTGATAAAGACTTCATTTCTCAAACATATAAAAAATTGAGCTAAATTTTATAGAGATAAGAGCCATTCCACAATTGATAAATGGTCAAGGGATATGAACAGAAAGTTTTCAGACAAAGTAATCAAAGCTATCTATAGTCATATAAAAATGCTCTAAACCACTATTGATTGGAGACATACAATTTAAAACAGTTCTGAGCTACTACTTCATACCTGTCAGACTGACTAATATGACAAAAAAGAAAAATGACAAATGTTGGAGGGGATGTGGGGAAATTAAAACACTAATGTACTATTTACTGGTGAAGTTGTATACTGATTTAACTATTCTGGATAGCACTTTGAAACTATGCCCAAAGGGCTATAAAACCACGAGTATCCTTTGACCAAACAATATCACTTCTAGGTCTGTATCCCAAAGAGATAAAAAACAAAAAGGAAAAGGACCTATACATACAAAAATATTTATAGCAGTGCTTTTAGTGGTGGCAAAGAATTGGAAACTGAGGGGATATCTAATTGGGGAGTGGGTGAACAAGATGTCGTATATGATTGTGACGGAATACTATTGTGTTTTGAGAAATAATCAGCAGGTTGCTCTTAGAAAAACATGGAAAGACTTACATGAATTGATGCAAAGTGAGATGAGCAAAACCAGAACACTGTGCACAGTTACAACATTATTACATGACAGTCTTCTATGAATAACTTAGTTATTCTAAGCAATACAACGATCCAAGATTGTAAGGCTTATGATGAAAGATTTTCTCTATCTTCAGAGAAAGAACTGGTAGAACCTGAATGCAGATCAAACATACTTTTTTCTTTACTTTCTTTTTCTCTTTTTTTTGTCTGTGTTGTCTTTCACAGAATGACTTACATGGCAATGTGTTTTGCAGGACTGTATGTGTATAACCTATGTCACATTACTTGCCTTCTCAATGAGGAGTAGGGAGGGAGAGAATTTGGAACTCAAAATTTGAAAAAGAATGTTAAAATAACTTTTACATGTAATTGGGAAAAATAAAATATTAAATAAGCTTAAAAAATAAGAGAAGGGTATCTAGGAGGGGGTGCAGCAACAGATACAGTGGGAAACATCGGTGACATGAAATAAAAGGTATCAATAGATTTTTCTTTTGAAATTCACATTGTACAACTTATAATAGCATTTATATGTCACTTTAAGGTTTACAAAGTGCTTTATATGTCATCTCACTTGATCCTCACAGCAATCCTATGGTTTGGCACTGTTTCTATCCTCATTTTACAGATAGGTAACTGAGGCTGAGAGAGGTTAAATGATTTGCCTGGGGTCATTCATCTAATAAGTGTATGAAGTAGAATCCAAATTCATATATTTCCTCCTCCAATACATAATTCTTATATGACCTAGCTGCCTCTGATTTATGGATGAAATTGTCATAGTTGGTGTCAATGCCATTTCTCTTGTTCATTTCCATTTTCAATTACTTGTTTAAATGATTTAGGATTAAGTTATTTCAACTATATGCCATATCTTTTGACCACCATTATTCTGACTGTACACAGACAGATAACTCCCACATCAGTAACACATTTTTTTCTTGCCTGTTAAAAATATGATCTATTTTCTTCTTTATTTGGTACTCACAATGTCTGGTGCTTGTTAATTATTTTCTTAAAGAACTACTCATGATATGAAAGCATGAGGCTTCTGTGGAATTTATAAGTCTTTGCTTCTCTCATTTCTTCTTATTCAATCATATTTTCCCATAACTCTCCTCATCCTCTTCTTCCCACTTGTGCATTTAAGTCACCAACTACCAGAATAGAAGTTGGTTTAATTTGATTTTTCAAATTCCCCATAGACTTTCTCCACCACTTCATTCTCAGCAACTGATGTCAGTGAAGATGTTATTTTTTTTCATGGTGGACTTTTTGTAAAAAGCTATTATTTGTACTGCAATATGTAATGACCCCAAATGCTATGAATTAATGTTTCTTGCTGCCTTTTGAGGTTTGAAAAAGCCTACTCTACCAATTCCTTTCTTTGCCTCTCCAAAGGATGCCTGTATAACTCCTCCTTCTGTTTGGAGGCAAATCCCTTCTTTCTTCTCATTTTTGTTTATAGCAAAAATGTCAAGGTTGACATGATTCAGCTCCTTCAACAATATGTTCACTTGTAATCAGGATACTAAACTCGGTCCTTTTCTAGTCGTCTTGAAGAATATCAGGCCACTGAACTCAGATGGCTCTGGAAGAGAAAATGAGTTTGGTGACCTTGCACAGCCCTCTCTCACTCAAATCAAAGTCAATTACAAGTCATGTCATCATCTTGATGTCATGGTCCTCTTTGAGAACGAAGGACAAACATCACAACATTGAATTATGACCTCACCACAAGGGTATCAAAAATCAAATGAAAGTGTCTTGATAGTATAAAGAGTATTCAATTCTTAGAGCCCTCTGACCCTTTCCTGTTGCTCTCCTGTTATCATGGCAGAGTGGAAGGTGGCCACCCATGATGGAACTATATTTTTAATTTTTCTTTGTTTCATAAGTAGCCATGGCCAAAAAATTTCATCCCTCAGTGACCCTCCTATGAGCGACATGCCCCATGGTTAGCTAGGCTGATCTTTAGAAAACAGACTTGGCCTATCGTTGACTTGCTTCAATCCTGTTTTTAAGTGACATAGTTTTTGAGAACACAGAGTCACCTCCATGCCACGATGAGACACTGGATTAGGACTTTGTGGAGGCATTGGACCCTAGACATTTATTAATTCAGGTTGTACACAGGTATTCTCCCTCTTACCCAAAGTATTGGGAGGTTCAAACTAGAGACTGCATATAGTGCTTGGTAAACCTCCAGGGCAATCAACTTATAAGCATTTATTAAGTGCCTACTATGTGGCATGGTCTTCTCCGCAACAAAGGACAAATACAACCCTATGAGTAGATTCAGCTCCTTCTCTTCTGTCTATCTCCCCCTCCCCTTCCTTCTCCTCTCCAAAGGAAGGTAAATTTGGATGGCCAAAAGATGCCCAGCTGACTTGGGTTTTACTGGCTAGTCTCCCTCTCCCCCTCTCCCCTTCCCTTCCTTTCCCTTCCCCTTGAGCCTACTGCACTCTGAAGCTCAGACACCATGGGGCCCTTGCCCCCTGCCTAAAGACTTTCTTTTGGACCCTCCTTACTTCAGAGTGATTATCAATAGTAACTGTTGCTGTTTTCCTCCCAGCCTGAAGTCTTTCTTTTTGTTGCCCCATTGCCCTGACCACTTCTTAAAGAGGCCTATTCAATGATTGGGCATTACCTCAACCTGCCTAGGCCTTGGCCTAAAGAGGCCAAACTCCCAGTGTATACTGGGTCATCTCCAGTCATCCTGATGAATATCTGGTCACTGGATTCAGATGGCTCTGGAGGAGAAGTGAGGTTGGTGACCTTGCACAGCGCTCCCTCACTCAAAACAAAATCAGGTGCAAGTCATGTCATCATTTCTCTGATGGCATGGTCTTCTTTGACAACGAAGGATGAACACAACTATGTGCTAGATGCTTTTCCAGGTACTAGAGGTTTAATAAAGACAAAGTGAAACAGTCATTTCCCTCAAAAAGCTCATATTCTATCAAGGAACAACATGCATATGTGTATTTTCCTGGTTGAGTCCACAGATACCCTGAAATCTATCCATCAACTCCATGGACTCCAAGTGAAGAACCCCTGATCTACATGAAGACTTTCTTTATTCCCTCCCCAACATCTAGTGCCTTCTCCCCCCAAACTATCAAGAATCAATTTTATATACACGTACATATCAGGAATACTCATCTTCCTAAGTTCAAATCTGGCTTCAGATACTCACTCTGTGACCCTGGGCAAGTAATTTAATCCTGTTTGCCTCCATTTCCTCATATGGAGAAGAAAATGGCAAACCACTCCAGTATCTTTGCCAAGAAAACCCTAGATGGGGTCACAGAGAGTTAACAAGACTGAGATGACTAACCACAAACAACAATTTACAAAATAGAATCATGTCAACCTCTCCCTCTCAGAACTTGATAAATCTAACCTCAAAATAAACAAGAAAGAGGTTAAGGAGGTAAATAAAACTCTGGGTAAGGTAGATATGATAGATTTCTGGAGAAAATTAAATGGAAATAGAAAGGAATAAACCTTTTTCTCAGCAGTACATGGCACATATACAAAAATTGACTATGTACTAGGACATAAAAATTGATAAACCTTTGGTCAATTTGATTAAAAAAAGAAAGAAAATTATATTACTAATATCGAAAATGAAAGAGGTGAACTCACCTCCAATGAGGGGGAAATTAAAACAATAATTAGAAATTACTTTGTCCAACTTTATGCACGTAAATTTGACAATCTAAATGAAATGGATAAGTGTTTTAACAAAATAGAATCATGATAATTTTGGAGGAGCAATGACACTCACTGTTGGGGAGGGAATCAAGAAAAGCATCAGGTAGGATAAATGGGTTTTTAACTCTAAGGGGTCTGTAGATTTCAGGGAGTCAATGGAGCTGGATGGGAAAAATTGCATCTTTATTTTCACTAACCTCTAACTGAAGCTAAACATTTCCCTTAATTATTTAAAAACATTTTGAGAAGAGGTCGATGGGTTTTATCAAACTGTTTTCAGGAGTTCTCCTGACTCCTTGAAAAGAAGACCCAGCCCCATCAGTGGTGGTCTGATGAATGTGTCAGAGATAAGAGGTCAAATTGAAAGTAAAGAGATTTTTATTCTAGAGATGCTTTTGTTGACAACCAATTCAGCTTCCTTCAGTACATTGATTTTTTATAACTTGTTATAGCATGGGGTCCTTGGTTTTTATATGCCTGCTTAGAGTACACAGCCAAAGCCAGCAGCATTGTATGGCAACTTAGGATAGAAAAATAAAACATTTCCCAGGAGAGGGAAGGGTAGAAAAAGAGGAGGATCAGAGGGAAAAGAAGAATAGTTGGAATGGAAGCAAAAGGATTTATTGTTAGAACAATAAAACGTTCCCTATTAAAGAGCAGGAGACAAGGGGGAAGGAACTAGTAGATGCTTTTATAATTGTGGAAGCAGTCCTTTTCAATGAAACTGTAGAGTCTCTTATCCAAGGATAGCAAGCAGTTGTTACAACCATGCATGAGACCATTTACTTTATCCTGCTCTTTCATGGGACTTGGGGACTTTCTAATGTTAGTCAGCCTGGTGGTTGGAGGATTCCTATATTTTCAGTCCATCAAGATGTCATGAAATGATTGTGGTTCCAGTTTTTCACTCATATTGCCAAAGGGATCTATGACACAGAAAAGATTAAGGACCCTCAATATAGACACTAGAGGTCTTAAGAATTAAAAAGTGTGAAGAGAGAGCATGCCTAGCATGGTGAACTGCTAATGCAAAGCATGGAGAAGGGAAATTCAGTATCATGTATTCTCCCCCCACCCGGGAAGTTGCAGATTTACCAGGAATCTTGCCTGCCACGCTGGTGTTACAATAAACTTCACTACTCTGACTGAAAGAAGGCTTGAGTGGTTGAATTCTTTCCAGGTAGACCTCCCTATACCCTTATGTTTAGGGGTTCCAAGCACCCCAAATTGCAACAGGAGGATGACAGGCCAAATATGAATGGTTAAATAACCCTGCTTAACTTATTACCCCACATCTGTCTCCCTTTCCCTAACTCCCCTTACACCCCGTGACCTAGGAAATGACGTTCTTCAGGTCCTTGTTCTTTTAGCCTTTTTTTTTCCTCCTCATTAGCAATATCATCACAGCCAGCATTTCTATAGTGCTTTAAGATTTGCAATGTACTTTCTCATTTGAGACTCCTAATAACCCTGTGAGGTCCTTGGGTCTAACTCCCTCTCCCAACTCTCTGTTTCTAACTCTCATTAATCCCTTTCCTTTTTTCTTCTCTCTCTCCTCCTTTTTTCTCTATTTTTTATCCTCTTTCCCTCCTTCTTTCTTTTCCCACTCCTCTCCCAATCTTCTTTTCCTTCTCTACCCTACTCTACTTAATATCTCTCTTCTTTTTTCTTTTTCTTCCTTTCCCACTTTTCCATCATCTCATTCTTTCACTTCTCCTTCTCTCTCCTTTTCTTACTCTACTTTCTTTCTCTCTTTTCCCCCTCTTCTCATTCCTCCTCTTTGATTCTCTCTCTTTCCCCACCTTGATCTCTCTCGTTGTACTTTCTCTCTTCCCCCTACCTTTCTTCCACTTTCTTCTCTCCTCTTTCTTCCTCTTCTCTAGCCCCCTGATACTTTCCTGTTCCCTCAAAGGACTCATTTGTCCAGTCAAGCAGCATTGTTAATTATAGAGTGGCCTTCCCTGCCTTCCAATCTCCAAAGCAAAACAGAAAAAAATAATGTTCATAATAAACCTCTGTATTTGCTTGGTGCTTTTCACCCTTTTCAAAACAGTCCTGCTTTTATGACCTCATTTGGGTGTCCCACAAAACACCTGAGAGGGCTACAGGAGGCAGGAATCATTATCTCCTGTGTTACAAGTGAGGGAATCCCAGGCACAAAGGAGAGAAGGGAAGACTGCTCCAGTCAGGAATCATTAAAGGTCCTGGAAGGTAGGCTCCAGGTGAGGCTTCTCTGCTGGGACTGGTGGTATCCCTACTGGGCTGACAGAACATCGCTGGATAGGTCTCAGCATGTGTTAGAGCCAAGGCTGGGCTGACCCATCCACAGAGCTACTATCTTGCTCTGACTTGTTTGCAGAAGGCTCATGGACCTCACTTTTGCCCACAGTTTTATCTTGTGCAAATGTCAGGCAGGAAGCTACATTTCAATCAGAACCTTTTCTGATCTGATCTATAGTCAGAGATGGAGGTGGGGCTTACTTTTGGCATCTCCTACCCCTTACCAGGATACTCCTCATCCCACTACCCAGAGAGAGTAGATGTTTGGGGTGTGAAGTAGTGGGTACAGGAAGGTCAAACTCTCCTTCCTATAAATCCCTCTATATAATGTAAAATGGGGATAAAAACCGCACCTACTTCCCAAGGTTATGAGGATCAAATGAGATAGTATTTGTAAAGCACCTAGCTCACCGAGGGCTGGTTCCCATCCACCACCGTCCTCCTTGCCCTTAAGGAGCTTATATTCTTTCAGGGAGTAGAGTAGGGTAGGGGAGGATGCATTTATGAGCGCCAAAGGATTTCAGGGCATTTCATTTCTTTAGGCAGCAACCCAACCAATGTGTCTGGGTAGCATATGCCATGGGCATCCTGTGTAAGGCTCATGGGCCAAATATTTTCCTTTCAATTTGTTAGTGTACATCAACTAACTGAGTAATAGGACCTAACAATCTGTAGAAATGTTCCCACCTTCCCTAGAGTGTAACCAGTTGTCATATTCGAATAGTTGGGTCAGTAAGTTAACTATAGTTTGGTATATGATTATAGCCCACCTGGATTCCCCTAACATAATTTAAAAAGACTCTATGTAATCAAATCATTCAAAGGCTTTGTCCTAAATGTAGAAGAGGTATGAAATTTGTTCTGTTTGGAAAGAGTACTTAGTTTGGAATAAAAAAACCTGGGTTCAAAACCTGCACTTGCTCTTTACTAAGTGCTTGTCTTAGCCAGTTGCCTAAGCTTCCTTTTCTGTAAAATGAATACGCTGGAATAGCTGATCTTGATGGTTCCTTGTGAGCCTGTAAGTTAGAATGATTCCTTTGGTGGACACATTCATGTGAAGGATTAATGGCCCACGAAACAACCTCAAACTAGTACAAAATTTTAAAAGAAAAGAGAGTTGGATTTATTTTATCGTTAAACTGTAATGTTTTAGATGTTCAGAAGCCAAGAAAAATAGTGAAAAGTAATTTACCTGTAGAGCCCCAAATACGACAGCTTATGAGCATTCACAAAAGACCCACAATCCCATACTCAAGAGTGACTTTTGAACATGTCTGACTTCCAGCTATCACTGCTGTGTTTTTCAATAAAAAGAGTCAGAGCATTTTATAATCTGTCAATGTCCGTCCCTCTCTTTTGTCTCTACAATGACCTCTTCTCTCCTTCCCAGTCTCATGGCTCCACTGTGGGACAATGTAGCATTCTCCCTCCCCTTTTCTGCTCTATTTCCTCAATCTTGGTCTACCCCACCACCTCTTTCTCCTCTGCTCCCACTTGCCTTAATCCTGTTAACAGGTTTAATTCTCTCTCCTTCCATTTCATTTTACCCTGTGCAAATTAGAGAGAATGTAAAAAATTCATTTACACAGAAGGGATAAGGGAACTAGAATCTCTCAGAGATGACAGGGTGCTTTACCACAGAATCCTCACATGGCATATCTCTGGAGAGTTTTGTTACTGATAAATGGGGAGAGATGATGCATCCTGGTAGTAAGGCATGTACCCAACTATTTCTTTCAGTCCCTTACTGGCTCTTTGAGGTAAAGGGATTTGCTCAAGCTAGGTAGCAGGGTGTGTAGCCTGGTATTGCAAAATTGAAATCAGCTTCTGTTGCTTAATGGTTTATGACCATGGGCAAATCACTTTTCTCTAAGTGGCATATGAGTATTAAAGGAGGATGAGTGCATTTTGCATGAAGACTCGCTGAGCCCTTTCCAGGTCTGCTCAGCCACCTTTTGGTGCCCACCTGGCACCCGCAACTCCAACAAACTATGTAGCCATACCTGGGAAAAACCCTCTTGGCAGACAGGCCACACCAGACTGAGACTAACCGATGGGTTTGACTTAAGGGGGTGTCAAGCACGTGAAGATTTCCTTCAGGGGAATGAATAAATGAGAACAGTTTGCTCCAACAGCCATGAAGGTGGATGAAAGCAGATGCCATGGAGCACTTAGAGCTCAGTCAAACATCCAAGACATTGCATGATCATCCCTGCAACCTGGGCCATCTCCAGTGGTGGGCTTCGATGACTCAGGAAGCTGATGACTTTGTGCCACTTCCTCACTTAAACCCAATTCGTGGCATCCTCCTGTGATGTCACTGGTCCTCTTCCAAAATGAAGGATGAACAACCACTCTCTCTTAGCTTGTTTTCTCACGTGTCAAATGGGAATAATAAAATGTGACTACCGGATACAGGTTGGAATGGGGCTGGAACTGCTATGTGAGTGTGAGCTATTAGAATTATTACTTATCATTAATACTAATAAACATCCATACAGGACTTAAAAAGTTTGCAAAGTGCCTTATATGCATTATCTACTTCTAGAACTTAGTCATTTGCTTCTTGTTTGCCTTATTAGAGCGTAAGTAGGGACATGTTTTTGCCTTATTTCTATCTCCAGCACGTAATAAGCTCTTAAATACTTGCAGACTGACATGATTGATCCTCAGAAAGTGAGAGGTGGATACTACAGGCATCCTCTGCGTCAATATCATTTTGGTTGTTATTTTATGTATCTGGAAACGGGCTCAGGGTGGTCACTTGACTTGCCTATGGGGATGCCACGGTAAGTGTCAGGGGCAGTATTTGAATCCAGGTTTTCCTGACTCTGAGTTTATCATGCTATTTAATGATGAGGATGATGAAGAGGATGGTGATATGGAAGGGGGAAGAAAACAAGCATTTATCCAGCATTGACTATTTACCAAGAGTTTTACGAATACTATCTCTTTTGATCCGCAGAATAACCCTGCAAGGTAGGTGCTATTATTATTTTACAGCTGAGGAAACTGAGGGAAAAAGAAGTTAAGTGACTTGCTCAAGGTCACACAGCTAACTATGAAAAGTTGGAAGTTGGATTTGGTCTCTGGTCTTTCTGACTCTGTTGAGGTCTGGGGGGTGCTGGAGATCCCTGAAATACTGACACGCTGGGTCCTGCTCAAATGAATTTGACTCAAGTCTTCTTAAGGTCAAAGAAAAACAAAGTTTATTAAAGATTCTCCATACTGGGTTGGCTCTTAAGGAGCCTAAGCATTTGTAAAGCTTGTATTAACAAGCGGGCCAGGTACCATCTCAGCTGGACAAAGTCTGAGCTGGATTGAATCTGAGTGCCTTCATGGAGGCCAAAACTGGATGGAACCTAAATACCGAAAAAGACTGTAGGAGGGATCTGGGGGTGGTCTGGTAGTCTAGGGTGATGGGAGGAGTGGTTTAGGGAGGGTCTTAAGGAGAAATCCAAGGAGCACCTCAATGGGACTGTGGTGACTGGTCAAGGGTTGAAAACAATGGAGGGTTTGGGGTGGAAAGCAGGTGGGGCAATCCAGAGGTCTGATGGGAATGACCAGTACCCTGGGTTAATGCAGATCGAATCTAGGGAGGCTCTTGATGGGAGTGGTCAGCAGCCTGGGGAATGGGGATCTAGGGTGGGGAGAGTAACAGAGACTTGGTCTTAGTGATAATGAAAAGCCCATGGGCTTCCCGAGACTGCCAGATCCAATGGGAAGATTAGATTTGAGTAAGAAAGGCCCGATTAAGTGGGAAGATTCAAGGGGAGCTCAAGGAGGTTCCAAGAGTCTGAACCCCATCATCTCCAGGCCTAAGGCTCTATTCACTGGGCCATTCACTGGATGTCTTTAATAGAGGGAACAAAGGTAGAATTGTGGGATTTGATAGCCTGTGACAGGTTGTGGGAGAGGGATTTATGAGTCCTGGGGCTTCCCACCTGCCCAGCAAGCTGCCCCAGTGATGTCTGGGAAAGTATTTGGGAGCGGGAGAAGCTCCCAAGCACCAGGTCTGTCCGGGTTCCTCATACCCCTGAGAGCTCCCTCAGGGCACCAGGATGTGGTGGGCTGGGTGGAGTCCTCCCATCTGGTCTGACGGGGGTGTGGCTGTGCCTTTTTCAATAGACTTCTGTCCTTGGGTCCCTAAAGAGACAAAGCACGCATTCTGTTCCAAGCCTAGAACTCTGCCTCTCTCTAAGTACAGGTGGCTTCCTCTTCCTTCTCTTTCCTGCCTTCCTCCTTTCTTTCTCCAGCCGTTTGCCCCCTTGCTCCGGCTTTCTTGGCTGATAGTTATGCTCCTATAATTTTCCTCCGGGAGGTCACCCCTGACCAGCCCAGCCTACCGTGAATCCTCCCATAGGCGTTAGAGTAGCAAGCTCTCATCTGGAATCAGAGGGCTTTGAATACTTTGGACTCTCCTTTGAGCTCTCTGGGGCTCACTGTCTACCTCCTGTAGGCTCAAGCCCCCTCCTCGAACTCCAGCCCTGGGGCCCTGCCTTCCAGGTGAGCCACCATCACAACTGGCCTGTCTCTGCCCCAGCACAACCGAGGCTCTGACTCTGTGATGGCCCTGGACAGCCTGCCAAGGCAGCCCCACCCTCTCCTGGTCTCAGCGTTTATCAGCGTTATCACACTGCTTTTGTCTAACCTCCTTATGGAACCTAAGGGATCATCTGATCCAACCTCCTTATTTTTATGGAAGATAGAAAGAGGCAGGGAAAGGAGGTGAAGGATGTTGAGGAGAGACACTAGAAAGAGAGAAAGAGGAAAAGAGAGAGAGATTGGGTAATTTCTGAGATATTACTCCTCTTGTCTCATTCTGTTCAAAATGCAAATCATTTCTTATCCCTGCCCTTTCAAAAACTATATCCTTTTCCACAGGGCTTCTGAAAGTTTGAGGATAAAGATAATTTGAAAAGCTGTGAAAAAGAACAAAGGAAAATAACACAGAAATCAGAGAAATCTTGCCCTATAGGCCAGATGTAATCGAGCAGAACTTTATGTCTGACCAAAGACTGGAAGGGCTTGGCTGGTGAAATATCCAAGACATGACTTTACCCATCCTAAATCTGAGCTGAATTATGGAAACAGCAGGCTGACTCCATGAAAAGGGAGAGAAACATTGTCCTTGAGAAATTCCTGTATATGTGACTGCAACGAGGGATTCCATTTTATTGCGGTTAGAACCAAAGAAGGGGAATTTGAGCTGCTGAGTGAGGGATTTAGGTTAGGCATATGTAAAGACTTGTTGAGAGTACCAGTCATTGGCATGATTAGAAGTCTGGTTGGCCCCAGAGGGCAGAACCAGGACCAAGGTGTTTTGTATTGCTCAGTCATTTTTCAGTTATTTTCAACTCTTTGTGCCACCATTTGGGGTTTTCTTGGTAGAGATACTGAAATGATTTTACCATTTCCTTCTCCAGCTCATTTGACAGGTGAGGAAACTGAGGCAAGCAGGGTTAAGTGAATTGCCCAGGGTCACACAACTAGTATCTGAGGCCAGATTTGAACTCAGATATTCCTAACTCCAGACCTGGCATTCTACTCACTGTGCCATCTGCTGCCCCTCTGATGTATGGCAGCAACAATGAAGATTTCAATTCATGAAAGGCAGCATAATGGAACCAGAGAGAGCTGAGTTCAAATTCTCCTTTTGTCTCATACTAGCTGTGTGATCCTGGGCAAGTCTGGGCTTCAGTTCCCTCATTTGCAAAGTGAGGACTTTGGACTTGAGGGATTTTTAGCTCTAAATCTATGATCCTATGAACTTTATGACAATGAGATCTGTCCAACAGTTGGAATGGGTCAGCTCCATGGAAGGTGAGTTCCCTGTTACTGGAAGCATTCAATAAAGAAATGGAATCTGTCAGGGTTTCTTTAAATGCCTTTTAAGATCCTTTCCAACTTTAACTTTCTAGAATTCTACAATTCTAACCCTGACAGTGATGATTTTGTGTTTGTTTTCAAACCTCTTGTTCATTTCTTCTTTGTGTCTTGACAATTTGTAGCATCACGTTCCATCTTCCATTGATCTTTATCCAAATGATCTCCACCGTGTTTCCCTGTGATTTCTTCATATGGATATATCTCCTAAATATACAGAGGTATCACGTCACCCCTCATCTCGACTCCTTTTTTCTATCCTTTGCTTTTTTTCAAAAAATAATTTTGCTTTTATTCTGAACTTAAATTTCAAAGACAATGGACATTTGCATGTATAAATAGAACAGAAAAATAAGATTGTATATAGCCCTGGAGATCTCTATTCTTCATTGTTTACTTATCTTTTAAAGCATTGCTGTCTTCTCCCTCCCATCCTATGACCTATTTTTCCCATGGAGAAATTATTCCCTAAACTTCCATCTTGAGGAAGGACTCAACTACCCCCACCTCTTTCAATTTCTTTTCATATGTTGTCTTCTCCCATTAAAATATAAGCTTCTTGAAGCCAATGAACTGTTTCTTTAAGCTTTTGTTTTTATCCCTTGCTCATAGTACACAGTAAGTGTTTAATAACTGATTGTTGACTTTGCTTGATTTGAACAAGCAAAATAAGGTCCATCAGTAGCTTTCAGGACTGTCCTGCTTCTGACAGTGGTTATGGAGTTTTCTTCCCTGGAGGTATTTCAAGCTGGACCAGATAGCCATTCAGGTGGAACTGACTGGCAAAAAATGGAGTAGAGGGAGCTGTCTTTGATTTGAAAATGTCAGTTGCTCTCATTAAGTCTTGCCCTCCTTAAAGAATACTTCCTTCTTTTGGTTGCTACCCTCCCAGCCCCCCATTCCAAATCCATTAATCAATAAATCAATAAACATTTATTAAGTACCTAGTTTATGCCAGGCACTATGCTAAGCACATCCTAAATGTGACCTTAGGCTATCATAACAAAAGCATAGTGTTTAGAAGGAGAAAGGTGATCTAACCCTGTTATCTTCTGCATCCTAGTTAGAGGATGCCTTGTAGTTCTGGGGACCATATTTTAGAAAGGATATTGACCAACTGGAGCATTTCTAGAAGTGAGTGACCAGGAGGTGTCTGGAGACATGCCATATGAGGATGGGTTGAAGAAACTAGCGTTTAGCCTAGAGAAGTCAAGACCTAGGGGAGTTGTGATCTTGTCTCCATATATTTGAAGGGCTTCCATGGCAAAGGGGAAGTAGACTTATCTGCTTGACTTTATATGGAAGAACTAGGGACAATTGTTGAGATAAGTTTCAGGGAGGCAGACTTCTTGTCATAAATGAAAACTTCTCTACCATGACAGCTGGTGGAATTCCAAAGGGGATGAGGTGGATAGGATTTTCCATCATAAATCCTTTGGAATTATCTTGGATCATTAAATTGCTGAGAAGAGCTAAGTGGTTCATAGTTGATCATTGTACAATATTGCTACGTATGTTGTACAATGTTTTCCTGCTTCTGCTCATTTCACTTGGCATCAGTTCATGTAAGTCTTCCCAGGCTTTTCTGAAAGCAAGCTTGTTATTTCTTATAGTACAATAGTATCATATACCACAACTTGTTCTACTGTTCCCCAATTGATGGGCACCTCCTCAAATTCCAATTCTTTGCTACCATTAAGAGCTACTATAAAAACCACTTCTCTTCTTATCTGAGGTGTTTTCATTTTGTACAACAGCTTTACAACTTCACATAATAAAAAAAAAATCTACTTTGTCATTTGTAAGTTCACTGACCCCTTGTTTAATTAAGACTCTATCCTCCACCTGTGACTGTGAAATGTATATAAGCAAGTACACAGAAAATACTAGTTGTAACTAGTCATAATTTTGTACAGTGCTTGAAAGTTTGCGAGGTACTTTCCAGAATTATTTAATCCACAGAAGAAGCCCATGAGATAAGTACTACAGATATTGTTAGCTCCATTTTACCAGATGAGTGACAGTAATAACTTTTTCAGGGTCACCCAGTTAGGAAGGATCTGAGGCAGGCTACAAATCCAGGTCTTCCTAATCCAGCGTTCTGGGAGAGCATACTCCTGACTAGGGGAATCAGGAGAAGCTTTATGAAGGAGGTAGTATTTGAGCTAAGCCTTGAAGTTGCTAAGGACTCCCAGGGATGAAGAAGAAGGAGCACAGTCTAAGCATGGGCGATGAGTCTGTGCCAAGGTATAGAGACGAAATGTCTGGGGCAGGCCAGTTGGGCTGGAACCCCGAGCCTATAAAGGGGATCGTATGTAATGTCTGCAAAGGTAGGTAGGGGTTGGATTGTGGAGGCCTTTAAATGTCAGGCTAAAGAGTGTATATTTTATGCTAACCACATCCAGAAAAAGAACTATGGAGCTAGAATGCAGATCAGAGTTTACTAATTTAACTTTTTTTTCTTTCTTGAGGTTTTTCCCTTCTGTTCTGATTCTTCTTTTACAACATGACTAATGTGGAAATATGTTTAACATGATTATATATGTATAACCTATGTCAGATGGCGTGCTGTCTTGGGGAGGAGGGAAGGGAGAAAAATTTGGAACTCAAAATTTTAAAAAATGGATGCTAAAAACAAACTTTACATGTCATTGGAAAAAAAATACTATTAGGGGAAAAAAGTGTGTATTTTAGCTTACAGGCATTAAAGAGCCAGTGAACATTTTTTTTTTTTGAGAAAGACAGTGACATGGTCAAACTTGTATGTTAGAAGTGAGTTTGCAGCTTTATAGAAGGTAGATGAGGGAGAGAGATTGGGAGAAGGATCAGTTAAGAGCCTGGAACCTGGGAGAGCATTAAGACAGGTGAGAGGTGATAGAGGGATGAAATAGGGTGTTGGGCAAGAACACTGGAGAGATGTTAGGGAGTAGTCTCAATGAGATTTGGCAAATGATTTCATATGGAGGTTGAGGGAGAAAGAAGAGTTAGGCATGACTCTGAGGTGGCATACCTGGGTGAATGGAGGCAGGATGGTCCCTTCAATAAAAAGAGGAAATTCTGAAGGACAGCTGAGTTTGGGGTGAGGAGAGATCGTGAGTTTTCTTTTTATTTTGGACATTGTGTTTGAATTTGAGATCTCTAAGGGATATTTGAGTGGAGATATTTAGAAGGCAATGTAGAATTGAAAAATAGGAGAATGACTAGGACTAGAAATGGAGATTTTGTGGGGAGTCATCTGCATAAAGATTGAATCCATGAGAACTGATGAGATCAATTAGAATGGAGAGAGAGAAGTGAAGTGGGTTCAGGACAGAGCCTTGAGGAACACCCATGCTTAGTGGGTGAGAAAAGGGTTATGATCCAGCAAGAAAGGGGCAATGAATAGAGCGCTGGACTGGAGTCAGGAAGACTCATCTTCCTGAGTTCAAATCTGGCCTCAGACACATACTAGATATATGACCCTGGGTAAGTCATTTCACCGTGTTCGCTCCAGTTTTCTCATCTGTAATATGAGCTGGAGAAGAAAATGGCAAACCATTCCAGTAATCTTTGTCAAGAAAACCCCAAATAGGATCATGAAGATTTGGATATGACTGAAAAACAGCGGGAGGAAGAGATTCACAACAAAGCAGGACCATGGAAGGCAAGGGAGTAGTTGACAGTGAAAATATGTAAGGAGATAAAACAGAATGAGTACAGAGAAAGGACCACTGAGGAGTTGAGATCACTGTTAATCTTGAGAAAAGCAGATTCAATTAATTGGTAAGGGCAGATGCTATACTGCAAGGGTTGAGAATTGAGTGGGAAGTGAAGAGGGGAGATAATGAATATAAATGTCACTTTTTAGGAGTTTGGCTACAAAAGGAAAAAGACACAGAGAATGATAGATAGAGGAGACAGAAGGATCAAATTAAGTTTTTTTTTTTTTTTAAGGATGGGAGAGACTTTGGCATGTAGTCTGGTGTTTCATGACTCACAGCAATAAAACAGCATCAGAAGAATATAGGTATTAAAAAGATTGATCTATATAGTTCAGGGAAATTTTGGGGTCATTAAAGGACTTTGCAATTTCCCCAAAGTAATCCAATCTGCTTTCTTCCTCCTATTCCATTTTGGGCCTAACTCATTCTCTATTGGCAGTGTCTGTCTACACTTTTTTCCAGCAGTATTCAACAGCATGTGCTTGAAAATGGAGAAGGTGTATGGTGAGAATAACTCATGACTGAAGGTTCTTAAAATGTAACTGGAAACATGATGAAGAGACAAGGTATTCAAGGGTAGAAAAGGGTATGGAGTCAGCTTGTTCAATTTGATGGGTAAAGGGAGGAAAGTGAGGCCCAAGAGGAGGGGCTGTACTAGGGAGAACAGAGACAGGTATTGTGAATGGAGACTGGGGTGAGGATAAAGATTAGATTTAGGAGGGTGAGGGAGAATTTACATATAAAGATAAGTGGTCAGGATGAGAAAGAGCAGTTTCAGAGCACAAGATCCTGGTGGAGCAGTTATAGGTGATGGCAGACTTAAACACATCCCTATCTCTGAGTGTGACCGAGACCATGTGGAGAAAGCTGAAGGACTGAGAGTCAGAGTATTTGAAAAGAAATCAACGTGTGTTGAAATTTTCTTTGTGAGGATAGGATTATGAGACACATCCTGAACTCCTTGGGGTTCTAGTTGTCTTCATTCTTGAAGGGACCAAAAGGACTGCTAGGGTCACAGTGTGTCCAATTGTGGCTGATCAGACTGATACTAGCTCAGAAGATTCTAGCACAGGTTGGGCACAAAGAGTCCATAGGAACATTTGGAGTAGAAATGTCTCTAAATTTGGTGTGTTTCACGTTTCTTTTGCCATTCTGCCATTCTGCTTTGATGTAGGTACAACATGCAGAGTGGTCCTGTGCCAGTATCTCCTATGTTTCGCAATGAATTCCAAAATTCTTCAGAGGGACCTTGAGGGTATTCTTACATCGCTTCTTCTGACCTCCATGTGAGCACTTGCCTTATGTGAATTCTCTGTAAAATAGTCTTTTAAGCAAAGATACTTTTGGCATTCAAACAATGTGGTCAGCCCATTGGAATCGTGTTCTCTGCAGTACAATTTGAATGCTTGGCAGTCCAGCTCAATAAAGGACTTCATTGTCCTTTCTTGCCAGGTGATCTTCAGAATCTTCCTAAAATATTTCCTGGCATGGTACTGGTAGACTGTTGAGGTTTCACAGACATACAACAATGAAGTTAGCACAATTGAAATTTTCAATATGAGGGTAAGATTATGACGTACATCCTGAACTCCTTGGGGTTCTAGTTGTCCTTCGTTCTTGAAGGGACCAAAATGACACCACTATGTTAGGGTCAAGGTACAGCGTGTCCAGTTGTGGCTGATCAGACCGATACTAGCTCTGCTTTAGTTTGATAGTCAGTCTAGTATCTTTTCTCTCTCACACTTAAGGACAAGTCCTTAGGGAAGAATGCAGATCTATTCCAGCACATTCAGTTATCACACTGATCTTCCAAAAGCACAGGTTTGACCATATCACTCCCTCAATAAACTTTAATGGCTCCATTTTGGTTGTTGCTGAGTTGTTTTTCAGTTGTGTCTGACTCTTCGTGACCCCAATGGGGGATTTCTTGTCAAAGATACTGGAGTGGTTTGCCATTTTCTTCTCCAGTTCATTTGACAGATGAGGAAACAGGCAAATAGGGTTAAACAATTTGCCCAAGGTCACATAGCTAGGATGTATCTGAGGTAGGATTTGAACTCATGTCTTCCTGACACTCTGCCCACTGCATCACCTAGCTGCCCTTGTGACTCCATAACTCAAGGTATAAAATAGAAAATCCTCTGCTTGGTTTTTGAAGCCCTTCATAGCCTGGTCCCTTTCTACCTTTCCAATTTTCATCTACCTTACCACCTTCCACATACTCTTCTTTCCTGGTGATGCTGGCTTTCATGTTGCTTTCCCAAGATACTTCACCTCTTGAACCAGGCATTTTCCTTGGCTATGTCCCATCCCTGAAATGCTCCCTCATTATCTCCATCTCTTGGCTTCCCTGACTTACTTCAGGTTCCAGGTAAAAATCCCACTTTTCTCAAGAAACTTTTTCTCATCTCCCTTAATGTTAGTGCCTTTCTCCAAAGATTAGCCACAATTTACCCTCAATACATCTTGTCTGTACATAGTTGTTTGCAGACTGTGAGTTATTTGAGAGGAGTGATTATTTTTTGCCTTTCCTTGTATCCCTAGCACTTGGCAGAGTGCCTGACACCCCTTAAGTACTTAATGAATGTTTATTATTAACTTGACCTGGAGACTGGTACATGATTGTGATAAAGACTTGGTCCAGTTGACACAGCTGGATAGAGTGAACCCCAAAAGAGCTTTCTGAATGATGGTGGCAATGTAGTCTGGAAATAACGGCCACGAGAAGCAAGAAATATGTCCGTTCTTCTTTCTTTTCAAGGGATGTGAGAAGGGAACCCAGAAATTGGCAAGGTATGCAGGGAGAAAGCCAGCTTTGTTTTAGTGTTGGAACATGGAAAGAGAGTAGGGTAAAGAAAATAAGTTTTAAGGGGATTTAGTTCTCTTAAGGGCAGGGGGGCTGTTATCAAGGGCACAATGGAATGGGAGGGTAGTGGAAGATTTGAAATCAGTGGAGACAGATGAGAAAAGTCAACCACAAGTGCAAATAACTTTATTTCAGGTTGAAAGAACACTCTTAATGAACATGCGATTTGCCTTGGTAAAAGAAATGTAAACAAAACTCTAGCTAATGAGTTTTCTGATTGGTCTTTACTTCCTTCTACAGAATTTTTTATTTGTGACAGGCACAGGCCTGAGGGGCTATGGGACCACAGAATTTTCTCTGCACCCCATATTCCCTGGTGTGGCCTCATCTGGCCCAGTCTCCTTACCCTCCAGGCAGGGAGCTATCCAACACAGAGGGTTGTTTATCTGATTTTGAAAGCTTTCCAGAGATTGTGGTTCCACAAGTCTGTTCAAGCCTTAATTTAAACTTATTAGCCAAGAAATCTCTACTTATGCCTTTAATAAACCCCTTTCTGCAAGACTGTGTTTCTCCGGCTCTTGTTCCATCTTCTAAGGAGATGAGGAACTAATCAGCAGCATCCTTTCTGATTATATGGTCATAGATTGGGAACTGGAAGGAAACAGAGACAATGCAGTCTCCTCATTCTGCAGAGCAGGAAAACTGAGACAGGAAGGAAAATGACTTGCCCATGATCACACAACTCATACTTCTCATGCTGCGTCCTCTTTTGTTATATTACACCATCTCCACTTTTTCATGAGTGTAGAATCACAGGACATCTTGGCTAGAAAGAGTTGTCTAGTCCAGTCATCTCATTTTATAGAGGAGGAAACTAAGGCCTGATGAGAGAAAGCAATTTCTCCAGGGTGATAGTTAAATAGCAAAGCTTGATGCTTTGTCTCTAAATTGAGTGCTCTTTCCACTATGCCACAACTTAGCCCAGGTTGGTAAGGGTAAACTAAGCAATAAGCCTCCCAGGGCCATGGCCACGTAATGGATGGTTGTTTGTTACAGAACTCACTCTGTATGGAGAACTGACTGCCCTTCCAGGTACACAAGAGCCTTTAAGTTACAATGACCCATCAATTGGCCTGGCCCAATGATGTGTTATCACTGCATGTTTTAAAAGGTAATGTGATCTACTCATGACAGTTAATCAATGCATGCTCTCTTGAAGGATGGCTTCCCCTCCTGGCTGGGTGAAGATGGGTGGGACTGAGCCCATGATTCACCACTGACCCACAGCTCAAAAAACTGCTTTCTCTGGCGCCTGGCTGCTTGTGTCACTGGTGTGGCTGGTACACAGGGTGCTAGATTTGGAGTCAAGAGGCCTGAGTTCTCTCAAGCCTGGTGTTCACTTGCTGGGTGACTTTGGAAGATTCCCTTCGTCTCTAGGGTCCTCATCTGTAAAATGTTCTCTGCTTTGTTCTCCAAGTACTTCAGGATATGGGAGGGAGGAGGACAAATGCCATTTGCTACCCTTTCTATAGGGCTTAAAAGTTGACCTGGCACTATCCTCATTCTGCTCTTTTGAGGTAGGGAGTGTGAGTACTGCTGCCATCCCCATTTCTACAAAGGTGAAAAATGAAATGGATAGAGCTGAAATAACTTGCCAGTGTGAGATATGGGACCTAAACCCAGGTCTCTTAATACCAAATGCTGTGTTCTTTCTTCTAAATCACATGGTTTTCCATGCACACTTGTTGAATCTTTTCAGTCATGACCCCATTTAGGGTTTTCTTGGCAGAGATAATGGAGTGGCTTACCATTTCCTTCTCCATTTCATTTACAGATGAGGAAATTGAGGCAAACAGGGTTAAGTGACTTGCCCAGGCTCACATAGCTACTAAGTATCTGAGGCTGGATTTGAACTCAGGAAGATTAGTCTTCCTGACTACTTGCCTAGCGCTCTGTGCATTTATGGTGCCACCTAGCTGCCCCCTCCACCCTTCATGTATAATAGGGCTTTATAAACTGCAAAGTATCCTATAGATAGCCAGTCAATAAACATTTTTTAAATGCCTACTATGTGTCATGCACTGAGTTAAGTTCTAGAGATAGAAAGAAAGGCAAAAGATAGCCCCTACCCTCAAGGACCTCCTAGTCTAATGGAGCATCATTGTCTGTAATTTGTCCTTCATTTTTGAAGAGGATCGTGACATCAGGAAGATAATGCCATGACTTGCAAGTAAATTGATTTTTTAAGTGAGGAAGGGTTGTGCAAAGTCACCAGCCTCACTTTATCCTCCTGAGTCATCTTAGTGCAGTGGCCAGATAACGATCGGGATGACTAGAGATGGCCCCCAATGAAGGATCATAATCTAATGGAAAAGGTGACCTATTTAGTCTTATTTCACTTTATTCCCTTTCACACACTTTATTCAAACTAGCCTGCTGATCACACACAACTTTTAATCTCGTGCTTCTGTACTGTTGTCCACATGGGGAATATACTTCTTTTTAAAAATTATTTTATTTGTTTTCAGTGTTCTGCAATCACTTCCATATATCTTAGATTTTTTCCCTCCTTCCTCTCTTTCCCCCCTCCCTCCCCTCTCCCCCTGCCCCATGGCAGCATGCAATCTTATATAGGTTCTACACATACATTCCTATTAAATACGTTTTCACCTTAGTCATGCTGTGTAGAAGAATCAAAATGAAAGGGAGAAACTATAAAACAAAACAAAACATAATACAAAAAAAAATAGTTTGCTTCATTCTGTGATCCAATTCCATAGTTCTTTCTCTGAATGTGGAAGGTGTTTTTGCCTCAAGAGTCTGTTGGAAGTTTTTTAGGTCCTTGCATTGCAATGAAGTACTAAGTCTACCAGAAAAATTCCCTGCACACTGGTCATTGCTGTGTACAAAGTTCTCCTGGTTCTGCTCCTTTAGCTCAGCATCAGATCATATAAGTCTTTCCAGGCCTCTCTGAAGACTTCCTGTTCATCATTTCTTATAGCACAATAGTATTCTGTTACATTCATATGCCACAATTTATTCAGTCATTCCTCAGTTGATTGGCATTCCCTTGATTTCCAGTTTTTGACCACAAAGAGTGCTGCTATAAATATTTTTGTACATGTGGGACCCTTTCCCATTTGTATGATCTCTTTGGGATACAATCCTAGAAGCGATATTCCTGGGTCAGAGGGTATGTACATTTTTGTAGCCCTTTGGGTATAATTCCAAATTGCTCTCCAGAACAGTTGGATCAGCTCACAGCTCCACCAACATTGAGTTGGTGTTCCAACTCTCTTACTTCTTCTCCAACATTTATCATCTTCCTCTTTTGTCATGTTAGACAATCTGATAGGTATGATGTGGTACCTCAGAGTTGTTTTGGTTTGCATTTCTCTAGTCAATAGTGATTTAGAGCATTTTTTCATATAATTATAGATAGCTTTAATTTCTTCCTCTGAAAACTGCCTGTTCATATCCTTTGACCATTTATCAGTTGGGGAATAGCTTGTATTCTTGTAAATTTGACTCAGTTCTCTGTATATTTTAGAAATGAGGCCTTTATCACAAACACTCGTTGCAAAAATTCTTTCCCAATTTTCTGCTTCCCTCCTCATCTTGGTTGCACTGGGTTTGTTTGTGCAAAAACTTTTCAATTTAATGTAATCAAAATTATCCATTGTTCACTCCATAATGTTCTCTATCTCTTGTTTGGTCAAAAATTTCTCTGTTCTCCATAAATCTGACAAATACACTATTTCTTGCTTCCCTAATTTGTTTATAGTATCAATCTTTATATCTAGATCATGTATCCATTTGGACTTTATTCTTGTGTATGGTGAATATACTTCTTTCTTACCTCCACTTAATCAGGGGTGACCTTAAGGTCACATGTGGCCTTCTAGGTCCTTGGGTGCAGCCTTTTAACTGAGTCCAAGTTTTATAGAACAAATTCTTTTATTAATGGAATTTGCTCTGTGAAGTTTGGATTCAGTCAAAGGGCCATACTTGAGGGCCTAGAGAGCCACATGTGACCTTGAGACTGCAGGTTTCTCACACTTGATAGACTGTCTTTTTTCAAAGTACAGTTCAGGCGCCACTTCCTATGTAAGAAAGCACTTTTTCCTGCCTCCTCAATTCTGGCAGTTTGCGATATCCATACCATACTGAAATTGCATTTTAGAGTTTGCATATATTTCTAATCTACTTATTTATGTACATGTTATATTCCACCATCTCCTTCCCCCTACCAAGTAAATTGTATGTTCCTTGAGGAGAGGAAAGGGTTCATTTTTGTCTATCGCTAATTCTTACCTTATAAATAGTAGATGATTAATATACATTTGTTGAATTGAATTAAATTGAATTCTTATTCTTATTAAGGTTCAGAACTGGAAGTGGAGGTTTCTGAGTGGTCCTGGAGTGTCAGCTAAGCATCTTCATTCATTTACTTAGCCAATCAATGAATGCATCACTGTGATCTCTAGGATCTAAGGATCCCAGGCAGTGCTGGGCACAGAGGAGAATCTATGGTTGTGTTGCTCTCAGCTCAAGGATCTCAAAGACTCGTAGGAGATGGAACCTTTCTTCAGACGTGACTTTCTTTAAGTCTGGGGATCTGAGACAATTCTTTCTTCCACTCATTCATTTCTACTGTGCCCTCTACATCTCCTGCCTGATCATGATCAAATTGCCTTTTATTTTAGATTTTTTTTTGTTATCTTCTGGCATTTTTTAAGACCTAGATTTCCTCAGATAAGTTTCTGGTCATCTTTTAAAAACTGGTTTCACCTTCTCTTATACACTGGTCCCACTGGTCTTATACAAGGGAGTCAGGATATTTCTTGTTTCTCATCACCATTTTCAGACTCTTCCCTTGCAATAATTTTGAAAACTGTCTATCTTTGAGGTTCACTCTTTCCAAATTTAGTGCTCATTCTAGATCCTGGTGTATTCCGTTCTCTGCATTCTTCCTTCTTCATCAGTGAATTCAGTCCCATTCATGACGCTCAGATGAAAGATGTCAACATGAATATTGCTGTTCCCTCCAATGCCCTAACTTCCAATTTCTTAATCTATGCAGTTCCAATGACTGATTCTTCTGCTCCATCCCAGCTACACACAGGGATAGTCATTCCCTTGATCTTGTCCCCACCCACAAATATTCCATTTCAATTTTCAAAAACTCCCAAATTCTTTTATCCAATCATACTCTTTTATCATTCTATCTCTCCTTGTGTCTCACTACTTCTAAACCTATTCTTTGTCCTCACTTTGACCAAAATCCACATCCCTCCGTATGTTCCCCTGCCATCATCCTTGCTCTGACTGCACATGATTATCTTCCAATCTCCATCCCTGGGTGCCCTATCCTGTCTTTCCAGTCTTCTGACTCAGTGCTCCCCTCCATGCACTCTACGATCTAGTCATAGTGGTGTTCCTCCCATACAACACTCCATTTTCCATCTCTATGTCTTTTCACTAGCTGTCCCATTTGCCTGGAATGATTTCCCTCTTCTTCTATCTTGGAATCATGACTTCCTTCTGACCAGTTTAAGGGGCACCTTTGCAGATTGCATTTCCTGATTCTCCGAGCTGCTAATGCCTTCCCTCTAAAGTTAACTTGTATCTTCTTCATTTATATTTTGTATAGAACTATTTCTGCACAGGTTTTTTTTTTCCATTAGAATGTAAACTCCTTGAAAGCAGGTTCTGTTTTCACTTTTTCTTTGTATCTCATGATTGGTACAGTGCTTGGTACATAGTAATGCTTGCTGAATTGAACTGCTGGAGAGCTTCTCTCATAGTTGGGCACTGCCATCAGCTAGGACATGGCCCGCAATAGGCACGCGTCATTCCAGGTTAGTTAGCAGCCTGGTTGTCTCTGGTATATCATTGGATATGGAGATATAATAATCAGGGTTCACAATGTTTTATGGTGTTTCTCCCTTTAGTAAAGACGTCTCCCTTAACATCATTGTGGCAAGAAGGTAACCTTAAGTTCTTGAAGGTTTTGCCAGTGGAGTGTGACTTCTAGAAAGTCCTAATATGCTCAAAAGACTTTGAGTAGGAGCCCATAATGAACTGTGTGTGCCTACCACCTCAGGGCCAGCCTCACTTCATGGAGGGTCACTGGGGGATGAGTTTTTCCAATCACAGTCACTGGCAAAGACCTGTGTAGTAAGGTGTGGAGAGATCTTGGGGCCTGTGTTGGTGGAGTGAAGAATCACACCAGGGAAATCACAGATCTATAAAATATTAAACCATGTAGTTCTTATTCATAAAGAGATATTATTAAATGATGATTCATCTTCAGCATTTTTCTTCTAAATGATGTGTGATTTAATCAACTGATTAATCCGTTAATTAAGTACTTTCTATGTGCCAGGTACTGTATTAAGGGCTGGGGGTGAAAGGATATACAAAGAAGAAGTAAATTTAGTCCCTGCCCTCAGAGTTCTTCCATTCCAGTTAGTGTGGATTCTCCATCCACTGATGGACATTCCAGGTACTCTATGCCTTGGGAAATGGATTAATGAAATTTGTTGTTGTTGAGTCATCTTCAGTTGTGTCAGACTCTTCATGACCCCATTTGGGGTTTTCTTGGCAAAAATACTGGAGTGGTTTGCCATTTCCTTCTCCAGCTCATTTTGCAATTGAGGAAATTGAGACAAACAGGGTCAAGTGACTTGCCCATAGTCACACAGCTAGTAAGTGTCTCAGGCTGGATTTGAACTCAGGAAAATAAGTCTTCCTGACTACAGGCTGGGCACTCTATCCACTGAACCACCTAACTGTTCTAATTTGTACCATAGAGGTGTTAACTGTTCTCTAAAAGTTTGATAGAGTTTTCCTGTGAATTCATCATAACCAGACCTCCCCCTTCTTCTCATTACTCTTCATTTTCTTCCTTTAGGAATAGTTCTATTTCCTTTAAGAAGATTGGATTATTTAAGATCTCTATTTGGAGTCTGCACACAGTAGAGGCTCCGTTAACGTTGAATCGGTCTAAGGCAGAGTAGATTTAGGGCTTTCAGGATTTGTAACAACAGCAGGGGGCAGCAGAGGCACGATCTAGGTCATGGTGTCAGGTAAAAGAGAGCTGACAAGGATCAAAGCTGGGGTATGTGTGTTGCTGTGGGGAGTGGTAGTGGACATGAGGGAGGGATCAGAAAAGTTAGCTCCAGTAGCAGGGAACCCAGCCATCATGGCACAGGCTGACGGGCAAAAAGAAAAGGACTGAAGCTTAGAGATTCAAACTCAGAATATCAGAGCTGGATGGGACCTTAAAGATTGTTGATTGAGTTCAACTCGCTTCATTTAACCAAGAAGCAACCCAACAGAGGAGAAGGAGCTGCCTTAGGCCCAAAGGGGATAAAAGGCAAAAATACTGAGCCCAGATTTCCTCCTCCCAAACTGAAGCTAGCAATTTCAGCACCAGGGAAAGCAGCACTGAGTGGGATGAGCTGACTGAATGTGCCCTCAAGTCAATACTATAATGAGTGATGGGAAATAGTATAGGAAGTAATTGATTCCGTTCAGTGGTTTAGGGTCATGGCATCCATCTCAAATACAAACGAGGGACATTAAACAGTACTTAAGGAACCCTGTGGGTGCATATTGACTTAGAAAACTACATTTTAACATTATCTGTGTTTTATTGTGTGTATACATATACACATAGAATTTTGTTAAACATTTCCCAATTACATTTGGGCCGCACTCTCTCCTGTTAGCTGCATTTTTGACATCTCTGGCTTAAGGGCTAGAATCTTAGAGCTGAGATGGACATTAGAGGTCAGCTAGTTGAACTTATAGGATTTGAGGTCCCATACTCTTAAAAAATTCACTATAAGGCTACATTCCACATAGTGTGGGAGAGGGCAGATAGCATCTAGCTTACTTCTTGTGGAGAAAAGGGAGAGTCTAGCCCTCCTGAAAAATATGGAGAGAAGGGAAGATACTTGGGAGAGCTGGGATGGTTCAGAGGCTGTCTGCTGTTGTCATAGCTACCTAGAACCCAAAGTCCTCCCTACTCCTCAGTCAACATCTAAATTTATTCTTCTCTCTCTACCTTCTATTGAAGGGCAGCATGGGCTAGATTTTTGCATCCTATGCATTTTCCACCATTACAAAGCCCTGCCTTGGTTGTGGCTCCATTCCTGACTCCAAGGCCAGTATTTTGTCCACTATATTATCCTGCTTCCAGTAGTCTGACACTAAGGCCAGAAGATTAGGTCACCATAAAGGCAGAGGGAGCAGATGGAGGGCAAGGGAGTAAAGCAGGGCAGGAACAAGAGGAAAGATCAAAATTGGCAGACATCCCAAGGACAGCCATTCATCTTTTGATCCAGTTAAAGCGTAAAAATATAATCCTCACTCTTGATCCGAAATATGCACACTTTCATTGGTAACCAGAGCTACCATCAGAATCTCGAGTGAACAAAGGATCTCCAAACTTCTCCCTCTTTCAGTATTTCCATGGAGAACACCTTTAAATGACTCCCTGCCTCCAAGCTCATGGTTATAGGGGCAGTTATTGCTCTCTTTGCAGAACGGACTGAGCTGACTGTATCAGGTAAGCTCTGAAGGACAGTGCAGCTAGTTAAAAAGGGCATTGGACCTGGAGTCAAAGGTTTTGAGTTCAAGACTGAGCTCTAGCAATTCCTAGCTGGGTGAGCCACTCCTCCCTGAGCTTCAGTTTCCTTATTTGTAAAATGCGGATACTAATCCTTGTATCTTCTTCTTGCTGTAAGGAATTTTCTTTGTAAATTTGGAAGCTCTCTAGAGGTAGGAGTTATCATCATCCTGTATGCCTCCTTTAAGAAACCTTTTCTGAAGATTAACTAGTCTGTCTTCTTTAGACTACTTCAACACTTACTGCTTCTTCAAAGCATTTGGGTTCTAGACACATTTGCTGTTCATTTCCTTGTGACTTCAGGTAAATCACTTAGCCTCTCTGTAACTCAGTCTTCTATCTGGAAAGGAGAGATAGCTAGACTGATCTCCTTTCTCCAGGACACAAGAGCAATGAGTACAGAGTAGAAGGACCTAGGTTTTAGTTTCATTTCCAGCACTTCTTAACTTTGTGGCATTGGAAGCATGGCTTCATTTCTGTGAGTGTCAATTTCTTCATCAGTAAAATGATCCAAGAATACAAAAGTATTTAGTAAGCATCTACTAGATGCAGTACACTGTGCTGATGGTTGGAAGGATGCGTAATAATAAGCCCTTCTTCATTAGCTTCTTTATTATGAGGACAGTGCTTTGTAAGACCCAGAGAGCTACAGAAATAGGAGCTGTCTTGCTAAGCTGTGGCAGATGGATAGCTGCTTGTAAAGGCGATGCGGAGCGGGGCAGAGACAGATTGGATGCCAGGTCTCATCAGCCCAGAGCAGACAGGGTCATCAGCCATTTCCACTGCAGAAAATTGCCTATTCAGCCACTAATACCCTAAATATGGGTCCCACATGTGGGCTGTAGCATGTCTACCGAGGAACATTGGTCTGAATAGGAATGAGATTTGGAATCCTTTAGGTTTCTTCCCTCCTAGGAACTCAAGACCTTCTCAGTGTACCCCAGAGGGGCCTTCAGTCATACCTGGGAGAGAGAAAGGGGCAGTGCCTTAAGAAGAAGGAAGATATACTGCATTTTCTCAAAAAGCATCATTTAATTGATACATTTTATATTTATACCACCCATATTTTCTGAGGCTCATAGATTCAAACTCATACTATCAGGGCTGGAAGAGACCTTAGAGATCATTAATGAAGTTACACATTCCCCCCTCCCCCATTTTAAAAAGAAGCAAACTCAGGTCTAGAGAAAAGGGATTTGCTTAAGGTCCCAAAGGGAGTAAATGACAGAAACACTGAACCCAGGTTTCCAGATATATGCCTCTTCCCTCCCCTCCCAAAGAATCATCTTTTAGGACAAAGATAAAAAGAGAGAATTTTTTTTAGCAAAACTAATCAACATGTAGGAAAAGACTGAACTTTATGTGAAGTCTTCCTTCCCTGTGGTCCTGGCCAGGTGTGCCTTCTCATGTATTTTCTCTGGGGACAAGGTTGGTCCTTATAATTTTACAGCATTCGGTTTCAGCTGTTTGGCTGTTATTCTTTTTGTTTACATCATTGTATTCATGGTGCATATTGTATTCCTAGTTCTTCGCTTTTTATCAGTTTACATGAGTCTCCTCATGTTTCTCTGTATCTCATAGCACAGCAACACTCTACTACATTAATATATCTCAACTGGTTTTACCATTCCTCAGTTGATGGGCATCTACTTTGTTTCCAGTTCATTGTAGCTACAAAAATCATTGTAAATATTTTGGACATATAGTGACTTTCTGTTTGCCACTGACCTTGGGATATTTCCCAGCAATGGCGTCACTAGATCAAAGGATATGCACATTTTAGTGACTTGAAGGAGCACAGTCTTGAGAGTGTTCTGGGCAGTGCTTTCCCCACAACAATCCTCTGTGACCTTCATTTTACAGATGAGAAAGCTGAGACTCAGAGAGGGGAATTCGCTTGTTCAAAGGTTGCACAGTTAAAACCAGAGCTAGGATTCTTTTCAAAGTTAGGACTCTTTCCACTCCATGACACTGACCCAAGGGTTTTTGTTTAAGATCGGAGCTCTGGGTCTGCCTCTCTCACTAACCCACTGTGTCGCTTTGACCAAATGGTTTACCCCAACGATTGGAGGAGGAGATAGCAGACCAGAGAAATCCTTTGTTATTTTTTGCTTCATCCTTCTCACAGGGTCCTGAGAGGCAAATAATGTAACAAGCAACAATGAAATAGGTTTTCTGGGAGCCCCAGGAAACCTTAGTTTCTGCATGAAACCTTCTCTGGTCACTCCAACCTCTCTCCCTTGGAGTACGAAACTTAATCACAGTTTGGGGGCTGTTGTTCTAACTGTTTCCTTTGTGAGTCTCTCTCTGACTGAGCATCTTGAGGACAGGGGCTAGGTCAGTTCCTATTCTTTCTCCTCCAGACTGTAAACCCTCTGAGGGCAAGGATCAGACTAATTTCTTACCTCAACTCTTAGTCCTCTGAGGACAGAAGCTAGACCTACTCCTCTTCTGCCTTCCCCAGACTCAAAGCTAGCTCCCTGAGGTCAGGAGCTGGGTTTATGCTTTGTCTAGACTTAGAACTTCAGATTGGGGCCAACTTTTATCTGCAGTTCTAGTCTGGAAGCACAAAGGGTCTCAATGAATACTTGTGTTGGATTGAATTGAATAACAGATGGGGAAACAAAGGCAGAGTAAAGGAAAGTAATTAGCCCAAGGTCATACATATAGTATACTGAGCCACCAATATGACCCTAGGAGTCATATAGCCCTAAAGCTCTTGGCTAGGGACATCTTGTCCCATCCCTTCTTTTCTCCATCTTCAAAACCAACCTATAACTTACCCCTTATTACTCTTAGACCTTCCCTTCCTATCATTTCTCCCACATACACAGAGGGAAGGAGGATACTCATAATGTGTAGCCTTGAGGAGAAGTGGGTAGTGAGGTAAAGATAAGAAGATGGCTCATTTATGGGACAGCCTTTGACTAGCATTGAAATCTTTGACATGCAGTGACTTAATGATTGGTAGTTGTTGGGTTTGGGGAGAAAGGAGGAGGGTTGGAAGATGACAATTCAGTAGTGTGGAACAGCGAGGGAGGAAGGAAACCCTCAGAACTGCTCCAGGGCAGAGCAGCTGTTTTCATGCAATTATCCCAAGTCAGAGAAATCAAGGGAAGAGCAGGCTACAGGCACCATGGGACAGCAGACAGAGCCCTGGACACCTGGGCTCAAGCTCTGCACTGTCATTAACTTGCTGTGTGATTTTGAGCCAACTCCTTCCTCTCTCTGGGCCCCATTTTTTCAACTATAAAATGAAAGAGTTGAATAATATCTTTCCTAAGGGCCTTTCCATTTTTTGTATTAATATCCCTTCTGGCTCTACCATTTTGTGTTCTAAGGGCCTTCCTGATTTTGACATGCTATTAAGGAAATGATTTGTTAATGTAGGTGAATAGACAGGGTTGTGTATCAGATGGATGACTGAGGGAGAAGGCCCAGAACACCTGCTACGTGTGGGGAAGATGTGGGCCCTAGTGTGTCCCATTCTCTAAGAAGGGAAATCTCCCTGTGAGAAGTGTTGGAAATGAAAAGCTCTTCATTATTTCAATTTCTTGGCATGGGATGGGAGAGCCAGCCCAGTCAGAATATTCAAAACTGGTGATCTCCAGTTCACATGCGATTGGTTAGGAAGTACTTGATTCAACTGGAGAGTGGGTAAAGTGGAAACTGGGAGATAGTGGTTATAAAAAAGTGGAGATTACACTTTAAAGCTTCAAAAACTCAGTCATGGGATCATTGACTGCAAATATTAACCCATCTCTAAAATCTAATAAATCTAACTTTGAAGAACCGCTGCTGAGTGACCACAGGAGCCATGGTACTGCACCACATTCTGTACACAGGTGTTCAGTTGGAATAAGCTTTAGTTATGGGGGTGCCTGTTTCTAACAAGAGGAGTTGGGCTCCCTCTTCCCACACTCAATGGCTTGTTAAGCACCTTCCCTGCCCCCTCTCCCCATACCAGGGAAGATTTTACTTAAAAGTTTAATATGGCTCATATCCAGAGATTACTTCAAAGAGGGTACAAAAAGAAATTCATTGTACAATATAAATTAGGCAAACTCTTACACACAAAATGAATGTTGAGTACAGGGCACTTACAAGCACAAAATTAAGAAAACAAATTTTAAACAGGATTTGGTAACAGCTTAAAAACTACTGATTAAATCATATCAGAACTTAGGTCAGTTTGTGGAATTGCCAATTATGTAGTTGACATTTCACCTCAGCTCTGCACTGTCACCACACTCTACACTGAACCTCCTCTGAAAATAGAGCTCAGCTATTCCACAGTCAACTTGCTCCTGAATTCACCACAACCAACCACTCTTGCATCTGACACAATCAACTTCTTCTTGCACTAGATCTAGATTCTCTGGGCTTCTTGAACTCACTAGGTCATTTCTTTTTTTCCTCCCTCTTTTCCGTATTTTAAAAAATATTTATTTTTTGTTACATTTTGAGTTGTCTCCCTCCCTTCCAACACCACATTAGAGAAGGCCAACATTTGATATAGATATATATGTGGAAATATACAATATATACCTCAATATATCATCCTTTTTCTGGAGGTGGATACTACTTTCATAAGTCCTTTGTAGTTGATTTGAATGATCATATTACTCAGAATGGTTTAGTCATTCACAATTACTCTTCAAACAAAATTGCTGTTACTGCAGACAACATTCTCTTGATTCTACTCATTTCATTCTGCATTGTTTCATGCAAGTCTTTCCATGTTTTTCTAAAACCAACCTGTCTGTCATTTCTTACAACACATTAGCATTCCATCACTAGGTCACCTCTAAGCCTGGGCATGCTCACCTTCCACCTTCAGGCTGATATTCAATTACCTTCTTAGGAGAGAAAACAAAGAGGAATTCCCCAACTGATAAATGGTCAAAGGATATGAACAGGCAGTTTTCAGAGGAAGAAATTAAAGCTATCTATAGTCACATGAAAAAATGCTCTTAATCACTATTGATTAGAGAGATGCAAATCAAAACAACTCTGAGGTACTATATCACACCTATCAGACTGGCAAACATGACAAAACAGGAAAATGATAAATGTTGGAGAAGATGTGGGAGAGTTGGAACACTCATTCATTGTTGGTGGAGCTGTGAGCTAATCTAACCATTCTGGAGAACAATTTGGAACTGTGCCCAAAGGGATACAAAAAATGGGCATACCCTTTGACCCAGCAATATCTCTTCTAGGACTGTATCCCAAAGAAATAATAGAAATGGGAAAGGGTCCTACATGTACAAAAATATTTATAGTAGCTGCCTTTCTGGTGGCCAAAAACTGGAAATCAAGGGGATGCCCATTAATTGGGGAATGGCTGAACAAGTTGTGATTTGTGAATGTAATAGAATACTATTGTACTATAAGAAATGATGAACAGGAAGACTTCAGAGAGGCCTGGAAGGACTTATGTGAACTGATGCTGAGTGAAAGGAGCAGAACCAGGATATCATTGTACACAGTAACAACCACAGTGTGCGAGGAATTTTTCTGGTAAACTTAGCCCTTCACAGCAATGCAAGGAACTAAAACATTCCCAAAGGACTCCTGAGGCAAAATGCCTTCCGCATCCAGAGAAAGAACTATGGAATTGTAAAGCAGAATGAAGCAGAATATTTTCTCTTGCATTATGTTGTGTTTTGTTTAGATTTTTCTCATGGTTTCTCCCATTCATTTTAATTCTTATATGCAACATGACTAATGTGAAAATGTGATTATAAAAATGTATGTGTAGAATCCATACAAGATTGCATGACATCTCATGGAGGGAGGGGGGAGGAAAGGGGAGAAAATCTAAGACTTATGGAAGTGACTGCAGAAAACTGAAAACAAATAAATTAATAATACTAAAAAAAGAAAACAAAGAGGAAAAAGCATCCAGGGTCCTCATTGTATGGTCATCTAGTTGAGTCCATGCCCCACATGACAGTAAAGTCCATCTCCCCCTCATGAGTCTAGAGAGCATATTATATGTCACATAGAAGAATCTCAGTCAAGGTGAAGGGCTGTTGCCTTTGATGCTCCAAATCATCTGTTAATAAAGCAGCTTCTTATCATATCACAATATGCACCTCTCAATAATGAGTCACACATGGCCAGAAGAAGCCCCACCTCCCACTCCTGAGCTTCCATGTGCTTGCCTAGAACCAGGATTGGTAACTCTGAGTATACTCCATGTTGTTGTGAGGGTAGAGAGAACGGGGGAGAGAGGAAGGCTCCTAATACATGAAGGATGATGGCCATCTATGAACATTATCATTCCATGAAGTCAAGAGAATTGAATGGTAAAAATCGATTTAAAGAAAGCTTTGCAAGATAACCAATGAAGAAAAGTCTTCCCAAGAGCATTCAAGGATAAAAATAGAAAAACTACAAACAGAAATAAAATGCAAAAGATTTGCAAAACACCTTTCATCTATCTGCTTTCTCCACCAAGGAAAATGGACCCTGTAGTGATGCTAGAAAAAGGTAGAAATGGAACTAAAGAGAACATAGATGGGAAAATGACAAAGTTAGACCAATAAGGAGATGCATGGTGGAGATTATATAGTCGTGAGGGCACTGACGGACTGATATCTGAAGGAGGGAAATATGCTAAAGGTATGGAAAGAATCTCCGATATAATCAACACCAGAAATGATGACAGTCTTCCCACAACCTCTCCAACATAGACTATTCCTGCCTTTTGTTATCTTTTGCCAGTTTGAAAGATGGGAGATAAAACCCTTGAAGTTGTTTTGATTTCCATTTCTCATATTCTTAATGATTTAGAGAATGTTTCCATACAGTCACTCATAGTTTGCAATCTTCTTTTCAAAACTACTTATATCTTTTGACCAATTATTGAAGGAAAACTTTTGTTCCCACATATTTGTGCCAAATCCCTAGGATCAAATGAGATAATATTTGCATAGGGCCTGGCACACAACAGACGCTTAATAAATACTTGTTCCCTTTCCTCACTCCCTGTACATTTTGGATAGAAAACTTTTATCAGTAAGTCAGGTGCAAAGATTTTTCCTACTTAATAATTTCTCTTCTTATTCTATGTGTGGTTCTTCTGTTAGGGAAAAAGTGTTTGAAGTTTACGTAACTGGACTTCTTTATTTCTGTTTATATTTATTTATATGTTTATATTTATTTATTATTATATTTATTTTTAACATATTATATATACTTATTATGTAACTCAACTTGTCACTGTGATTACCTCTGTCTGCTACTGATCAAGAATCCTCTCGTTAATGATAGTTATGCAAAGTGCTTCCCTTAATTTTCCTTTATTTTTTTCACAGTGTGACCTTTTTTTATTCAGGTATTACTTTGGTTCTTTTTGTGTTTTATGGTGTAATATGATGATTAAGATAATTCCTGCCAAACTGCTTGTCAGTTTCCGTAGCAGTTTTGTCAAATGCAGAGACCTTCCCCAGATAATTTATGTAGTTGGGCTCATTAAACACTGGTCTTTTGCTTCTCATTTTTTGATTCTTGCTTATCTAATCTTATATTATCTACCTCTGATCAAGGCAGTATGGCACAGCAGAGTGCTGGACTTTGAGCCAGGAATACCTGAGTTCACATACCACCTTTAACACTTTTCTAACTGTGTGACCCTAGGCAAGTCTAATCTCTGAGTCTTAGTTTCTTCTATATAACAAAGGAATTAGACTAGATCAACTTCCAGGTCCCTTCTAGCTCCAATCTATGATTGCTTCCTACATTTTTCTCTTTTAATGGTATTAAATAGTCTTTATGTTTATAGATTTAGAGTTTTAAGTCTCAAAGTGCAATTCCCCCTTTATTTCTGCTTTCAAAAATTATTATTTCCTTTGAGGTTCTAGATCTTTTATTCCTCTTAATGAATTTTATTTTATCTGGTTCTATAAGTTTCCTGTTTATAATTTGATTACTTCTTCATTGTCTTCTGTGTTAGATCTGATTTTGGTTTTTGATCACAGTACTCCACTATCACTGAATTCCTGGCATGTTAGCCAAAAAGGCTAAGGTGACCTTTAACTGACTACCTTAACAGAGGCATAGTGTCCAGAATAAGGCAGGTGATGGATGGTCTTATTGTCTTCTGCCCTGGTTAGACCATACCTGAAGTGTTATGCTTAGTTCAGGATGTCATGTTGTAGGAAGGACCTTCTCTGACAAGCTGGGGGATACAGAAAAGAGGAAGCAGGACAGAGAGGATGCTGGGATTAGTGACAGTGTTGACACAACTGGTGCTGTATAGCCTGGAGGAGAAAAGAGTTAGGGGAAACATGATCCCCATCTTCAAGTATTTGATGGTTTGTCTTATGGAAAAGGGATTAGACTTGTTTTACTTGGCCCATGAGAACAAAACTAGAAGGAATGGGTAGAAGCAGGAGGGAGGAAGATTTTAGATGGATGGATATAAGGAAGAATTTTCTGACAATGAAAGCCATATGGTATAGTGGAAAAGTACATTTGGCTCTCAATGAAAATCCTGCTGTTTTAAAGTTATATGGCAATAACTGTAGACAATATAAAATACTTGGGAGTCTTCTTGCCAAGACAAACCCAGGAACTATATGAACACAATTACAAAACATTTTTCACACCAACAAAGTCAGACCTGAACAATTGGAAAAACATTTATTGCTCATGGGTAGGCCAAGCCAATGTTATAAAATGACAATTCTTCCCAAATTAATTTACTTATTTAGTGCCTCACCAGTCAAACTATCAAAAATTAATTTCATAGGGGCAGAGCCAAGAGGGTGGAGTAGAAGGACACACCTCTAGAAGCTCTTCTCCCACAGCCCATAAAATACCTGTAAAAAAAAAAAAATTCTGGAGCAGCAGAAGCCACAAAACGACTGAATGAGTGAAAGAGATTTCCAGCCCAAGGCAGCTTGGAAGGCTGACAGGAAAAGTCTATTGCACCGGGCACAGCACAGAACAGCACAGCATGGGCAGCACTGCAAGGACAGGACTGGAACAGTCTTCAAAGTGTCATCAGCAGCAGCTGCAGGTCCCAGATTCCTCAACTCACAAATACCAAAGACAGCTTCAAAGGTCAGTGGAAAACCTCTTTCACTTGGATGAGAAGGGAATGCAGCAGTCTAACCCTGTACCCAGTTCATTTGTTTTTTCAGTCATGTCTGACTGCTCATGACTATATTTGGGGTTTTCTTGGCAAAGATACTGGAGTGTTTGGCCACTTCCATATCCAGCTTATTTGACAGATAAGGAGTATCTCACTCAAAGGGAGAATGTGATAAGACCTTAGCCTAAAAGGGCCAGGGCTTCACATTGCATCCTGGGTTCTTTCCAGTCATCATGATGAATATCAGGCCACTGGACCCAGATGACTCTGGTGAAGAAAGTGAGTTTGGTGACCTTGAACAGCCCTCCCTCACTCAAATCAAAGTCAACTGCAAGTCATGTCATCATCTTGATATCATGGTCTTCTTCAAGAACAAAGGACAAACACCACAACAACTTGACAGATGAGGAAACATGCAAACTGCATTAAAAGACATGCCCAGGGTCACACAGCTGGTAAGTGTCTGAGGGCAGATTTGAACTTAGGTCTTCCTGTTCCAGACCACTTTCCAGTTTTCCTAGTAGTTTTTGTCAAGTATTGAGTTCTTATCCCTAAAGCTGGGGCCTTTGTATTTGTCAACACCATGGTCATTTATGCATACACAACATGTATTGTGTATCACATCTACTCTACTGATCCACTACTTTATTTCTTAGCCAGTACCAGAATGTTTTAATGACTAGTGCTTTATAATACAATTTGAGATCTGGTATGGCTAGATCTTCCTTCACTTTTTTTCCCTCAATTCCCTTTATATTCTTGATCTTTTCTTCTTCCAGATGCATTTTGTTATTATTTTTCTAGGTCTATAAAATTAATTTTTGATGGGTTGATTGGTGTGGCACTAAATAAGTAAGCACTACGCTTTATCTGTTGAGACCTGGCCATCCATACAATTTTTTACTTTATTTTTTGTGGGATTTTTTGCCTGTGTTTTCTTTCACAACATAACTAATATGGAAATATGTCTTGCATAACTATATACATAACATGTATGACCTATATCAAATTGCTTGCCATCTCAGGGAGGGACAAAGGGGAAGGTGGGAGGGAGAAAATTTGGAACTCAAAATTTAAAAAAAGAATGCTAAAAATTGTTTTTACATGGAATTGGAAAAAATAAAACATTAAAAAATTTAAAAGCAAGTGATATGAAATTGAAAAAAAGAGTAGGTAGCTCTCTGGCCTTTTTCTCTGGATACTGATCAACTCTTCTGGTTAGGTAAGAAAAACTGGGATCAAAATAACTAATGATGCTCTTGGCAGAAAAAGGCGGGTGCAGGGACAATGCTAAGAGTTGACAGATATGTAGAATTTAGAAAACATTTTTCATGCTAAAATTATTTGAAACTCACGACAACGAAGTGAGGCATATATTCCAGGACATTATTATCTTTGATCTAGAGAGGGTGAAACTGAGTCAATAAACATTTATTAAGCTGCTATAATGTACCAGGGATCAATGATTTTCCTATAATCACATAATTAACAATCATCAGAGGCATCTTCCTGATCCCCAAACCAATACTCCATTACTTAAATACCATCTCCTGACCCTAAATAAATGGGCTGTGTTGATGAATTTCCCTAAACATTTCCCTTAGTAAAAGTATAGTAGAATGGGCCAGTCCTATCCATGGATGTCTCTAAGCAGAGGACAGCTGACCTTTGTCAGAGATTCAGGCTGACCCAGATAGGATCCATTCCGTCTGTGAGAGTCTTTGACATCCTAGGCATGGAGCATAGGTGAGGTGAGCTTTGATAAGGGACTGGAGAGGGGCAGATCTAGATTCTGGCATGCTGTCCAGGGAATACAGAACAGAGGGAATTCTTGGACAGCCAGCTAGGGGAGTCTGTGAGGCTGTAAGTGAAGAAATTTGAAGATGAATGGGTAGCTCTCTGCTTGTCTCTGTTTCTCTCTGTCTGACTTTGAGCTAAGAACCCCTTCTTGCAATTGAGAAAGTTGGCCAGGTATATGACTAGCCCAGAGGTCATCCAGAGCATTGGAAATCTAGTATTTCAGGTCATTTATGGCCACTCAGAGATCAATCCTGTCACCTCTAGGCTAAAACCCATGGGGTCCATTCCCCACCCTATCCAGTATGTCATAAGATTTAGAACTGTTTCTGTCTCTTGTCTGTCTGTGTGTCTCTAGGTACTGGTCATCTCTCCAGGGTCAGGAAGAAAAGGACAGGATTGGTCTCAGAATGACTAATGGCAATGCCAACCAACAAGGTTGGGGGAACGGATGCAGCTCTGCTGAGTAAGCAAAGCCAGACTAATGAATTTCCCTGAATACTTCTCTTAAGCAGAGCAATAAGTGACAGGTGTTTGGCAGCTTGGAAAGGTGATAAAGAGCCTGGCCAAAAAACCACCCACACATACAAAGGAAACAAAATGAAATGTTTCAGAAGCTGAGAGCAATCCCATCAGTGAATCTGAATTATTGGCACCCTTGGGGACTGGGGTACTCACCAGTGAACTCACAGGATAAAACAGTGGAAAATTCAGGACCTCTTCAAACTTGGTAGAAGGACCACAATGGGCCTTATTGCCAGCGAGTGGAAGGACAAAAGGGAGAGCAGAAGAAACGGAGGGAGAACAGCAGGAAGTAAGTACATTCTTGTAACTAGGAGACTAGGACAGGTATGTGACTAGACCATAGGCCCCTTCAGAGCATTGGAAATCTGGTACTTAACCCTTTATAGTGATGCAGAAGATCAAATCTGTAACTCATGGGATGGAATGCTAAAACCTAGGAGGTCCACTGCTCACCCTATTCAGGATGTCATAAAATTTAGAGCTGAAAGGACTTTTAAGATGATCTAGTTAAGCTCTTCATTTTTTGAGATAAGTAAACTGAGTCTCAAGAGATACTAATAAATTTACCCAGCCAAGTTTCAAACTCAGATCCTCTGGCTCATGTGTTGAACCTGGAGGTTAGGTAGAATTTCATTCTGTTTTTCTCCAAACTTATTATTTGTTTTCAGCTTTCAATAATCACTTCCATAAGTTCCAAATTTTCTCCCCCTTCCTCCCCAAAATGGCATGCAATATTATATGCGTTTTACAAATGCATTCCTATTAAACACATGTCATGTTGCATAGAAGAATTAAAATGAGTGGGAGAAACAATGAGAAAAACAAAATGTTACAAAGGAGAAAATAATCTGCTTCATTCTGTGATCCAGCTACATAGTTCTTTCTCTGCATGTGGATGGCATTTTGCACCATGAGTCCTTTGTAGATGTTATACATCCTTGCATCGTTGTGAAGGGCTAAGTCTATCAAAAACAGTCCTCTACACTGTGACTGTTACTGTGTATAATGTTCTCCTGGTTCTGCTTACTTCACTCAGCATCAGTTCATATAAGTCTTTCCAAGTTTTTCTGAAGTCTACCTGTTCATCATTTCTTATAGCACAATAATATTCCATTAAGGTGGAGCCAAGATGGTGGAGTAGAAGGATGGACCTGTAGAAGCTCTCCCCCACAGCCCATAAAATACATGTAAAAAATGACTCTAAATAAATTCTAGAGCAGCAGAAGTCACAAAACGACAGAGTAAAAGAGATATCCAGCCAAAGACAGCCTGGAAGACTGACAGGAAGGGTCTACATCACCAGGCTCAGAGCAGAGTACAGTCCGGCCTTGGTTGCATGGTGTGGCAGGTTTAGGACCTGAGCAGGTTTCAGGGCACCACTGGCAGCAGCTGCAGTTCCCAGATCCCTCAATCCACAAATGCCAAAGACAGCTTCAAAGGTCAGTGAGAAAGCTCTTTTACCTGGGTGAGAAGGGAGCAAGGTCCTCCCCTAGCCCTGGTCCCAGGTACTAGCAGGAGCAGCGTCCATTTTTGGAGCTCTTGGCCAAACTCCTTGGGAGACTTGAGCCACTGATCTGGGTCTCAGCTCTGAGTGGCGGTCCTGGGGTGAGGAGGAGCACTGACGTGGTGGAGCTGGAGGCAGTTGTGGAGAGGGAATTCTACTCACAGATCCTGGGCAGAAAAAATTGTGGTTGCTCCCAGACCAGAGCACGGGCCAGGAGAGGAGTAAACTCCTCTCTCCTGATTGTGTCACCTTAGAGGAACTGAGAAGTTACAGGTCCCAAGAGTATACCCTTGTCTTGACAAAGGACTCAAAAGTCAAGTAACTGGCTGGGAAAATGCCCCCAAAGGGGGGAAAAAAAGATTATAGAAGGTTACTTTCTTGGTGAACAGGTATTTTCTTCCATTCTTTTGAAGGAGGAAGAACAATGCATACTATCAGAGGAAGACCTAAAAGTCAAGGCTTCTGCATCCAAAAACCTCTAAAATAAATATGCAATGGTCTCATACAATGGAAGAGCTCAAAAAGAATTTTGAAAGTCAAGTAAGAGAGGTAGAGGAAAACTTGGGAAGAGAAATGAGAGCAATGCAAGGAAATCATGAAAAACAAGTCAACAGTTTGCTAAAAGAGACCCCAAAAAATGCCAAAGAAAATGACACCTTTAAAAATAGACTATCTCAAATGGCGAAACAGGCCCCAAAAGTCAATGAGGAGAAGAATGTTTTAAAAAGCAGAATCAGACAAATGGAAAAGGATGTTCAAAAGCTCACTGAAGAAAATACTTCTTTAAAAATTAGAATGGAGCAGATGGAAGCTAATGACTTTACTAGAAACCAAGAAATTACACAACAAAACCAAAAGAATAAAAAAATAGAAGATAATGTGAAATATCTCACTGGAAAAACAACTGACCTGCAAAATAGATCCAGGAGAGATAATTTAAAAATTATGGGACTACCTGAAAGCCATGATCAAAAAAAGAGCCTAGACATCATCTTTCACGAAATTATCAAGGAAAACTGCTCTGATATTCTGGAACCAGAGGGTAAAATGAATATTGAAAGAACCCACCTATCACCTCCTGAAAGAAATCCAAAATGAAAAACTCCTAGGAATATTGTAGTCAAATTCCAGAGTTCCCAGGTCAAGGATAAAATATCACAAGTAGCCAGAAAGAAACAATTCAAGTACAGTGGAAATACAATCAGGATAACACAAGATTTAGCAGCTTCTACATCAAGGATTGAAGGGCTTGTAATATGATATTCTAGAAGTCAAAGGAAGTAGAATTAAAACTAAGAATCACCTACCCAGCCGAACTGAGTATAATACTTCAGGGGGAAAAAATGATCTTCAATGAA
>CM053769.1:7563948-7596172 GCA_028658325.1 Potorous gilbertii
AAAATTTGACTTTCAAACACAAGAATCAAGAGAAGCATGAAAAGGTAAACAGGAAAGAGAAATCCTAAGGGACTTACTAAAGTTGAACTGTTTAAATTCCTACATGGAAAGATAATATTTTTAACTCTTGAAACTTTTCTCAGTATTTGGGTAGTTGGAAGGATCACACACACACACACACACACACACACACACACACACACTCACACATAAAGACAGAGTGCATGGTGTGAGTTGAATAGGAAAGAATGATATCTAAAGAATAAAATTAAGGAGTGAGAGAAGAATATGCTGGGAGGAGAAAGGGAGAAATGGAATGGGGCAAATTATCTCTCATAAAAGAGTCAAGAAAAAGCTTTTTCAATGGAGGGGAAAAGGGGTGAGGTGAGAGGGAAAAAGTGAAGCTTATTCTCATTACATTTGGCTTAAGGAGGGAATAACATGCACAATCAATTTGGTATGAAAATCTATCTTACACTACCTGAAAGTAGGGGAGAAGAGGAGAAGTTGGGTGGGGGATGATAGAAGGGAGGGCAAATGGGAGGAGGGAGTAATTAGAAGTAAACACTTTAGAGGAGGGACAAGGTCTAAAGAGAGAACAGAAGAAATGGGGGGCTGGATAGGATGGAGGGAAATATAGTTAGTCTTTTACAACATGACTATTATGGAAGTCTTTAGCAAAACTACACATATATAGCCTATATTGAATTGCTTGCTTTCTCAGTGGGGATGGGTGGGGAGGGAGGAAGGGGCAGAAGTTGCAACTCAAAGTTTTAGGAACAAATGTGGAGAATTGTTTTTGCATGCAACTGGGAAATAAGAAATATAGATAATGGAGTATAGATATCTATCTTGACCTACAAGAAAAGAGAGAAGATGAGGAGAAGGGAAGGGAGGGAGGGGTGTGATAGAAGGGAGGGCAGATTGGGGAAAGGGGCAATCAGAATGCACAGTGTTTTGGAGTGGGGGAGGGGAGAGATGATGAGAAAATTTGGAACTCAAAATCTTGTGAAAATGAATGTTGAAAACTAAAAATTAATAAATTTATTAAAAATAAAGTAAAATTTAAAAAATTAGTATTCCATTAATTTCATATACCACAACTTATTCAGCCATTCACCAATTGATGGGCATCTCCTCAATTTCCAGTTATGGGCCATCACAAAGAGAGCTGCTATAAATATTTTTGTCTTTTCTGATCTCTTTGGTATATAACCCTAGAAGATATATTGCTGGGTCAAAGGGTATGCACATTTTTATAGCCCTTTGGGTATAGTTCCAAATTGCTCTCAAAAAATGGTTGCATCAGCTCCTAGCTCCATCAACAATGAATTAGAGTTCCAACTCTCCCACATCTTCTCCAATATTTATCATTTTCCTATTATAGGCAGAATTTCTACAATGAGATTTACCAGCCCTTATCAAGGAGGAGGAATATAGGAAGAATATGGATTATAAAAAGAAGAGGAATTAGTTCAATGAGTCAGCAGTGTGAATGACAGTGGAAAAAAAGTTAGAGTTTTGGGGCTATGTTTATGGAAGTAGAGTTAGAGTATTTCTAACTAGGGAGATCACAATCCTCTCCTCCCCTGCCCTGATTTAGGTCACTATTATGTTCAGTTCTGGGAACCATATTTTAGGGATGACATTGACAAATGGGGAAAACTGGGTTAGGAGACCAGACCATAAGATGATTGTTTTTAGAGATAAAACAACATTTTATTTTGAAATATTAAGGCTGGAGAAGAGAGGTCTTATGGGTGACATGAAATCTATCTTCAAGTATTTGAAGAACTTTTCTATATAAAAAGGGTTAAACTTGTTCTCCGTAGGCATAAGGGGTAGGACTAGAAACACTGGGGAGAAGTTACAAGAAGTAGCTTTTGACTCCATATGGGGAAAAACTTGCTAACAATCAGTAGAGTTCAGAAGGGAAAAGGGACTGCCTTGGGAGGCAGTGGGGTCATTCTCATTAGAAGGCTTCAAGCAGAGGCTGGATGACCCTTTGTGAAGGATATGATCGAAGGAACTCAGCTTGGGTACAGGTTGAACTAAATACTCTGGGGGACTCCTTCCAACAAGTTTTAATAATTCTGTGACAGGGGTTCTTAACTTTTTTGTGTGTGTCATAGACCCCCTTTGGCAGTTTGGTGTGCCCTTCTCAGAATAATGTTTTTACATGAATAAAATAGAATATATAGGATTATAAAGGAAATCAATTGTATTGTCATATAGTTACTTTCAAACAATCTACTCCAAGGTGAAGAGCTCACTTTCCTGGGATGATCTTCTATTACTCTACATAGGACTACCCCATTGATGGAAGAACTATGGATTGAAAGACTGAGGAATATTTGCTCTAACACTAATGAACCACTTCTACTGGAGACATTCTGAGAGAACTGTTTACTCTAATGGGGAGAGATGAAGGGGCCTAGAAAGGGAGAGTCTAGTTGAGATCATTCAGTGCATTGAGGAGGTGTAGCTAACATTATACTTTCCAACTCAAGAGGGCATTCAGAACACACTCCTGGGAACCAAACTGCCCTGGACAGGACACTGTCTTGGCATCTGGATCACCAGCTTGCTTATTGGGAGCTGATTTAGGCCAAGGCACGTAGGGATGCTTTCTGTTCCCTTGGACTTTTTACTCCGTATATCCCATTCAGCCCTGACTTGTCTGGTATCCTTCAAAACTCTGCAAATAACACCTTTGACAAGAGATCTTTTCCAGTGCCCCCCACATCCCATTCCATTTACACTCTGCACATCTTATGTGTAAAGAGTTGTTTGTATAGTTGTTTCCCCCATAAAAATGTGCATTCCTTGTGGTGAGGGACTGTCTTTCTTTGTAATCTCAGAGTTCAGTGCAGTGCCTGGCAGATAGGTGATTTTGCCCAAACCTCCATTTGCTGCCTCCTGCTTGGATCTGTGGTAGTGCCTAATGGACAAAAGCCTAGAGCAGCAGGACATTGTTTAACCTCTGATCATTTTGGTCCTTGGCTCTGGGTAATAACAGCAATTATAGCTGATGTTTATATATAGGTTTTAAGATTCCCAAATCACTTTATACGTAAGAGCTCACTGGACCTAAGAAGTCTTCATTTCAGGCCTTCTGAGACTGTCAATGGACTCCTGCCTCAAACCTGCCCAACTCTCAGCTGCCCCTTTTCCTTTCCTCTCCCCTGCCCCACTCGACTTGGTAATGTAAAGGCTTCATGGGACAAGATAATTCTCCCCAACATTGCAAGGCAATGCTGGTGTTCTTGAATACCCACCGAAGGGCAGACTGAGATGGACAATGTTGGATTTTATCAGAAGAGAGGATCCTAACAAAGGAAAAGAACCAGCAGGCCATAGTCCAGGGCCTGCCATATTTATTGCTCAATAAATGTTTGTCAGTTTAATTTGATTTGGTTTGAATTGTGGCATGCCAGTGGGGGAGCTATTTATGAGGGGAGGTGAAGCTTCCCTCTAGCAGTATCATGGGATCAACTCATTTCAGGCCTATTTTGGCTTTTGGCCTAGTTGAGGATTTTGGTTGAGGGTCTCAGAGATTTCTAGCATTTCCCCATGGTCCCTCCCTTCCCATATGCTCCCTCTGTCATCCTCTGCCATCAGAACAATCCCCTCCTCCCCACCCCCTTCCATCTGGCTCTTCAGAATTCTCTGATGTGATTACCCTGGGCTAACATAGATCATTAAGTGGTTTATCATGTTGGGGGTAGTCCAAGGGGGATGAGAGTGGGTTATGAGGGCAAAGAAATTGGAAAGAATCCAGGACAGACTTATTTGCCCATCGATGGACCTTCCTCCAGGCCTTTCATAGGTCAGAGCTGTTGTTATGTATGACAGAGTCCCTAAAGAAAGACAGCCTAAATCACTGATGCAAGAACTCTACAGAATCAACCCTTTCTCACAAACAAACCTTCAGTGGGTCAGATCAGAGCCTTGGGAAGAAGCAGGAAGCTGGGAAAAAGACATAGTTCTGGCTATGAGGCCAGGCTTTCCTTCCTTCCTTCTTTCCCTCCTTCCCTCCTTCCTTCCTTCCTTCCTTCCCATATTGACCCACAGATGGTACTTACAGACTGTTAAAATGTCAGAGCTAGAGGGATCTTAGAATATAGAATCTTAAAGTTGGACATGCCCTTAAGACATGGGCTAGGGAATGTCAAATCTGGAAGGGGCCTTAGAACGTAGAATAATTGAAAGGAACCATAGAACACAGTATGGCCCAACTGAAGGAATCTCAGAATAGAGAATGTCAGATGTGGGTGGGGCCCTTGAATGCAGAACGTAAGCAATGAACTAAACCTTAGAACATATAATGTCATAGAATGTCAAAGCTGGAAGGGGACTCGGAACAGGAGACGATAAAACGTCAGAGTAGCGAGGGCCCTTAGAATGTAGAAAACAGAATGCCAGGGCCCCATGAGATGCCTCATTTGCCACCAGATACTCTGTTTGGTTTTGACTATAACATTGAATCATGCCCGGCCCCAGATACCCTCTGGCTTCGCTCCCTGCCTTTTAAGCTTATTTTTTGTGCTGTCTTCCTCCATTAGCTCCTTGAAGGCTGGGCTATCTTTCTTTTTCTTATTTGTATTTAGGGTTAGGGTTTGATTCTAACCCTAAATGCACAGTCCTTGGCACTTAGTAGGGGCTTAAAAATGTTTATGATGTTATATTGAATACCAAGCCAGGCAAAAGACAGAGATGTTGTCAAGCTTGTGTGGAGACCCCTTTCAATTGAGTTAGCCTATTTTTCAAGGTATTATTTTCTTCAGCATTTTTTTGGGTCTCCTTTATTAAGGTATTGACCCATTTTTCATGCTTTTCTTGCACCTCTCTCATTTCTTTTCCCAGTTTTTCCTCCATCTGTCTAACTTGATTTTCAAAATCCTTTTTGAGCTCTTCCATGTGCCCTGTGCCCATTGGATATCTATTTCAGATGTTTGGGATACAGAGGCCTTGACTCTTATGTCTTTACCTGATGGTAAGCAGTTTTCTTCTTCATCAGAGAGGAAGGTTGGAATCATTTTTTCACCAAGAAAATAACCTTCTATGGTTTTATTTTTTTCCCCTTTTCTGGGCATTTTCCCAGCCAGTTACTTGACTTCTGAGAGTCCTCTCCACCTCTGGCCTAGGTCCACCCAGCTAGTGCCTGGGGTCTGAGATTCAAATGCTGCTCCCCAGCCTCAGGGCTTTTGGCTGCAGGCCCAGCTGCTATTCAGGGTAAGATTAAATCAGGTTCTCAGGTGGGGGCAGGGCTGCCTCCCAGACTCAGTTCCTTCAGAGGGTTTATGCAGAGACCTTTTGTAATGGAGCTCCTCCTGAGCTCCTGCCTGCTCTGGGAGCCTCTGGCCGCCTGCTGCCTCTGCCGTTGCCTCTGCTGCTGTCCCAGAGACACCCCGCTCCCCTCTCAGCCCGTCTCTCTCACTGACCTGTGAGTCTGTGGGTGGAGGGACCTTCATGGCCGCTGGAGATTCCATCCCTAATGCCTGCTCGGATCTGCTCACTCCTCTCAGTGCCCCGCGGCCGGGGCAGGGGAGGGCTCTGCTCCCGTCTGGGGCACGATGGACCTTTGGGATCGGTTTTTCAGGGCTCTCTGGAACAGAAATCTCCTTCACCGTGTTGATGCACGGCTTCCACTGTTCCAGAATTTGTTGGGAGTTCTTTTTAGAGGAAATCCATGGGCTGTGGGTTCGGACCTAGCATAGTGAGTCTTTCTACTCCGCCATTTTGGCTCCGCCCCTGGAGACCCCTTTCAGACCATACTCTGGTTGTATGGCTCTCTCAAGGGTATATGGATTACCAGGAAACTCAAGGGTCTTTATACCCGGACCTTCTGCCCGTTTCCTCATGGGCAGATGCAGGTGACATAATAGATAATGTACTGGGCTTGGAGGGAAGAAGACCTGAATTCAAATCCTGCCTTAGATGATTACTAGGTGTGTGACCATGGGCAAACCATGGGCAAGTTTATTAGCCTCAGTTTTCTTATCTGGAAAAATAAGCTAATTAAAGTATCTATCTCAACCATGACATCAGGAAGGTGATGCCATGATGTGCAAGTGAATTGGATATAAGGGAGGGAGGGATGGGCAAAATTATCCCTTTCTCCTCCATAGTCATCTGGGTCCAGTGGCCATGCATCAGGATGACTGGAGATGGCCCTGGATGCAATGACTTTGGCCTTTGTAAACTAAGGTCTTTGAAGATCTCAGTCTGACTGAAGGAACACCCATTCAGTGATTAAGGCTAGGTGAGGAATGAGGTGGAGAATGGCCTCTTTACCTGGGAGAGGAAGACCCTCAGGATTTCTGGACAAAACAAATAATTGCTATTTACATTCCCTCTGAGACAACCTGGGCTCTATTGTTGGCCAATCAAATGTAGCTGATTGAATAAAAGGGGAAGGGAGTAACAATGGCATCAGAGGATGTCTCTAGAAGGAAACAGCAGAAATAGAACAAGAAGTGAGAAACGAAGGACGTGCTTAGAAGAGTGAATCAATGAGGTTTGACTGAGACAGGCAGAGATGCTGGGAGGAGCGCCCCTGCTGCCACCAAAGTCGATGCCACAATTGGGGGCGGGGAGAGGTTGTGTGAGGGGAGAGGGTGAAGGACTGGACAGAAGCCACATGGAGGCGATGTAGGAAAGATCACAGCTGTTCCTGTGGTTTTGTTTGCCAAAACTAATCATTTTATGATTCTCTTCCACCCTTTCTCTTCTCTTTCTTTCCCAGGAAAGGCAAGTATTCCAAAGCTTATCTTTGTTTCTGTAGAGTTTATATTTTACGCTGTTGTGATTCACCTAGTTTCTATGTGTTTTTATTAAGATAAAACTGTGGTTAACAAAAAAAAAAACAAAACTGAAGAGTACCCACCTTACAGAGTTACTGTGAGGGTCTAATATATAATAGGCTTTGCAAACCTTGAAATGAAGAGGTTGGCTGTTATTTTTTGAGTCTGGTTGTAGGATAGAAGTTATCTGAGCTCCTCCAGCTGGACCCTGCCATGCCAACTCTGGGTCACATATGGTGCTATGTTTTCTAATAGCGTTCCTTGGGGATGACGACTGGCTCTTCCAGATGAAGTGCTTCCTGAGGGCAGGGCCTGAGTCTGCTTCCTCAACACTTTAGCCATTTCCAAGGTTGAGGACCTGAGGTTTAAAAAGAGGAGTCAGTGGGAAAGTGAAATGAAGGCTAATTCCGAGGAACAGAGAAAGGAAGCAAGGGGGAAGTCTCTGTGTGGTGAGAGGAGGTCCAAATAATACCTTTATTAAACCGTCAAATCATGAAATAGCTCTTTCCCATTCATTCTCTCCCTGGATCATCACAGTAAGTCTGGGAAGGAGGCAGTGAAGGTATTCTTCTGATTTTAGAATTGTGAAAATGGACCCTGAGAGTTGAAGTGCATGGCCAAGCTGGATGATGGATACTTAGGCCACGGAATGATAGACTGGGGAGGGACCTTAGAACATAGGATATATGTCCCATGGCCACATGGAAATATCAGTGGAAGAACTGGGCCTTCTACTGAATTACTTCTTGTCCAGGCCTGGGTAATGCAAAGGTCACTGTCCCCAGAGTCTGGAGATTTGGGTTTGAGCCTTGGATCTGCTACTTATTCAACTATATGACCTTGAACAAATTATATAGTATGTTCATAACTGAAGGGACCTTATGTGTCATTTAGTCCAGACCCCTCATTTTCAGGAAACAGGTTTAGGGAGGGAGTATGACTTACTCAGGGGTCACACAGGCAGTAGTAAGTGAGCTTGGGTCTCCTGTCTTCAAATTTAGTAGAATTTCTACTATTTTTATGTTCTCTACTCCTCAGTTTCCTCATTTGTACAAGGCTGAAGGGGCAGCTCAGTGGTGCAGTGGATAGAGCACCAGTACAGGAGTCAGGAAGACTTGAGTTCAAATCTCACCTCAGACACTTGACACTCCCTAGCTGTGTGACCTTGGGCAAGTCACTTAACCCTAATTGCCTCATCCTGGGTCATCTCCAGTCATCCTGATGAATATCTGATCACTGGATTCAGATGGTTCTGGAGGAGAAGTGAGGCTGGTGACCTGCACAGCTCTCCCTCACTCAAAACAAAGTCAAGTGCAAGCCATGTCATCATTTCTGTGATGGCATGGTCTTCTTTGGCAATGAAGGACAAACACACACATGCACACGCATGCGCACACACACACACGCAGCTGATGATTGTGGTATTACCTCCAAGGAATTAGAGCTCTAAAGCCAGAAGAGATCTTAGAGGCTCACGCTTTCATTTTACAGATGGGAAAACTGAGGCTCAGGGAAGTTAAGTGACTTGCTCAAGGTCACTTAAGTCAAAAGTCTCAGAGGTAGGATTTCAGCTCAGTCCGTTGAGGCCAAAGCCAGCGATCTTTCTGTTGTACTACGCTACAGTTGGGGTATAGTAAAGGGAGAGGTGGTTTTTGTTTTTATGCCTTTTTTTTAAAACACAATACAATTGAGTATCATCATTGTTTTGACTCTGAGTGATTGGTGGCAGTGGGTGAAACAGCTCTCCTCCCCTCCTCCCTCTTCTCCTTCAGTAGGGAGGCCCAAGTTTTCCTTACAAGCCGGCAGCAGGTGATTCATCTCTATCTGCATCCAGCCCACATGCAGAGAGAGGAGGGGAGGGAACACAGCCCTCCTTTCCTGTCTTCCTTGGCTCTTGTCACGAGCCTGCACCCTTCCAAATGAGTATAATCTCTCCTTCGGGAGTAAACCTGGCACCAGAAACCTCCCTGGCCCTCTGGCTCCCCCCAGGGATGTTTATGTTTGGACCAGCTCAGCTTTGGCCTGCTGGACCTGGGTAGGGGAAGAGCCACGTTTGAGAGTGAGTGAGCTCAGCAGAGATGGTGGTCAAGGATCCTGACTCAGTCTGATGAGGTTGGTTTATTGGTTGGTGTAGTGGAAAGGGGGCTGGTTCAGATCCTACCCCCACCACTTGTTATGTGACTTTCAGAAAAATCACTTAACTCTCTGTATCTCAGGTTCCTCATCTGAAATTGAAGAGGATTGGATTGAACTAGAAGGCATCTAGGGTCCTTTACTACTCTAGATCTATTAAGGACAGGACAGACCTGAGCATACCTGTCCACACAGCCAGATCCATCTTCCTAAAGTCTAGCTCTGATGAAGCCACTCTCTTACTCCGGAGTCTTTTCCCTGGGGTCTATGGTATTGGGCATTCTTTTGTTCTTAGGCAGTTGGGGTTAGGTGACTTGCCCAGGGTCACACAGCTAGTAAATGTCTGAGGCCAGATCCTCCTGACTCCATGCTTAATGCTCTGTCCACTGTACCACCTAGCTGCCCTAAACATTGGGCATTCTTAGAGTGCTTTAAGATTTGCAAAAATTTACATTCTACTGTGAGCTCCTTAAGAGCAGGAATTATTTTTAGCCTTTCTTTGTAGCCCTATCACTTAGCATGGTGCCTGGCACATAGTAGATACGTTATTGACTCTTCCATACATACCTTTCACAATCCCCCAGAGGTCTGTTGTAGAGGAATGAGTACCTGACTTAGATTCAGGATACCTACAATTAAATCCTTGTTTCTTTGATGTTTACCAGCTGGGTGAACTTGGGCAGGTCCCCTCTCTGTGCCTCAGTTTCCTTATCTGTGAAATGCACAAAAAAAAATCTAATCATTTGCCAACCTCTCATAAGTGGTGCAAGAAAACTGCCCTGTGCCTCTCACAGGGTTATAGAAATGAGAGCCACTTAACTGTGTTATCGGTCTACGATTCTCCTGCTCCAGCAAACTTTGCCTGCTCAATTCCCTCAGAAGGCATCATGTGCATTCCTGTCTCAGCACCTTTGCTCACATCTTTCCCCCGACCCTCTATGCCCTCATTTTTGGCTCAGTCCTAGCCATCCTTAGAGACCACTTTGTCACTAACTTGCTGTGTGGCCTTGGGTAAGTACACTGAGCTTATCTGGACCTCAGTATTTCCCCTATAAAAAGATGCTGGTGCGGAATATTTGCCACTTTATATCATCAGCACTTTGTAGCTGCTACACAGAGAATTCAGGAAGGGTGGGATTTTTAAAAATTAAACCTGGACCTTTGAATTTTGAACACTTCAAGGCCAAGAATTTCTTATTCCTTTCCTGTTTCTTTGTAGTGGAATTGGACAGCCCTTCACGTCTTCATTATAAAAATAGCAACCATAATAGTTCCCATTTCTATAGAACATAAGGTTTATAAAATAGTTTTTCTTGGAAAAGTCTCAAGATTGGTATTGCAGGCATTATCATTCTATTTCACAGATGAGAAAACTGAGCTTTCAGAAAAATGACTTGCTCAGGGTCATATTGCTGGTGAGTCGTCTCTCTGTTATCTGGCAACATATGGGAATGTCATGTTCCGGTGAACCCAATATTCTGGTTAATAGAGAGTACTTCCATGTACATCCTGAATGACTGTTTTCTAAGAAGCAGAAGACAATCAGATCACCTAACCCCAGAACTCCTCTGGACACAATTTACACTTGCCTGGATCATTCAGAAAGGCCCCTTGGGATCTTCCAGGGTCTAAGCATTAGCGATCCTTGCACTGATCCAGCATGAACGCAGCAGTTAACAGAAGCACAGATGCCAGAGAGCAAAGGTTCCTGACTGTAGCAGCTTAGACACTGCAATTGGATTATCTGACAGAAGAGTTTGTGTAATTTATATGGAAAGAGTCTCTGCTGAGATCTAGCATTTGGCAGCTTAGCCTTTTTCCTTCTCTTCCTTCTCTCTTTTTTCCTCTCTCTTTTTCTCCCTCCCTTCCTCTCATCCTTCCTTCCCTCCTTCTATGCCCTTTCTTCCTCCTTCCTTCTGTCCATCCCTCTTTTCTTCCTTCCCTACTCCATCTCTCCTTACTTCCCTCCTTTTCCTCCATTCTTTCCTTCCTAAATCCATCTCTCCCTCTGTTACTCCCTCCGTTCCTCCCTCCCTTCTTCCTTATCTTTCCATCCCTTCCTTCTCTCCTTACTTTCCTTCTTCCTTCCTCTTTCTCCCTTCTCCTTTCCATTCACTCTCTTCTTTCATTCCTTTTTTCCTCTTGCTTTCCCTAATGCTTATTCCTTTCCTCATTCCAAACTAGAAATGGTTTTTCTCATTTCTGAACTAACATAGATTTTAATTTGTGCCCTTTGACAGTATCCACACACTGCCTAGTACTATAATGATGTTGCATGTGTTCTTGTTAGACTGTAAGCTAGGGATTGTGACTTGTTTAATCTCTATACCCCTCTACACACACACACACACACACACACACACACACACACGCACAGAGTGCCCAGCAAAATGCCTTGCACATAGTAGGTGTCATTTAATGTTGGAATATATACATTAATTAATGACTGTTTGAATATTACAATGAACCACCATTTTGTCCATGGTTATTACTCCCTCTGCAAACACAGATCCCAGCCTTTACACATTTTTGTGGAGAATATTAATTTCCATGGCCAAAACAATCCTGGTTGTCTGGTGGCCAACCTTCTGGAAATGAACTTGCCTGGGCTTGGCTTGACTTGTCTTTGAAAGACCAAAATACATTTCATCTTAGTTGGGCCTGTAGTCAAAGCCTTCCCAGTCTGGTAAAGGCTGCCAGATTTGGCAATCTGTTGACAATGATCTTTGAGAGGCCAGGGACCACCTCTATACCATGATGAGGAAATGAAGGAGGCCTTTAACAGAGATGAAACAACTATTCTTGGGCTAGACAAAGCCTGAGGAATCTCTGAGAGAAAACCAATTGTTTGACCTGTTTCTAGGAGTGAAAGATAAATCAAACCCTCTAATAGCTGTCTCCTAAAGTTTCCTCCTGAGTAACTGATGCACTGGATGTGCACTGAGGGAAGGAATGTGATGTGCTATTACCAGTACCGAGCAATCAGAGCTTTGGCCCTGAGCACTAGTATGGAGAGAAGAGGGGAGAGGCTTCTTCCCTTGGCTCTCCTGGAGCTCACCTTTCCCCAACATCACACCTGTTACCAAAGGCAAACTGCCTACATCATGCTCTAGCCTGCCACGAGGGTGAGAGACATCCCAATCCCCCTCCCACTCTACCACTCCCTGGAACCCAATTTTGTTTTGTTTTTTCCAGTAAAAGAGGGACAAAATAAGGAAAGAACTGAATTAAATAATGTTAAAAGATTGAAACTATTTCCCGATTCTGATTGGTTTTTTCTATATCTCTGGATTCATGAAGTGGCTCCGTCCCCTAGTGGCCAGAAAGCTTTGACCAATTCAAATTGAGTCCAAGTAAGTACCAAGTACTTACCCTTCAGATCTGGGGATGGATGAGGCACTCTATCCAAGAGAAAGAAAAATCCATTGGATTCTTCATGGAAAACATAATAAAAGCCCCTACTTCCATAGTACCTTCAAGTTTATAGAGGCAGTGTAGACTGGAAGTCAAGAAGAGATGGGTTTGAATCCTACCTTAGACACTTAGCAGTTATGTCACTGAGCCTCAGTTTCCTTGTCTGCAAATATGAAGAAAATAGTAACACCCACTTCTCTTTCAGAGCTGATGGGTGGAAGTGGGGATCCCTCTCCATATGAAGAATGCAGATTCGATAGATTAAAAGCTTAGAGATCACTTAGTTGACCTCTTTCATTTTACTTCCTTGGGGAAGCTTAGAGACCTTCATGTGATTCACCCAGGGTCACAAGCAAGTAAGTATCGGAGCAAAGGTTTTAACTCAGGTCATGACGTCGTAGGTGTAGAGCTAGAATTGACCTTAGAAGTCCAACTCTCCAAGTCAACGGAAGTCTTCATCTTACAGATGAAGAAATGGTATCCTGGACCCAGGCACATGGCTAATGCGTAAGGACTGGGTATCCTTGACCAGTCACTTGGTCCCATAAGAACTACTTATATGAAACATATTTCAACAAACATGTATCAAGGGCTCTCTCCATCGATTGTGATATCAAGATGAAAAATGACCTCTCTTCTCTTAAGGAGCCTATACATTAATGGGGGAAATGCAAGATGTATAAATATAAGTAATATACAAGGGAAAATGAGATGATAATGCAGTCCATTACATATAATAGTAGCTGCTCAATAAAAGTTTATTTAAATAAATTTTTGAATGGAGAGTCTAGACAAATTGCTCTGAGAAAATGTGAAGCAGAAAATGTTGCTTCCAGCCAAGGACATCAGGGGAGGCTCCGTGGAAGATATGCAGCCCAAGGCAGGCCTTGAAGGAAAAGAATTTCAAGAGGCAGAAAATCTGCCATTTCGATGCAATTGGACAAGGGAAATGGAGAGCCACAGGTCTCTTTAGATCATCGAATTTATTTAGAGCTAGGGGAGTTTAGAGAGGTTCTAGTCTAAACATCATGTTTTCCAGTGTTGGAAACTGAGACTTAGGGTGCTGATGGGTCTTCCTCACCCAGCTAAGAAATGTTAGAGCTAGAATTCAAACCCAAGTCCCCCAACTCCTACTACATTCACTTTACTGTACTAGAACAACTCATCTCACAGGGTTGCTGTGAAGTTCAAAAGAGATGATAGACATAAAATGCTGTGAAAAATTTCAAGAGCCATGGAAATGTCAGTTTCCATTGTCATCACTTGAGCAAGATGGCGTTTAGCTCCAACATTCCATGTTCCTGGGATACACCAGCTTCCCTCTCCTCACTCTCATACTCTCTCCCTCTTGCTGTCAGAGAAAACAAAACTTCCCTCCCTCTTCCCATTCAGTAATTAAAGGAATTTGTAACCTGTGAAACCATCGATATCTATGGAGTGCCTCCTATGAGTCTAGTGCTTGGATACTTCACCAAAGGCAGTGATGAGACAAGTGCCTTCAGCTTAACTGTGTCCTACTCATCTGAAACTTCCTACTGAGAACTTTGCCTTTGCAATGTTTATAAGTGTATACACACATATGTGTACATATACACACATGTATATACATATATGTATATGCATGTATTTCTATCTATAGTTATACGCACATGCTGTTTCCCCCGTGTAATATAAGTTCCTTTAGGGCTTTCTTTGTACAGATGCTTAGAAAAATCTTGTTGATTAGTTGTTTGGTTGGTTCTGGCAGGGTGTCAAGGAGATAGTACTATCATCCTCATTCCCCCTCTGCTAGAAACTTGGACTCTTGGCTCAGATAGGCGAACTTTCATCTGATTATTCTAGGGAGCAGAGATTCACCAAAAATTTTATAAGTGTTTTTTTCCAATTACAAGGAAAAACAGATTTTAATATTCATTTTAAAAAAATTTTGAGTTCCAAATTATTCCCCTCCTTTCTCAATCACCTTCTCCATAAGATGTTTAGCAATTTGATATAGGTTATGTATGTGCAGTCATGTAAAACATATTTCTATATTACTCATGTTGTGAAAGAAGAAACAGGCCAAAGGAAAAGAACCATGAAAAAAATGGAAGTGAAGGTAGTATCTACATTCAGTCTCCATCAGTTCTTTCTCTGGTTGTGGATTGTGGATAGCACAAAAATTTTAGGTGTTCTCCTCACCCTACCCTTATGTAAAGCAACCTCCCTCTTCCCAGCTTCTGTTAACATGCCTGCTCCCTTTAGCGAGTAAACTCCCTGAAGACAGAAGTTGTCCTGCTTACTTTTACTTGTATCCCTAGTGCTTTGCACAATATCTGGCACATGTTGTTTGTTGTTTAGTTGTGTCTGACTCTTTGTGACCCCACTTGGGGTTTTCTTGGCAAAGATATCTTTGAAACTATTTACTGACTCTGATTGGTCTTTTCTATATCTCAGGAATCATGAAGTGGCTCCATCCTGTAGAGGCCAGAAAGCTTTGAGCAATTCAAACTGGGTCCAAGTAAGTCCCAAACACCATTGAGATCTGGGGATGGATGAGGCACTATTTCCAAGGGAAAGAGACCTCAGGCCTCCTGGCTGTTACTCCACAGGGGCAATGGGATGCTCAGGGTCTAATCCTGCCTCTGACACTTGCTAAAAGTATGGTCATGGATCAGTCATTTTACTCTGAGTCTTGGCTGCCTAGCATAGAAATATCTTTTTTTTTTACCACCATGTCCATCTTCATGGAAAACATAATAAAAGCCCCTACTTCCATAGTACCTTCAAGTTTATAGAGGCAGTGTAGACTGGGAGTCAAGAAGAGATGGGTTTGAATCCTACCTTAGACACTTACTAGCCATGTCACTGGGCTTGTTTCCTTGTCTGGAAAAAATGAAAATAACACCCACTTCTCTTTCAGGGCTGATGGGTGGAAGTGGGGATCCCTCCCCATAAGAAGAATGCAGATGCAGTAGATTAAAAACTTAGAGATCACTTAGTTGATTCCTGTCATTTTACTTACTTGGTGAGTCTCAGAGACCCTCATGTGACCTAGGGTCACAAAGCAAGGAAGTATCTGAGATACTGGAATGGTTTGCCATTTCCTTCTCCAGCTCATTTTACAGTTGAGGAAACTGAGGTAAATGAGGATAAGCAGCTTGTCCAGGGTTCATATAACTAGGGAGTACCTGAGGCCAGATTTGACCTTGTGAAGATGAATCTTCCTGATTCCAAGCAGTATTTTGTCAACTGCGCCACCAAATTGCCCCATAGTAAGCTCTTAGTAAGTACTTGGTCTCTTGGTCTATCTCTCTCTTTGTAGCTCTCTATCAAATTATCTACCCATCTTTCTGCTATCTATCTATGCATCTACCTACTGACCTATCAATCATCTATTTATCCTCCATTTTACAGAGAAAGAAACTGAAACTCAGAGGAAGGGAAATAACCTGCCCAGGGGGCTATTTAATTAATTAATAACAAATCTAGGATAAGAACCCAAATCCTCTGTCCACAACCTATGGTTCTTTTGAATTTATATACCCAGATGAAGATGGGATTTGAAGGTGGATGAGTTTTCTTGGTATCCTTGAAATCACACCCTTTAAGTAGGTTTTTGGCTTGGTGATGAACCACGTATCTTGTCGAAGGTCCTACTTAGGTGAATGAGAGACACTCCTTTCTAAGTGTGCTAAGGTGGGAGGGGGTAGCTTTTGGCCTTCAGCCCCCTTTGAGACTGTCTTCTAAGTTACAGAGAATTTGCTGTTTGCTTTCATTTTCACCCCAGCATAGTCATGGATCTTTGATGTTCTAAAGCACAGCTTGGAGTGGGACAGGACTTAGTAGAAGCAGACCCTGTCCTACCCTGCTGCCCTAAATTGTCCAGTTCAGGAAACGTGGTCAGATGAGTTGATAATTCCATAGAAATGTTAGTTATTATAACTAATATGGAAATATGTTTTACATGATTGCACATCTATAACCTATATCAAATTGCCTAATGTCTCGAGGGCGAAAAATTTGGAACTCAAGTTTTTAAAATGAATATTAAAATGTCTTTACATGTAATTAGAAAAAATAAAATGCTATTAAAAATTGTTAAGGTTAAAAAAAAAAGAAGGAATGTCAATTATTATTTAACCCAGTGAGGTAGGTGGTGGAAAAGATAGTTCTATTTTGGCAGCCAAGACTCAGAGTAAAGTGATTGATCCATGACCACACTTTCAATAAGTGTCAGTCTTTTGTCTCCATGTCCACAGCATCCCTTTGCTTCTGCGGAGTAAGAGCAAGGAGGACTGAGGTCTCGACCCAGTTAAGTCATTATCTTTATGGGACTCTGGGTAAGTCACTGAGCTGGAGAATAAAATGGGGACAGTACCAAACACCTCCTAGGAAATCAGAGGAGACAGTGTGGACCTCCCAGAAGGGAACGCACTCCAAGCAGAGACAGGAGGAACCAAGGCAGCAAGAGCTCGAAGGTAAGACCCAATTTGGCATGTGTGATGCGTCTATTTCCCTGAAATGTGGGGAAAGAGAACAGGTGCTTCTACCTTGAAAGGTTTGAGGACCAGGGTTGGCTGAGGTTTCTTAATCTGGCAGAAAGTTAAACACAACAGGAGTGAGTGTATTAAGAGCAAGTCCACCGCTCATTCCCTCAGGCTATGAATATTGTATGAGGAGATTTTGCCAAAGCTTTTATTGCTTCCTGGCTTTAGAAAGGACTTCAATATGATTTGTAAATTCTCACTGCAGTCCTGGGTGGGATGGGAGGAGGAGAAAGGGAGACTGGGGAGGGAAAGGGAGAGGAGGCATAGAATTGCTTACCATTTGCTGCAGTTGGGAGGTTCCCCCACCCCATCTTCAGGCAAAAAATCCTTGTTTATTCATTCCAAAGGAGAGTTATGGGAAATATCCATAGATTTCCCTCAGGCAGGAATTTGGAGGCATGAAAAGGACACAGAAAGGCGGGTTCTTAGGATCATAGATTTAGAGTTAGAAGAGACCTTGGAGATCATGTGACACTTACTATTTGTTTTGACCTTGGGTGAGTCCCTTGTCTTTTTGGTCTCAGTTTCCTCATCTATAAACTAAGGAGGTTGGACCAGATGACTTCTGACATCCCCTCCACCTCAAGAGCTAGGGTTCCATATGAAATCTAGTTCGTCCTCATTTCACAGGGGAGGAAACTGAGATCTGGAAACTTGCCCAATGTCACATGTGTAGCAAGTATGACTCTAACATCAGCACTCCTGCCTCTGTCCCACACTCTTTCCCCTCTCTCCCAGATTATTAGAAGTATGTTGACGGGCTTGTGGTGTAGTGGGAAACAACATAGGACGTGGAGACAGGACCCCTGGCTTCAAATTCTGTCCCTGTTGCTAGCTGTGTGAACCTGGAGAAGTATCTGAGCCTCAGTTTTCTTACCTATAAAATAAGGTTGTGAGTAAAAAGTTTTGTAAGCTTCAAAGTATTAGAGAAATGGGAGGAGCCATCTTAATTGACATTAATTTCAGAGAACTTTCCCCCAACCCCCAATGCCCCTTACCCATTTTATATGGGGAAACAGAGACAAGTGATTTCTCCAAGGTCATGAAGTGATGAGGAAACAGCCAGTCCTGAAACCTAGGTGTCCTGACTTTGTCCTCTGCCCTCCCCCCTACATTGTAATGCCTCTTTTCCAGAAAAAAAAAAAAGCAGGTTTTCCAAGCACTTCTATTATTATAGCCTCTCTGAGACAGAAAGAACCCTCCCTCCTAAGCTGAGACAGAGCCAAGGAAAGGTTTTTTTGGTTCTCTGTGTCCCTGAGAATCTTCCACTTTGGCTATTACCATAGTGAGCCTGCGAGGAATGAATGCAGAATTAAGGGGCAGCATCGCCGCAATCTGCAGCCCGGGACTATGTGCTTGATCAGTCAGTCACTAAACATGTATCAAGCACCTACTGAGTGCCCGGCACTGTTCTAAGCATTGAAAACACAAATAAAGGCAAAAGAAGGTTCTTGCTCTCATGGAGCTCAGTCTAATGGTGGAGATAATACATGAACAACTATGTACAAACCATGCTATATAGAAGTTAATTTGGAAATAGTCACAGACGGAAGGCACAGAGAGGGACTGGGAAAGGCTTCTTGTAGCAGGTAGGATTTTAACTGGACTAGAGGCTGAGATGAAGATGGAAAACATTCCAGCACGGACAGTCAGTGAAAACTGGAAGGGAGCTTGCTTTGGAAATCCTGTCTCCAGCTGAGGGTTGGGGGAGAATTGATCTCTGAATTCAAGGCCTTTTGGCTACAAAACCCGCTCTCCAAATCCTGTCCTCAGGGAATCCTTTTTTTTAAGGGGAGGAGCAGGTGGGAAAGGGGGAGAGATGAACCTGTCCTCCAGGTGTTCCCAATCTGAAGGAGAGCGCATTTAGGGTTAGATCCCAACTATCAGTCCTATTCTGAGTAAGAGACTGTCCTATCTTAAGTTTCTAGTCTGTGGGGAGACATTGTCCTGCTTTCAAGGCCAAGGGGGAAGGGAAATGTAACCTTGCCAGCATCAACCTGGAGGTCTGGCAGTCAGTCAGTAAGGATTTATGAAACAATTACCGCGTGCCAGGCACTGTGCTAAGTGCTTCAGATACAAAGGCAAAAACAAAATTTCTGTCCTTAAGGAGAGTATGTTTCTGTGAGGGGTTAAAAAATGCAAAAAAAAAAATCATTTCTACAAGGTATATTTAGTGTAAAGAAAAGATGATGTTAAGAGGAAAGTCACTAGAAGTGAAGGAAGCCATGAAAGGGTTGCTGCAGAAAGCAGGATTTGGGCTGAGGTTTTCAGAAAGCCAGGAAACCAGGAGGCGGAGGTGAGGAGGGAGGACAATCTGGGCTTGGAGGGTAGGAGGTGAGATGCAGCTTTGCCTCCAGGGAACACCCAGTGGGAGGGGAGCAGAATTTCTCCACCATGCTGCAGACTTCCTTCTTCTTACAGCTGTTTTCACTTTCCAGAGCCCCATCTGTTTCTGTGTGCGCAATCCTCACCATCAAGGTAGGTCTCATGCCTCCTGCATCAGAGGCAACGGTATAATCCACCACTGCCACACACTCAAAGTCAGCTGCGACGTGGCAGCCCCTTCCCTAATGAGGGGCAGATCCGGCAAGTTTGAGGTGACCTGATGGAGGAAAAGCCTTTGTCTTTGGAGATCTCCGGGGGTCACAAGGTCACCACCTCCAATCATGGTGAAAGGCAGTCTTCTTCCTAGAGGACCCTGGTTTCTCTGTCAAGTTGTGCCCCTTCAACTATTCTGTTCCTTGTGACCAGGACCCCACTATGTGTTTAGGGGCACAATTTACCTGAGGAAATGTCAGGTATAAACTCTAAAGTAATCAAGGATACTTTCAACGGAATATCATAGACAAACCACCAACTTCCTCTTTTTTTTTTTTTTCAAAAGTGAGGGGACCAGAAGAATGTAGAATAGTGTGATGTATTCTACTAGACTGCTGCTTTTCTCTTTCATTTTTAGTACATTACAAGTACATTTAGTACATTAGTGCCTTGAAGGATGGAGGAGAGGGGATGGATATATCCAGAAATGATTGTGTTGTAAAAACAAAATACCAATAAATTTTTTTAAAGTACCTACTCTGGAAGTGAGCAGGACCAGGAGAACATTGTATGCAGGAATAGCCACATGGTGCAGTGATCAACTATGACAGACTTAACTCTTTTCAGCCATAAAAGTATCTAAGACAATTCCAAAAAATTCATGATGGAAATGGCTGTCAGCATCCAGAGCAAGATCTGTGAAGTCTGAATGCAGATCAAAACATATGATTTTCTCTTTTTTTTCTTTTGTGGTTTTTCTCTTTTGTTTTGATTCTTTTTTGACAACATGACTAATGTGGAAATGTTTAACATGATTGTACATGTATGACCTATATCATATTGGGGAGGTGGTAGGGGAAGAAGAGAGGGAGAAAAATTTGAAACTCAAAATCTTATAAAAGTAATGTTGAAAACTATCTTTACACGTAATTGGAAGAAACAAAATGCTATTAAGCACAAAAAATATCGACTCTGTATGTGATCCTGTGTTCAGCACTTATGGGAGATATAAAGAGGAAGAAGGCATCATCCTTGCCCTCAGGAAGCTGATAGAGAACATTCAAGTCAATTGGAGAAACACATGTTAAAATTAGAGTCAGGAGACCTAAGTTCTAGTCTCATTTTTGACAGTAGCCAGCTCTTCTACTTGGACAAAGTCATGGTCTCAATTTCCTTACCTGTAAAAGGAAAGGGTTGAATCAGGTCCCAACGGTTACTTGATTCTGTGGCATGAAATAATCCCACATCTATTTGTAGGGCCCTGTGCTACAGGAAATTGAACATGGCCTATGCAATCCCAGAACCTCGGATACTAGTAAATTGGAAGGGAAAGTGTTGGAATCTGGAAGATTAGGTGACTATTACAAATGTACAGGTGAGAGGTGATGGGAGGACATGAAGGAAGTTAAGGATAGTTGCAATGAGCATGGGAGACAGATGTAATCAATATATTGGAGAAGGAAACAAAATACAACAATTTATTACATTTGTGATGTGAAGGAAAGGTCAGAGGCCAACTCATTATTGCCAGGGTTCTGGGAAAACTTAAGAGAATAGGAAGAGACTCAGAATTCTTTGTCAAAGACAAACTGCTACCAATCTTGTGCATTCTTTCTACCTAAGACTTCAGGGGGGCTTATAACTCAGCCTAATTCACCAGACTTTCCACATGGGCATACAACACAGGGGAATGAAAATACACAAAAATGGGGAAAACCTTTTGGGAACCAAATGCCACCAAATTATCTGCTATAAAGAGACCTTGTCTGCTCCTCTCTTTCCTCCTCCTTCCCATACAAACAGCTTCACAATCACAGTATAAGGGGTGGTAGACCAGTGTGGTCAAACCCAAAAAGAAATAGAAGTCATCCAACCCTACTTAATCTCTACAGGTCCTATATTGACATGGAAAACCATATGTTTATTTCTTTTCTTGTTAACTTATTTATTTTGTTAAATATTTCCCAGTTACATTTTAATCTGTTTCAGGCCCTATTTGGAAGTGTTGTGGGCCACATTGAGGCAGGCTGTGTTTTCATCACACTCTTCTTTCCTGGTCCTTCCATCTGTCCTACCACTCGTCAATCTCCCAATGTCACACTGTACTATCTGTGGGTGTCCCCCATGTCTCTGTTCCGGGCCTTCTCTTCTCCCTTGTTTGCTTGGTGAATCTCATCAGCTTTCACAGGTTTGAGTATCATCTCTCTCAGATGATTCACAGCTCTTTTGTATCTGACCCTTGTCTCTCTCCTAACAAGCTTCAGTCCCGCACTGCCAACTGTCTTTTGGACATGATATCCCATAGACATTTCAAATTCAACATGTCAGAAGGAGAATTCATTATTTACTCCCAAACCCTCTCTCTTCCCAACTTCCCCATTATTGTTCAAAGACACTACCACCCTCCTGGTCATCCAGACTCCAGGCTCCCAACCTCGCTGGTATTTTCTCTTCATTCTCACTCACCCTCTATATCCAATCCATGATCAAATCATGTCACTTTACCTTCATAACATCTGCCTTATAAATGCCCCTTTCTCCACTCACAAACACAGCCCTACTTCAAGCTCCTTCATCACTTTCTTGGACTATATATATATATATGTATGTATGTATATGTATACGTACACACATATACATATCTAGTATCTATATTTCACTTTCAGTTTTACTGATATGATTTAGTTTTACATGATTCACATTTACAGATTAATTCTACTTTATGAGAGTTCTCATATAATGAAATAAAGTTTAAAAATAATCGTGATCTTCTTAAAGTACATGAAACATTTCACACCAGTATCATCCCTTACTATTTTAAAAAAAAATGAACGAAAATCTATTTTTTCTATTTACTCTCCCTACCTCATTGGAAGAAAAAACAGGGGAAAAAAGGAAAAAGAGGAAAAGAAAAGTTATTATGTGTTATTAAGTGTGCATAATCAAGCAAAACTAATTCCAGCAATGGTTATATATAAAATATGTCTTATTCTACACCTTAAATCCATCAATTCTGTGTGAGTTTGTTTCATTATCAGATCTTTGAAATTATGAACGTTCACCCTATTAATCATAGCTCTGTTAGCTTTTGAAGTTATTTATTTTCATAATGTTGTTGGCATTATATAAATTGTTCTCCTTGGATCTATTCCCTGCACCCTGCTGTAGGTTATATGTTTTCCTATATCTTTTTCCCCAGTTTTTTATATAATATTAAATATATATTAAATTTATAATAGCAGTGCCAACATTAGCTTACTTGTCTTACATCCCCTTCTGAACTTCCGCTGCTTTCTTCTGTGTATTTTTAAATGGTATTTTTCCCCCAATGACATGTCAAGACAATTTTTAGCATTCATTTTTTGTACAAGATTTTGAGTTCTAAATTTTTCTCCCCTCACCCTTCCCCTCTTCTGAAAATGGTAGGCAATTTTTTAAAGGTTATACATGAGCTTTCATATAAAATATATTTCCATATTAGTCACCGTTGTGAGAGAAGAAATAGATCAAAAGAAAAAAATCATGAAAAAGAATTAAGTGAAAAAAGTATGCTTCAGTCTGCATTCAGAGTCCATCAGCTTTTTATCTAGATGTAGCAAGCATTTTCCTTTTAGAGTTCTTTGTACTTGTCTTGGATCATTGTGTTACTGAGTCAGTCACAGATGATCATCACACAATGTCGCTAATATTGTGTACAATGTTTTCCTGTTCTGCTCATTTCACTTTGCATCAGTTTGTACAAGTTTTTCCAGGCTTTTCTGAAATCTGCCTGGTCCTCATTTCTTATTGTATTCCTTTACATTCATGTACCACAGCTTGTTTAGCCATTCCCCAATTGATGGATATACCTTCAGTTTTTAATATTTTGCCACCATGAAAAGTACTGCTATAAATATTTTTGTACATGTAGTTCCTTCCCCTCTTTCATGATCTCTTTGGGATACAGCCCTAGTAGGGGTATTGCTGGATCAAATGATATACAGTTTGAGCATAGTTTCAAATTGATCTCCAGAATGATTGGATCAGTTCACAACTCCAACAGCAGCGCATCAGTCAGGGTTCCAATTTTCCCACATCCTCTCCAACATTTATATTAGCCAATCTGATAGGTGTGAAGTGGTACCTCAGAGTTGTTTTAATTTGCAGTTCTCTAATCAAAAATGATTTAGAGCACTTCTTCATGTGTTTAGAGATAGCTTTGATTTCTTCATCTGAAAACTGCCTGTTCATATCCTTTGACCATTTATCCTTTAGGAAATGGTTTGTATTTTCTTAGACTTTCAATGACTTTTTTTATTGGTCTTTCTGTCCCGTCTCCTCCTACTCCAGTCCATTCTCCACTCAAGGTGCCAAGGTGACTTTTCATAAATCTGACTATGTAACTCCCCTGTTCAATGAGCTCCAATGATTCCCAGTTACCTTCAGGATCAAAAATAAAATCCTTGGTTTGGTATTTAAGTATTTCGTATTTAACCTGACCCTTTCCTACCTTTCTAGCCTTCTTGTACCTTATTTTCCTTCATCCACTCTATGGACCCTCTACACTGGCCTGCCTGTAGTTTCTTTGAACATGATACCCCTATCTCTGTACCCTTTGCTCCAACTGTCCTCCACCTTAGGGATGTTCTGCCTTTGAGTTTCCCTAGTTGTCTTTAATGTTTAGATCAAATCCCATCTTCTTTCCTGCCCCTTCCCCCAGCTACTAATGCTTTCCCCTTTCGGATGATCTTCACCTAATCTGTGTGTAAATTGCATGTACCTATTTATGTGTACATTTCTTCCCCAATTAGTAGGTGATCCCCTTGAAGACAGAGTACTTTCTATCCTCAGAGCTTAGCAAAGTGCTTGGCAAAAAGTGAGTGCTTCCTAAAGTGCTTATGGACTAAGTCTCATGGTTTAGGGTCTATCAATTAGAGTGGGAATAAAGGAGTTCTGGGTTAGGCAAATTCTTCCTCCCCCTCTGGAGACATTAACTTCATTAAAGTCTTGTCCAACAGGAGTATTTCTCAGCTGAATGGAGTGATGGGGTGAGGCAGCCACTTAAATAATTATCAGCTACCAAGTCTCTGGATGGAGAAACATTAAGACTTTGCTGAATAGGGAGAAAAATACTTCAGTCAGCACTGCTGTTTTGGGCCAAGTCCTGTCAGTAAACATCTTAATTCACATAAGGGAACTTCATGCCTTATGTCTTACTGGCTGGGATTTACCAGTTATTCTACTGGCTACTGGGAGTCTGTTTGTGAGAGCAGTGAGTCAGTTCTCACTTACTCGGATAAAACTCATCAATCTGGACCTTTTAATGTTGGTACTTCCCAAGGCTCTGTCCTTGGTCCTGTTCTCTCTATACTCTCTCATGCATAATTGCACTCATTTGCTGGCTTGGTATCAACCACCAGGTTCATGCAGATAGCTCTCACATCTTCCCCTGCAGCTTTGACCTGAGCTCCAGCCCTGTACCTCTAACTGCCTCCAGGACATTTTGCAGAGGCATCTCAAAGTCAACATGTCCAAAACCCTGCTCATTATCTTTCCCACTAAGCCATTCTGACTGTTTTATTTCTGTCTGTGACTTGGTAATTCTTCTGTGGTTTAATACCGGAGTTACAAACTAGACTTCTGGACACCATGCCCTGGAGGGCACTTGACTTTGCTGTGATATAATTTTTTTTATGAACATCCAAGATTGTACCTGATTCTGTCTGGTACACACAAGGCTACATATTGAGCTCTATATGGAGACTGGACACAGTGGGGCCCTGCACTATCTGAGGGAACCTCACCTCTAGGATTATATCTGATTGGCCAGAGGAGACTGTTTCCTGTGCCTTCTATGCCAGATAACCTTGGGACTCCAACTTTAAATTTTATAATAGGATAGATCACATATTGGTGATATGAAACCAGATGAAACTTGTCTTTTAAGGGTGGTCTCTTCCCCCAGATCTTTCCTGGTCATTGGTGGCAAAACTCTGAAGTCACTTAAGTTAGTCTTGGACATTCTCCCTCACCCTCCATGACCACCCATTTAAGACCCTTATTATTCCATATCCCATATATGGAAACAATTCTAAAATATGTTTCCCACCTTAACAAAAGATGTTGCTATAGTGTAGAAGGAAAGAATCCTGGATTGAGACTCAGGAGACCTAGGTCTGAGACTTCGTTCTGCCCCAAACTGAGAGACCTTGGGCAAGTTATTTCCCTTCTTTGGACTTCATCATCCTCATCTGTAAAATGAAAACACTGAACTAGAATAAGACCTCAAAGATCCTTTCCAGCTGCAGCATTCCATGTTCTGACATCTATTATAGTGGAGTGCCGATTTGGGGAGGTTGTTCAGAGGGGGTTGCACCCTATACTCTTAACATTCCAAGTCTTGCGTTTCTTCCTAGCTCTGCCATATCTTTTTTGTTCTGTGTTCTAAGGTGCCTTTTGGGTCTGACTTTCTACAACTCATGCTATCCCCTGGAGATGCTACGCTACTTCTCTCCTGGGAGAGAAGTCTCCCTTAATGCATGGTTTGTCTCTTAGCAGGGGTGGCTCTGTTCCCACAGGCAGTAAAATAATTAGATAGAATTTGAAACCCATAGTGTTGCCCTGTCTTCTATTTCAGGGGGTGAACTTTGTCTCTCTAAAAATCTACAGCTGTTGGTGAACAAATGTTCAAAGGTCATGAGAGCCAAGACATAATGATAAGCAGGTCCTGATCATTCCTAACGTGGTAACCACGGGATGATGAGATGAGTAATAAGAAAAACTCTAATAACTACGCGATTTTATTTTTATTGCTATGTGATCACAAATATCGTCTCATTGATTCTCATAACAACCCCGTGAGGTAGGTGTTACTATTATTGCAGTTTTACAGTTGAGGAAGTAGAGGCAAGGAGAGGCCAAATGACTTGCCCTTGATCATGTAGCTGGGAAGCATCTGAGGCTGAATTTGAACTTAGGTCTTCCTGACTCCAGGTCCAGCACTCTATCCACTGTACTACCCAGTACCTCCATAAATTGTAAAGTTGAGAGAGTCTTAACTTGGGGGACATGGACCCCAAGAGATCCTGTGAATTTGGACAGGAAAAGTTATAACTTCATCTTCACTTATATTTGGTTTAATTCGTAATCTTCTGTATTTTATTTTTATGTACTTAAAAACATTATTCTGAGAAGGGTTTTTGCCAAGCTGCCAAGAGACTCCATGGCACGGAAAAGGTTGAGAACTGCTGTTCTAATGGGAATATAGAAAAGAACACCAAGAAGAGACAAGGGGGAAATGCTTGCGCACAAAATTATGATATGAGAGAAAACAAAGGAAAGGTCTAGGTAAACTGTTGGGGGAAATTCAAAGGAGAAACTTTTTTCCAGCTGGAGGCAATGACCCTCAAACTGGGCTTTGAAGGACTTCAACACACAGAAATGAGGAGAGAACCTTCTTAGCAATGTAACCCTTTGCAGGACAGGTTCATCAAAAATTTATCACATATGGAGAAACAGAAGGTGCATGACACATGTTTCAGAACTCTGTCCTTGTTCAATGTTGCAACTCCAAGGACAGACATTATATATTTCCTTATATAGTTTGGTCATAGCTGGTAAGAGAGAGTAGTCTAGTTTGTTTGGAATGTAACACATGTGAATATAGAAGAGTGTAATATGTAACATATGTGAATGTAGAGGGCTTCATATACTGGTGTTGTTCATACTTTATGCTATCTGTAAACTGAGATCATTGGAGTACATGGATTTTAAAGATCTCTTCCTACTCTAAATCCTATAAGCCAATAAGGAAAGCTTTTGGATAGGGGAATGACATGGTGAGATTTCTTATTAGGAAGATAATTCTGGCACCTGTGTGAAAGAAAGAATGGAAAGGGGCAGGAATGGAGGCAGGAAATTCATTAGGAGGCTATTTTAATAATCCAGGGGAGAAATGATAAGGGTCTGAACTTGTATGGTTGCAGCATAAGAAAGTTAGTCAACAATCATTGATTAAATGCCTACTGTGTGCCAGGAACTGAGTCCCTGCTCTCAATGAGCTCGCAGTAGAATGGAGATGACATGAAAACAAGTATGTGCAAACAAGATATGTACAAGATAAATTGGAGTTGGTCAGCAGAGGGAAGGCACCAGCGTTAAGGGAAATCAGGAAAGGTTTTATTATAGAAGGTGGGACTTGAAAGAACCAAGGGAAGCCAGGAGACAGAAATAAAGAGAGAGAGCATTCCAAGCAGAGAGGAGTAGGGAGAAAATGATCAACTGAGAGAGGCAGTAGAGGAATAATTGACAAGACTTGGATTGATTTGATCTTGCCTTTGGGGACTGAAGAAAAAGGAGGAGTCAAAGATAACATCAACCCATACATCCAGGGGTACTAGAAGGATAGGAATCTCATTAACAGAAATAGGGAAGTTGGTTGGAAGGACTGGTTTAGAGGGAAGATGATGAGCTCAGTTTTGAACATTTTGAGTTTGAGTTACTATTGGGGCATTCAGGTGAGGATGATGTCTCATGGGAAGCTGGGGATGCTGGACTGGTGCTCAGGACTAGAGATGAAGAATGAAGAGTCATCTGCACAGAGGTGGTAATGTATGCCACGGGAGTGGGCACGTTCACCAAAGGAAAGAACATGGTCGTTGGTGAGAAGAGGGCTAGGTAAAGGTAGGACATGGATTTTTATGCAAGAAACCTTCCAGCAGAATTAGGGTGAGGAACAATGAACCTCCACTATAGGGTCTGCCCTGGACTTCTATGTGTCAAGATGAGGGAGTCTCTTGGTCAGTACTTAACTACTGCGTCTGAGATGATTTAGTCCTTCCTTATTCATGAAGGATGAGGCATCTCTAAGGGCAACAATGTCAGAAAGTATGAGAATATGAACAGAGGCTGACCAGTCTGCCCAAACTGCCATGGCTCTATGGGGATAACGTCACTGCCCCTCCTCTACCTTCTTTTGAGGGAGAGCTACTTGCTCAAAGGAGAATGGAAGGAAGGAAGCTCCTTTTTAGCTGATGTGTTACCTATCCCTCCTCCCCACCTCTCTTTCCTCGCCCCTGTCACTGTTATGGACAAGGGGAAGACCAAGGTACCATCTAGAAATGGCTGCTTCATAAGGAATCTCCATGACCTCAGTGCTAAATCACATTTTTTCCAGGAAGTTGCAAAGATTCAATTGCTCAGGCTCAGAACTCTATGACCTGCTGTTTCTACACCTCCCCACCGCCCATCTCAATTACACATAGCATCTTAGATCCTATGATTCATAGCCTGGGAGTGGGGTGGGAGAGGGCTTCAGGCCTGCCTTTACCCTCGTCCACCCACTGCCTCTGTACCACAGGGAGAGAGAAACAGATTAACTGATGGATTGATTGCCTGCACTAGTTGCTGGGACATGGGGCTGCTCTCACACCGTAGGGGAAGCTAGAGAGGGAGAGTGGGGGAGTAGACTGTGAAGAAAGATCTGTGTGACACATTGCACCTTGTAGACAAATTAAACAAATGAAGAATTGATGAGGATGAGCCAGATTCAGTGCAAACACTGATTAGTTTTTTGATCTATGGACTTGAGGGTTTTGAAAACCATCTGGGAAGCTCAGTTCTGGGTTGGTGTTTCCAATATTTATTAGTGAAGCCCACAACTTCCAACAGAGACAATAGCATTCTCCAAGCTCATTCCATGGCCTTCCTTCCTCCTGTCAATAGAGTCATCATTCTTCCAGATACCCAGGTTTATAACCTTGGAGTCATCCTCCCTCATCCTACTCCTTCATAGGCAATCAATTGTCAAATTTGGTTGACTTTATCACCATTAGACCTCTTATATTTGTTCCTTCTCCACCCATGTTGTTATCACCCTAATTCAGTCCTTCATCATCTCTTTCTTGAACTGTTACAATAACCTCCTAATTAGCATCCCTGTCTTAAGTCTTTCCCCTTGCCAATCAATATTCCACACAGAGGGCAAAGTAATATGCCTAAAGCATAGGTCTGATTATATCACTACCTTGTTGGTAAATTCAGTGACTCTATGTTATCTTTAGAATCAGTACAATCTCCTCTGATATTGCAAGTCCTTCATAAGATGGACACACTAGTACATTGTTAGTAGAACTATGAATTGGTACAACATTTTGGAAGACAATTTGGACTTACTAAATGAATTGACTTACTAGCTGGAATTACTAAAACGTCCATGCTCTGACCCAGAGATTTTATTATCCTACAGAAGTTGTTGATAAGAAGAAAGCCCTCATATATACTGAAATACTTATAACAGCATTTTTTGTAGTAGCAAAGAATTGGATATTGGGCATCCATTGATTGGGGATTGCGTAAGCAAATTGTGGTACATGAATGTAATGGAATATTACTGGGATGTGAAAAGTGAATAGTGATAGATGACTGCAGAGAAGCATTAAAAGACTTGTATAAACTGATTCAAAGTGAAGTAAGCAGACAAAAAGCCCAGTAACACAGTGACTGCAACAATGTAAATGAAAGAACAACCATAAAACAATAAAAAATGATTGTTACAAAATTGCAAAGAACAATGGCCTCAAAAAGGAGATATGAAAAGATACCTCCACCCCACTCCTTTGTAGAAGTAGGAAGTCCACAGGAAAGGAACACTGCATATATTTTCATATTTTTTTCAATATATTGAATGATCTGCTTATTTTTTCCCTCTTCTTTTTTTCTTTGAAAATATTCTTTAATGTATGGGACAAAGAGGTGGAAGAAATTTTGATGATGCAAAAACAAAAGATAGCAATAAAAATAGCAAAAAAAAAATAAAAGGCAAAGAAGAATATCCTTCAGAACCTTGAGGCAACCCACCCTTCCAAACTGCTTACCTTCACACATTCTGTTGTATTGCTAAGCTGGCGTCTTGCAGCTTTGTCCAAGATGGTCTATCTCCTGTATCCTCAAGTTTATACAGGTCTGTTACACATTTCTTTCTTTCCTCTATCTCTCAGAATTCCTAACTTCCTGCAAAACTCAACTCAAAGGCTGAGAATGAAGTCTTCCTTGGCCTCACTGCCAAGATGCTAATGCCTTTCCCTCAAACTGGTTCATATTTATTCTGCGTATATTTTGCATCTACATATGTGTATGCATATATGTATATATTTATACATATTGCATATACACACATTATATATCCATATCTAGAGGTGATCTTTAAGATGTAGCTCAGGCACCCTCTTCTTCATGAAGCCTTTTCTCATCCCCCTAAATGTTAGATTCCTAGTATTCAACTACTTTGTATATGTTTGTATTTATTAGCTTTATGTTTATGCCACTTATAATTTTATGCATGCCTGTGGTTTCTTCCATTAGCATGTAAGTTCACCGTGAGCAGGGATCACCTCATTCTTTGTACTTGCATCCCCAGCACCTTCTATAATGCCTGGAATAGAGTAGGAAAATAAGGGCTTATTAGTTGATTGATTATATATACATATATGTTGTTGAAGGCAGGAACCGTTTTCATTTTCATCTTTGTGCCTAGTATAGTGCCTGGCATCTGTTGTTCAGTCATTCAGTTATGTCCAACTCTTTGTGATCCCACAGACAGTACTGTTCATGGGGTTTTCTTGGCAAAGACACTGGAGTGCTTTGCCATTTCTTTCTCTAGTGAATTAAGGCAAACGGAAGTTAAGTGACTTGCCCAGGGTCATATAGGTAGTAGGTATATGAGGTCGGATTTGAACTCAGGCCTTCCTGACTCCAGATGGCGCATTCTATCCACTGAGTCACCTAAGCTGGTGCCTAGCATCTAATAGGTCCTTAATAAATGCTTGTTGATTAATTTCATCTCTCTCTCTTTTTTTGTTTCCCCTCCCTTGGCTTCAATGATGAATTCTATGCAAATGAAGCCCCACATGATTTCAGCTTGGACCTCTCTGCTGAGCTCCAGACCTTAATATCCAACTGCCTATAGGACATGTCACTCTGAGTGTCCTGTCCCATTGGCACCACAAACTCAACCTATTCAGGAGACTTGTTGAGAACAAGCTGCCTTCTCAACCCTAAAACATGAAGTTTTTCTCATTAGTGGAGTAGTAAGTGACTTTTATATGTCTTCTATATGTGCTAGCTCTTTTAAATCAAGGATGTCCCATTTTTCTATTTATGTCCCTAATACTTAGTGTAATACTATCCCCGTTGTGAGAAATTACTCCTTAATAAATGTTTTTCCTTTTCATTCCATGGTGACATGCTGGTAGGAAAGATAACCTAGAACCAAATGGGAGGACTTTGTCAGCACCCCTCCCTTCATCGTCCACACAGCCTTCTCATGAGACTGACTCTAACAAAGGTACACACTAGAAATCCCAGTCAATGTGACCAAGAACCCCTTTGGGCCTTGACCTCAGTAGATGCTCTATAAATGCTGACTGAGTTGAATTATTAGTCATTAACGCCATCGCACAGGTCCATTTGTCAGATAGCCAGCTGTGATATTCCTGAAATACAAATTCCTGTTTATTATTAAAGGTCATGCTAACTGAGATAGAGGCTCTTACTTAAACAAATCCAGTTATCCTTGAGAACAGAAACAACAGTAGAAAGGCAGTGAATGGATTTGCTACCTGTTCTTCTTTTGACTTTTCAGGGGTGGAAAGCGCCACGGGAGACTTGGCATGTTGGTACAACAGCTTCTGACCTTAGCTTGGTGATTTCCTTGCTGTGTGTCCTCAAGCCAGAGAAGAATCTTCTCTTTTGGAGGCATAGTCTTTTGACATTGCAATGAGAAGTTCCTGTTGTTGACCTGATCCTAGTTTGTTTTATCATGCCATA
>CM053769.1:7596272-7648882 GCA_028658325.1 Potorous gilbertii
CTGGGAGAGAGAGGGAGAGAGATGGGGAGAGAGGGGGGCATCATCTGGGAGAGAGAGGGAGAGAGATGGGGAGAGAGGGGGGCATCATCTGGGAGAGAGAGGGGGAGAGAGGGGGAGAGGGGGGGCATCATCTGGGAGAGAGACGGGGAGAGAGGGGGAGAGAGGGGGGCATCATCTGGGAGAGAGAGGGAGAGAGATGGGGAGAGAGGAGGGCATCATCTGGGAGAGAGAGGGAGAGAGGGAGGGAGAGAGAGAGAGGATGATGATGATGATGATGATGATGATTCCTAGAGTTAGAAGAGTTGAAGAAAGAAAGGATATAGGTAGGGGCAGGGAGATTACTTCTACAGGCTTACAACATCCCTTAGAGGTAGAAGGTGCCAGCAAAATTATCTCTATTTTGTACATAAAGAAAAAAGCTCCAAGAAAAGTTACTTACCCAAGGTCACTCAGTTAAAAAGCGGCAAAACTGTGATTTCCAACCAAAGTCTCCCAACTTCACATTCAGGGGTACCCTTTGTACTACATTATATTATAAACCTTCTTAGAAATAAAAGGAATGAGGAGGGAGGAAGAAGGCGAAACAGGGAGAGAAGGAACCACAGAGTTAGAAGGGGAAAAAGGAGGAGAATGCATTGAATATTATCTTTAAATTTTTAAGCATTTTTATTTAAAGTTTTGAGTTCCAAATTCTATCCCTCCCTCTCTCCTCTCCCCAAGAAGGTAAGGAATCAGATATAGGTTATACATGTGCAATTATTTGCAAAAAGTGAAAGAAAGAAAATTAAAAATAGCAGATCAGTTATTGAATATTACTAATAAGGAACTTGACTTTATAGAATTGTAGGATTTAAAGCTGGGAGAAATCTTGAAGGTCATTTAGTTCAATTCTGTCACTTAAAAAGAAACTGAAGCCAAGATTGGCAAATGTCACATTTGCTAGTAAGTGGCAAAGTTGTGATTCAAACCCAAGACCTCTGACTTGAAATCCAGTGTTTTTCTCCTTATGTCATGCTGCTGTTTATTTCCCCCATTAGTTCATCGTTTATGAGTATAACAGTTTAAGGCTGTGATTGGTGGTCCAGATTGGGGAGCAGTAAGTAGAGTGGGAGTTAAAAAGGGTTTTTGAGAAGAAATTTCAGAAAAGGATCCTTTACCCATTACCTCTCTTCTACACTTCCCTTAAGTCTCACACACACTCTCTCTCTCTCTCTCTCTCACACACACACACACACACTACTTGGTGAGAGTTAGCAGCTGGGGAGTCATTGGTAAAGGGAACTCTTTCTATTCATTCCATATGTGATATTGAGCAAGACATTTCCCTGCTATAAGCCTTAGGTTTAAACTCATCATGTCCCAAGCCAAGCTCATTATCTTTCCCTTAATTCTGCTCTCCCTTCTGCCTTCCTCCTAGTGTCACCCTTGTTCAAAACCTTGGGTTGACCTTTCAGTGGAGTGGATAGTGGAGTTTAGGGTCAGGAAGCACTGGGTTGGAATTTCACCTCAGGTATGTGCTAGCTATATGACCCCAGGTAAATTATTAAACTTTTCTGTACCTCAGTTTCCCTATCTGTAAAATGAGAATGATGAGATAATATATGGAAAAATGCATTTTAAAAACCAACGTGACATATCAATGAGAGTTATCATTATGGGATTTCCCTCTCTATCCATCCCTACTCCATATCCAATCAGTTACCATTTCCTGTTGACTTGTCCTCTCCAAAATCTCTCGAAACTCTCTTCTTTTCTGTATTTCAGCCCTTACCATCCTTACTACCTCATTATCACCTGCCTGAGCTATTGCCATGACCTTCTAACAGATCTTCCCACTTTGGGGAACCATCTTTAATACCATTGCATGTGCATCTTTCTTATGTGTGGATCTGGCCATGTTACTTCTCTGTCCAAAGATCTTGAATTTCTGCCTATTGTTTCTGGAGTAAAGCTGAAATTTTTATGTGGCATTTGAGGCTCGCCTTCATCTGGTGCCTTCCTCCCTTTTCAGCCTCATTTTACCCTACTGCCCTCCCTGCACTGACTGATCCAGTCAAACAAGCCTACTCCCTGTCTGTCAGACTCACCGTGTTCCCATCCTCCCATATGCTTGCTTATAATATGTTTCTGTTTTCTCTTCCTTCCTCATCTTTACCTGTTGTATTATGGCTCATTTTTTGAAAACCAGGTGAAATGCCGCTTCTTCCAGGAGAGATGGGAAGGACTTTAATGACCATCTAGTTCACTCCTTTTGTTTTACAGATGGGAAAGTGGAGGTTCAAAGAGGGGGGAGGGATTGACTCAAGTCCATGCATCACACATGTAGCAGAAGGATTCGAATCTACATCCTTCGAGTCTAGATCCAGGGCTCATTCTTCTACATCTGGTTGGCTTATCAGGGAAAGGGAGGGAAGGGAACAAGCATTTATTAAAAACCTACTGTACGCCAGACCCTGTGCTTAGCTCTAGAAATATTATTTAATTTGATATAGGTAACTGAAACTCATACTGACACTGCTGGTGTTATCAGGACTCTCTGAGTCTGAGCAAAGGGTATTGAGGGTGCCAGGAAAGTGTCAGGTGCTGACCTGGACTTTCACCTTGGCTCCCTTGAGTCACATGCCTGCTTTCAGTGATGCTGCTTTCCATCCTCTTAGGCTTAAAGCCTAGATGGGGAACAATGGATGATCAGGAGCCTCATCAGGAATTCCCAGGATAATAGGATTTAGGGAGGGAAAGATCATCTTAATTTTTGTAGAGTGTATGCTATCCATTTGCAATGTCTATATCCACACGGAATGTCTAAATGTATAAACCAGAAGCTCAAAGAAAGGCATTGATCTATGTCTCTGGAATATTTTTTTCATCTTAAAAATTTGAGAAGGCAGCTTGTTACCAACAAGTCTCCTGAAAAGGTTGAGTTTGTGGTGCCAACGGAACAGGATTATAAATTATTTTATTTACATATATAGCCTATATTGAATTGCTTGCCTTCTCAGTGGTGATGGGTGGGGAGGGAGGAAGGAAGAGAAGTTGGAACTCAAAGTTTTAGAAACAAATGTTAAGAATTGTTTTTGTGTACAACTGGGAAATAAGAAATACAGGTAATAGGATATAGAAATTTATCTTGCCCTACAGGACAAGAGAGAAGATGGAGATAAGAGAAGGGAGGGGTGTGAGAAGGGAGGGCACATTGGTGGAAGGGGCAATCAGAATGTGAGACATTTTGGTGTGGGGGGAGGGGAGAGATGGGGAGAAAATTTGGAACTCAAAATTTTGTGGAAATGAATGTTGAAAACTTAAAATAAATAAAATAAAATGTGATGCTGAAAAAAAAGAATGAAGGACAAACAACAGATGAACAGATAATTTTGTATTAGAGCTAAAAATCCCAGTTCAAAGAACCTTTTTTTTTTTTTAACAGGTGACACATTTGGAACCTAACATTTCCTCAATATACATTTTAGTAAAATATCTATGATAAATGCATGCCATGTACTTCAAGGAGAAAAAAAAAGACTTGATACCCATTATATATACAAAGTCATATAAAACATATGCACACATTAGCCATATTGGAAAAGAAAAACAAGGAAAATTAAGAGAAAAAATATGTTTCAATCTACATTTTAGAGTCCATCAGTTCTCTCTCTGGAAATGGGAAGGAGAATGAGCAGTTAGTGATAGTGTCACCAAAAATTGCAGAAAAGAACATCAATGAAGCACTTTAAAGAAATACAATCTAGAGAACAGAAGCAAGTTCAAAAGAGGAACATAGGGAAGCTGGACAGTGTTGGAACTACCACATTAAATTTAGTAAGAAACAACAATACAACATGTACATAATAGTTTATTATTTCACAAAAATTATCTTTTTCTGACCTTTATATGTAGAAATGCTCATGTTTGCTAATAATTTTCTCATTCATAATAAAAAAGTTTAATTTTTAAATTTAATTTAATTATTAAATATTAATAATTTATTATAAAAATATGAAAATTTTCTATACTATACATTTTATATATAGTATTTAAAAATAAATATTGAATAATTATTATTTAATTTTAAATTAAATTTAATTTTTAAAATTTAAATAATACTTTCAAGAGCTGTGTTTTTGTCCCTTGTTGAGCCCTTCCACCAATTTTCCCACAAGCATTAAAGAGCTTTAATTGTCTTAGCTTTGCCATGTAGAGCAGTAAGAGAGATGATAAGCTTTTTCAGGAAGCATACCCCTTCCTCCAACCCACATTAATTCCTTTTGGGTTCCTGGAAAGAAAGAGGCAGATTTGAACCACAGGACCCCAGAGTTAGAAGGGATTTCAAAGGGTACCCAGTCTAACCTGTGCTTGGAACAGGAATTCCCTCTATGACCTGGGTATTACAACCTTTACTTGAGCACCTCTAGTGATGGGTGGATCACAACCTTCTGAGATAGCCCATTTGACTTACACGGCTCTAATTTTTAGGATTTTCCTTATGTTGGGCAAAATCTATAAACCTGACTTCCTCCAGATTTATAGATCTGGGTGAAGATCACAGCAAACAGCTCCAGGTTGACTCACTGAACAAAGCAGATATATCCGAACAGCTTTTTGCTTACCAGAATACTGCTATAGAAGCAGATGTCAGTATCTCTTTCTTCTGCAGCAAAGCAGCTGCAAAGCCTATCTTTCCCCTTTCTTAAAATAGGATAGCAGAGAGCAATAGACATTTCTGAGAGGCTCCACTTCGCCAATTCTAGATGATGCAAAAGGATAATAACTGACCCTGAAAGTTTCAATCCAATGAGCTGCTAATCACTCTTCAGCCAATAGAAATCCAGTGGCTGAAGCCTTCTGTAGGCTAACGTTCTACCTAAGATGGAGCTAGCTTTTCTGCCTCCTGATGAGTTTTCCTGCCCATTCTTAACTGCTTCAGCTAAGCTTTCAATGGCTCAAATCTGCCTCTTGGTAGTCAGTGACTCACTTCTCACTTGAGAGGTGAAAAGGGGCAGCTAGGTGGTGCAATGGATAGAGCAGGAGTCAGGAGGACCTGAGTTCAAATCTCACCCCAGACACCTGGCACTCACTAGCTGTATGATGTTAGGCAATTCACTTAACCCCAATTGCCTCATCCTGGGTCATCTCCAGTTATCCAGATGAATATCTGGATATCCTTATGTAAACGTTCCATATTCTCGAAACACATGATTTACAATTTATACTTTTGTAAGTCTTAAAATTGTTACATGCCAATGAGTCAAGGAACCACAATGCCCTACAGCTACAGACATTTATCAGTCTTATGTCTTACTTAACATTTTATCAGTTTTAAATAAGTAAAACTTTTTTTTTTCCTGAGCCTTTAAACCAAGGGTGTCAAACCCCTGGCACTGCATATTCATTTAGAAATGACAAGTTGAAATTATCTGTTTAATGTATTTTTATTTATTTTGTTCAACGTTTCCTAATTATATTTTCATCTCGTTCCTATGCAGTTTTGCAGGCTCTTTATAGTTTGGGGCTTTGAGTTTGACACCTGTGCTTTAAACACACAGAAGCGGCATCACTCTATATCCTTTAATCCTTTAAAGGTGACTTAATGGAATGAACAGAGCCAGGAGATCATTTTACACAGTAACAGCCATACTGTAGAAATTCTGATGGGTTTATGATGAAGAATGCTATGCATCTCCCGGAAGACCTAAGGGAGTTTGAATGTAGATCTAAGTATGCTTTTTTCTTTTTTTAACTTTCTTTTCCTTTCCTTTTTCCCCCCTCTTTTTGGTCTGTGTTCTCTTTTGCAACTTGGCCAATATGGAAATACGTTTTGCATGACTACACATGTATAATCTATATCAAATTGCTTGCCTTTTCAAGGAGGGGGGAAGGAGAGGGAGGGAAATATGGAATTTAGAACTCAAAAATTATAAAAAATAAATGTTAAAAATAATTTTTATGCATAATTGAGAAAAAATAAAATAAAAACTTTTTTTGAAGTGAGTTACACCTTTATATTTATGCCACAGATTTTCTGCCTCCTTTTTATTCAAACTGTTCACAGATTATCTGAAATTTTTTTATAACATATAGATTCTACCAGTTTTTATTTAAAAATCAGTTTTAGGCATCACACTATTCACTTACAAACTTTACATTCTATGTTTTACATCCTTGACCATTTGATTTAATTATATTTTCTTACGCAAAGTTAATCGTGGTGACTCTCTCAGCACCGGAATGCTCCACATGACAGGCAGTGCCCTAAAGGCAAGGGTATGCTCTAGCCTATCAGAAGTTAGCAAACGCTACAATCACAGCTTGTTTTATTGCTTTGCAGACTGCCTAGACTTAAGGAAGTGAGGGATAAAATGTTAATAATGCAGATTAACTTAAAAGCATTTCATTCATTTTTAAAGCACAGGTCGTTAAACATTTACTAGCCACTCCCTGCTTAAAGGGGATGCATTTGAATGTATGAATGGGATACTACATGGATCAAATGTAATTTTTGAACATTTCAGTCACTGAAGTGATAAAATGCATGTGAAAAACACTGATTCCATGGCAAACTCAGTTTTACCTCCCCAGTACACACGACATTCTTATGAGGCAGACTTTCTAAGTATTATATCCATTTTATAGATGAGGAAACCCAGGTTTGAAGCAAATTTGTTTTTACACAGTAACCACATAAGAGTATCTGAGTCTCCAAATCATCCTGAGAATCCCTTTCCTCTTTGTGTTCCTCCTCTCCAGCCCCCTAGGGATTGTTATTACCAGGACTCTCAGTGGGTGGGGCACCCCACAAAAATGCAGAGGAGACTCAGGGTTTGATTTCTCTACCACCAATTTTTTTTTTCTTATCAGGTCTCTCTACCTTATTTCTAGTTAGTTTTATTCCAGGTACCAACTCCTCTCCTAGCTCCTATAGTGCTATGTTTCCCTTATCTCTTCTGGTGCTACCCGATCCCTTTCTCACTCTACTTTGGATTATACTCATCTCTGCATAGTTTATATGCCCTTTCCCACCACCCTCATAATGTGGTTTGGGGTTCTGGAAATCCTGAAATGTCAGGTGACAGGGAGGTGTCTTCCTGGAATGAATTCAGGCACTCAAACCTGTTTCCAGTCAAGTAACAAGGTTTATTGGAAACACTGGCAAGGTTCCTAGTTAACTTGCAACTTGTGAGGCATGAGACTGATGCTTATATACAAAAAAGGAGAATGAAAGGCTGTGGATGGGATGAAGGAGTGGTCGGTGTATTCGAGTAGTCTGGGGTGAGCCCAGAGCACAGTGAAAGGATGTAAAGTGAATTAGGTGATTTAGGTGCTCTAGGTAGGCTGGGGTGGACAGGTGCATTAAGCAGAGGCACCAATGATCTGGGCTGCTGCTGCATGGGAAAATTCAGGGACTGGTTGCTTTCAAAGACCTGGTCAGATCCCATCACCCCATCACTCACTCCCAACTAAATTTCTTGAGATCTGGAACTGTGTCATCTTTTTAGCACAGTATCTTGATCACAATGAGTGTTCAGTAAATGGTTGTTTATCCTGTTAAACTGTTTATAGAACAGACACATAACCTGGCTCAATGTTCTGCCTCTCATGGGAGCAGGGTCTGCTGGGCACATTGCCCCAATAAATGCTTTTCTTTAACTTGGAGACAGTCCAAGTGAATTCTTTCAGGACAGATAGGACTCATGTGCCAATTCTTTGTCATTAAGGTGCACCCCCAACATTTTGAGCTGCCTGTGAACCCAACACTATGACTAGGTGATTTCTGAGCAGCTCTAAATTCAGTGGTTCTGTGCTCCAGCTTCAGGGAGTTCACAGACTGGGCAAGGCAGATGCTGACCTGAAAACTTGGTTAGAGAAAAGGCAACAGGCTAAATGCATACATGTTACGATTTAATTCATTAAACAATTCCCAATAAAGACAACGGTTACATAGTGCTGTGGAGCCAGGATCAGAACTGGCTGACTTAGTACAGAAATTGACTGTCTTAAGTACATTTTGCCTGCAGGAAGGAGTTCTCTTAGATAAACACATTGTAGACAAAGTGGCATCAACTGGGTTTTATGACCCCAGGCCATAGGCATCTTCCTTCCATAGTATGCCTTTGTGATTTAAGATAAAGAAAAGACAAAGGCCCATCACCCAGATAACGGATCCTGTCCTAACAGGCCTTTGAAGTTGTGGTATCTTAACAGAGTTGACAAAGCTGAAGTTACAACCCAAGCCTTATCACTAAGATGCCAGAAGAAGGGTCTGGTAAGGAAGTCGCATTTGCTTGACAAAAGGCATCCTCTAAACAAAGGAGACTGTTAGGTCCACGCTCTTCTTAATTCAAACTTTTGGCCCTTATTAAAGTCTAAAATTTATATTAAATATTATCACAGAGAAGAAGCACACTCAGGCTTCCCTTAGGAAGTTCACCATCTATGAAATGAAGGAGGGTCCCAGATTGAAAACAGCAAGATTTCACATACTTGCATTGTGCGCATATCTTTTACTGACTACTGGTTCTGATTATAGAAATTCGCTATAAAAAAAAAAGCAGAGAAATGATTACATCAAGAATAAGAGGAAAAAAAAGTGTTTCTAAACATGTAGTATCTTCTTCATAGCCAGGCTCAGGGATAGTCAGGTGGGAAACATTCCTTTTCAAAGGAACATAATGGGGAAACTGAGCTAGGAGGATCCCATCATAGATGAAGACTAAGATTTCCCCCCAGTTTTTCCCAGCTGCAGACCTCCCTCTCTAACAGTCATATTCTCTCTGAGTAGTTTGTGGCATTTTTCTCAGATGGTGGATTATTGACTATTGATTATTGATAGAATATTATGATCCATCAGATAACTCAATATCTGTTATGTTCCCAAGAGCTTCCACCTCAAATGACAAGTTTCACTTATCATAGCTTGGGGAAAAATTTACCAAGACTCACATCCCAAATTTAAATTTGTCCTCCTGTAAAAACCAGTCACTAGAGATCATTTCTATATACTTGGAAATTCTTAGCAAGCCAAGTTCATTGCTTAGGAACCCCATAACCCAAACCAACTGTTTTTCCCAGGACTGATGACCTTGCTCACACAAATGGTTTATGGGAACGTTGGGGCAAATTTACAAAATAAAAGAAACCAAGAGGAACACCAAAGACAGGGCTGCCTTTCACCCCATCTACCCTTAGAACTGCTGTGGACTGTGCTTTTTGACTGGCCCTGAGAACTGCTCTGAATGGGCAAAACCAGTCAGGGTAAATATCCTCTCCTTTACACTTACACACACACACACACCCACACACACACACACACACACACACACACACACACACACACGCACATGCGCGCGCGCGCACACACACACACACACATTACCAGCTTTAGGTTTCATCATTAAAACAATAACTAACAACCTCACAATTTTCCTAAGTGATAGCCAAATTATTTTATCTGTAACACAAACTATAAACTTCGAATGACATCAATTGCATTTCCAGATCATATAAAAATTATTGATAGAAGGGTGGATTTACCAAGTACAAAGGCTGACTGGCTTCTTACCTTGTACTGCATAACCCACCCCCTTCCCTCTCTTCCTGTGGCTGCAGGTGCTGCTTGCAGATGCTGTGCTGAACTTGCTTAATGCTTCCAGGTTTCTTGGAGGCCTGTGGGTGCCACAGAACCCAGGGCCACTATCAGTGGGGCCCCTGCTGTAGCTGCTGTCTTTTCCCCCTCCTTCCTTTCACCAGGTGGGGGAGGGTGAATTTGCAGGTGGTGGAGAGGGGAGGTTGGAATCCCCACACTGAAATACCCCCTTGACTAAGGGGGAAGGAGTGACTCTTGACTCAGTTTCTCTGAAAGCATCCATTTAAGGCTGGTCCAAGGACACAGCAAACCTAGGAATAGAGCTTGGAAATTCACAGGAGGTTTGGACATAATTGTTATCAACATTAAATTATTATTACAACAAATTAGTTTGCAGATGGAAATTTCGTAGGCCTTCTAAAAATCACCCCCAAGATTTGCAAAGCATTTCTACATACAAGCATTTCCCTTTCTTAAAAACAACTTCCAATTTATTCTGATGTTAAAAGGATTACTCTCTAAACTTTCATGAAGTAAATTAGCTGGAAACTTTAAAAATTGGGATTTATCAAAACTAAGTTGGCGTAAAATGTGCTTTAAATAACATAAATCCCCAAGGCACTAGAACACACTAAATTCCCAGTTATCACAAAATTCCTAGTTACCTAAATTCTCTACTCAAAGAGGTGTTTGTAATGAGGAGGAGATTCCGTTTCTATAAGCCAAGCACATACCCAGTTAAATTAGCCTTATCATAATAACAAAGTTTAAATATATTCCCATATTCCTCCCCTCCTTTTACAATTCCCCACTCCGATGAATCTTTTCTTCTACTTCCTTAAAGAGTTGGAGTTCCCTATCTCTTTTACCTAGGAGACTTATCAGATAAAGAGCCTCCCTAAACATCCCAACTCTGGGTTCCCTTCCTCCCGGGGATTTCCAGCTGCATATCCTAGGACTGCCATTTTTGACCCCATTAAAGAGACCTAAGGAATTTGGTTTAATGCTGACTGGGTGTGGTCAGTCTCTTTAAGTCTTGGAGACCAAGGTTCTTACTAGACTCGTCCCTCTTTCAGAGTAAGCAACCTGGAAGGGAGTTCCTAGACACAGAAGGAGACTAATCCATACGTCAAAGTCTGAAGCTAGTGTTCTCTAGGGCCATAGAAGATGAGCATGGAGCCCCTTTGCACCAACTGCCCCTCCCCACCAGCCTTTCTGGCTGCTAGGGTGCCCCGATTCCAGCGAGGTCTTACTTAAGCTTAGTGTTCTTAGACTTACTGAATCACCTTCCACCACAGCATCCCACCGAGGGAAAGGATAAGATGAGGCTTCCTGAACGAGGAGTCCCTTGAGTTAAGGTAATCTCCAGAAAGCAGCATTGTGCCCCTTTGTACCCCTAGCCTAGCTGGCCAGCTGCTAGAGGGTCCAGCCCAAAAAGAAGTCTTACCTAAGATCAGTCTGAGCCAAAGGACAGATGTCCATACCAGAGTCACCAGAATGGTGAAGAATATGCATGAATCATCGTATCTGTCCTGAAAGACTTCATTCAAACTGTCTCGATGGCATTTATTGGGGTGATGCACCCAGTGGGCTCTGTTCCTTATGGGAGGCCAGAGCACCCAGTGAGGTTAGGTGTCTGCTCTATATACAATTTGACCGGATGGTGGGGGGGGGAGGAGCAGGAAAAGGGGAGGAGAAGAGCTGTTCTGGAACGTCAGATACTTGGGGATGCTTTGTGAAAACACGAAGATAAGCCCATGGTAGGGGGCTTCTAGAGTCTTCTTGATCACTTTCCTGGCTGGTCACTTCCTGTATCTTGCCTCATATCTCACATCCTGCCTCCTGCTTGCTCCATCTGCCTCCAGCACTCCTGTCTGCCTGGCCTCATCAACATTTCCTTGCATTTAAGGGTGAGGGCTCTGAGAGGGAAAGGGCCTTGCTCAAGGTCACACACATGGCCAATACAACAATGTGCAACTTGGTCATATGCTGGTGACCAGGAATATTCCCAGAAATAATTCTTCTTCTTCAGTGTTAATTTAGGATCAGAGTTTTAGAGCAGGGAGGCACCTTGCAAGTATTTGAGTCCAACCTCTGTTTTTACAAATGAAGAAACTGAGGTCCTGAGACAGGAAGGGACTTCAAGATCAGACAGGTAGGAAGGAGGAAGAGTTGAGATTTGAACCCAGGACCTTAGACTCCAGATCCAGCATTCTTTCCACTGAGTCACAGTGTCATTAGGCCTAGGAGGGATCTTAAAGGTCGGCCTTTGAATTCAAATTTTATGTCAGTCGCTTCATAGCTGTGTGACCATGGGCAAATCACTCAACCTCTCTGGGTTTTCCTTTTCTCCCCTGTAAAATGAGGGGAACTGGACTGAGTGCTCTCTAAGGTTTCTTCTGGCTCTAAAACAGATGTCCATACCATCTGCAACCTTAGTCTGATCCTTTCATTTTGTAGATGGGAAAACTAAGGCACAGAGAGAGTGAGGGGCTTACCCAAAGTCACACAGCAAATCAGGCCTTCAAATCTGGGTCTCTTGATTCTTAAGCAATTTCTGTAATACTGTAGCAATACCCACTGGGATTGCCAGGTCTGTCAAGAGCCAGGGTGTCTGAGTGGATACAAAGGGGTCTGAATCCCAGCTCTGGCACAAACTTGGGCCAGTCTCCCCTCTCTCTGCCTCATTTTTTTTCTTCTATAAAATAACCTTTTAGGCTAAACCAGTAATTCTCAAAGAGTGGGGTAGGAACCCCTGGGGGTGGGGAGGTGTCTACAAGGTGAAAACTATTTTCATAATAATTCTAAGGTATTTGCATTTCTAATATGGTTAAGGTTAAGTATTGCCAGGTATAGGTATAACCTGGGCTGTACTAGAGTTAGTTCATATCAGCCCCTAAGAGCAGATTGTTCCATTTTTAGTGGGACCATTTATACCTTTGAAATGGGTAAATGCCATCAATCTGGGCTTGATTTATTATTTTGTTAACTGTCTAAACTTGAGAAAATGAGGGAGAAAATGCAGATTCAACTTAAATGTATGTTGTAGGTACTTTTTTTTCTCAGAGAGCTGGATGTTAAACATTTACCAGCTGACTTCTAGATACAATCCATGTAAACAAAAACTCTTCAGGAGAGTGGTTCCTTAATAATTTTAAGAATGAAAAGGGATCTTGAGACTAAGAAAAATCTGAGAGCTGGTAGACTAGAGGACACCTTCTAAATTCCCTGCCAGACTTAGGTTCTGTGAATTTTATGAATGCTAAGACTGAAGGCTGTTAGGCTAACCTCCCCAGGCCCTGGAAGATGCTTGCTCCTGCCTGCAGATAAACAGATTCTCTTTCAGTTTAGCTCTAACAAGCATCACCACTTGTTGGCGAGCATAGCATGAGAGCCTGAACGTATGAAGGCTGACCCAAGCATGGGCGGAGCTCCAGAGTCCCTGTATTCCCTGCATGGCCTGATCCCCAGGGCCATCTGTGCCCTGGGAAACCAGGTCACACCAGAACCATTGAAGGATGCTGGGAGGCTTAGCCTAGATCAGAAAAGACTTGAGAGAGCATGATCATTGCCTTCAAGCATCTGCAGGGCTGTCATGTGCAAAAAGGGATTCTGTGGGCTCTGCTTGGCCCCTGGGGATGGGGGATGGGGGGAATGGGGAGGGCCTAGAACTAGGAGAAATTGGGTCGACTTCAGAGGAAGGTTAGGAGACAGCAGAGCTGTCACCACTTCTACGAGCTAAGTCAGGAGAACCAAGCCAATGTCGCCATGGTCCAGGAATGGATTCTTTGTCTCCTTCTCCTACTTTCAGCCTACTAACCTGGAATCTGCCGCTATTTATCCAGCAGTGCTCAGCTCGGTGCCTGGCACATAGGGAGAAGTTTAATAATTGCTTATTAATTTGACTTACTCTTCTGCCTCACACCTCTACTCCAATGCAACAGACAGCACTCTATTGCCTTTGAACTGAGACCGGACAAAACTGCCTTTGCTATACTAGACAAAGTCTGGGACTGGGGCCTCAGACACCAGAACTCTTGTCCTGGCCTCTCACACCAGGTCCAATTCCTCCTCTTAGTTGGTGCTTGAGAAAGAACTGACCCTGATCCAACCAGTCTGGAGAATAATTTGGAATTGTTCCCAGAGAGCTATAAAACTGTGCGTACCCTTTGATTCTGCAATACCACTACTAAGTTTGTATCCCAAAGACATCAAAGGAAATGGAAAAGGAACAATTTACACAAAAACATTTATAGCAGATATTTTTTGTGGGGGTAAAGAATTGGAAATTGAGGGGATGCCCATCAGTTGGGGAATGGCTGAACAAGATGTGGGATATATGGTTTCTCCCATTCGTTCTAATCTATACAACATGACGAATGTGAAAATATGTTTAATAGGAATATATCTGTAGAGCCTATATCAGATTGCATGTGGTCATTGGGGAGGAGGGAGGAGAAGGAGGGGGAGAAAATTTAAACTTATGGAAGAAAACTAAAAATAAATAAACTTTTAAAAATGTGATATATGAATGTAATGGAATACTACTGTGCCATAAGAAATGATAAGCAGGATGATTTTGGAAGAACCTGGAAAGACTTACATGAACTGATGCAGAGTAAAGTGAACAGAACCAGGAGAACATTGTATACAGTAACAGCAACATTGTATGATGAACAACTGTGAATGACGTAGCTATTAGCAATGCAATGATCAAGACAATGCCAAAGAATTTATAATGAAAAATGTTATCCATCTCCAGAGAAAAAACTGATGGAGTCTGAATGTAGATGAAAGCATTTTTCATTTTCTTTGTGCGTGTGATTTTTCTGTTGGTGTCTTTTTTTACAACATGACTAATATGGAAATATGTTTTGCAATGATTGCACATGTATCACCTATAACTATTTGCTTACTATTTCCACAAAGGTATAAGGGAGGGAATGAGGGGAGAACTTAGGAAGTCCCTAAACCAATAAAATCATGGTTCTAGTCCCAAAAAAGTAAAAAAAAAAAAAAAAAAGAACTGATATCACTCTATTATTATGGCACCTTTAAAGGGTGGAGGGGCAGTCCCAGTCAAAAATATCATTTCACTGTCTTACCACTAGCAAATTTGCACTTCATCTCCTCAGCTCTGCGATACAGGAAGGTAAAAACTCTCCCTTCTCTATCCTCCCCATCCCCCTCAGCCCTCCCTAGTTCCCTATCCTGAGCTGTCCCTCCCTTTTCATCGTGTCCTCTGGAAACCCCATTTTATTACCAACAAACTTCTTTTGATCTTTGTCCTTTTCCCCTTTAAGCTGACAAATACTTGTCTTTACCCAAAAGACAACACAGCCCTGACTACCCTCTCTAGTACTAGATGTACCCTCGATTGAGACTCCCTCAACACACTGCATCAGGGGAAACATTAAACATATGTTTTTTTCTCTCTGACACTTTCAGAGCTTCCCTCTTCCAGCGATCACTCAGTAAACTCTTCCCTTTTGAAATTTATGCCATCCAGATACGTCATCGTACCAAGTCCCTGATGGCGGTACTATTTGCCAGATTCCAGGAAGAGTGAGGTACTTTATTCCATCTTCCTCTCCACTCTAATCCCTTGCTTTATATCAGAAGACTTTAGACTACACGTTGATGTCCTCTCAAACATACCGCCTTCCTTGTTCATTAACCTTCTAAACTTCTGTGAACTACGCACTCACTCTATGTCAGGGGTTCCTGTTCCTTGATCTCACCATCCTCATTATTGTACTACCTCCATCATCTGGAACGGAGACCCTTTCTGATCATAACTTCCTACTTTTTGATCTCAGCATTCTTACAATATGGAAGATGACTTCTCTTTTATTGAGGTAACAGAGGCCATCTATGGGAGAGATTTCCTCTCTTTGATACTTCAAAATCCCTCATAACACCCCCAATTCTCTCTCTTTTCATTCATCTTTGATAAGATTAATTCCTTATCTCATCTCCTCCTGTCTCCTCTAACAGCTTACCCCTTCAATCATTCATCCCTCCTTTCTCTAGGCTTTCCTGGTTCCTTTCCTGCTGCCTACAAATATGCCCAGGTCACTCAACCTTGCTGACCCCTTAAGCTCTCACCCTATTTATTTCCTCCCTTTCACAGCCAAACTTCTAGAAGAAGGGGTCTATACTAATTACAATTCCAGAGGACTGATGTTGAAACATGCTTTTCACCTCCTACTGAAGAGGTGGTGAATTGAAGGGGCCAAATGAGACGGTTTTGGACATGGTGGATGTGGGAATTCATTTTGCTTGATTATACTTGTTTGTTTCAAGGGTTTTGTCTATTTCTTTTCTTCTATCGTTGGGTAGAGAGGTGGGAGGAAGAGAAAATAGATTTTTGTTAACAAAAAAAAAGAAAGAGGTGCCTATAATTTTTGCCGCCACTTCCTTTCCTCCCATTCACTTATCAGCCTATTCTAAGAACCCAGTGACTTCAACTGAAACTGCTCTCTCCAAGGTTACCAGTGATTTCTTAATTGTTCAATCTAATTGCCTTTTCTCTCTCCTCATCCTTTTAAACCCTTTTTTAGCATTTGACACTGTTAAACCTTCTCTGCTTTGGAGTATTTCGTGTTCCCTGAGATTTCATGAAACTGTTTTCTTCTGGTTCTCCTCTTACCTGCCTCCTTCAGTTAATCGCTGTCATCAGCACCAACCCCGTCCCCAGCATGAGTATCCCTCAAAGTTCCGTTTTGGGCTCTCTTCGTTTTCTGTCTGTATTCTTCTGCTTTATATCATAGAAATAACAATAGTAGCAGCTCATTTCTCTAGAACATAAAAAAATACAAAGCACTTTTCTCATAACAGCCTTGGGAAGCAGAGAGAGAAAACAGGTAGAGCCTCCTTTACAGATGAAGAAGCTGAGGCAAAGAGAAAGCAAGTGATTTTCCTGTGGTGAGTGTCAGAGTGAGGACATGAATCCAGGTCTTCTGACTCTACGTTCAGTACTCCTGTCTGCCCCCTCACTCCTTTATTTTTATAAGGAGAGTAGAAGAAAGGGTGGAAAATAAGGAGGGGGGGGAATAGGCTAGATATAATATAATATACTGGCTCAATACAGAAATGGTCAAGAGATCAGTAATTTGATCTGATTTCATCCAACCCAAGGAGAGTTTGATTAATGGATTAAAGTTTCAATGTCTAATCTCTCTGCGGCATTAGAGACAGTTTCTGGCTAGTTGAATCATTTTATTAATAATGGCAACATATTTTTAAATAAAAGTATGGTTATTTGGCTGTCTCTGTTGGACCAAAGACACCTAATGGTGTTGGGCTCACAGTTTATGCCCTTGGAAGAACAGGTGTTCCTGAGGGTGGTAATCAATTCTGATTGGTTAATAGTTAATGAGAAAATGAATATTACAATGAGAAGCTGGGTTATATTACAATGAGGGTCTTGGGGTTCATCCCTTGGATCACCCAAATATTAGCCCTTAACCATCCTGGCTAGGTTAAGTCTTTTAGAAAGATTTCCCACACTGGTTGATTTTTGGATGAAGAAGTAGAAAAGGGGGAAAACCTTGGTCCTAATACAATAATTAGCTATTAATACAAGAGAGAAATAATCATTTTTCTCATCTCACTACAGCCATTGTTCTCTGACTTTGTCTAGTTTTGCCAAGATAATCTGCCTAACCTTTTAAATGACTTCCCTACTTCGATATCTCTCCCAGCAATGTACTCATCACTTAATACCTGAGTAACCTTCCTAATGCACGGCTCTGATCATACCCCTCTACTCAAGAAACCTTCCATGACTCTCCTCTGCCTACCAAATAAGGTATGAACTCAACCTAATATTCCACATCCTTTATAACCTATCTTTCCAACCCCTCATTACTTCCCCTTAGGTACTCTACATTCTAGAAAAACTGGAAAACACAAAACAGAAAACTCCTCAAGGAGATTTCTTTTCTTTTCCTTTTTTCATTGTTTTCTTTCACTTCATTCAGAGGGGGTATTTAATAAATGCTTGTTGACTTTCTGGTCTCATTATCTCTTATGGTCTCCCAGTTTCATGCCATTGCATATTTCCCCATGCCTGGACTCAACTTCTCTCTCCTCCTCCTCCATCCCCTGCTTCCTTCAAAGTCCGGCCCAAATGCTCATCAAAGTTCCCCTCACATTGACCCCTCCTAGGGAGGAACGTTCTCTTCCCATTCTTCCCTTAGCATTTTGTCTGGACCTTCCATTTTTTATTTTCCATTCTCCCTTGTATCACTCTTTCCTGTGTGCTTGTCTTTACCCCTTTACAGGGCTTATTGAGGGCAAGATTTGTGAATATATCTATCTTGTATTCCCTGTACCATGCACAGAGACTTGTACATAGGAAGCACTTAGTAAATATTTGTGAAATCAAATGGCATGTACCAAGGCTCTGCTCCACTTGGCATTTCTATCAGTTCAATCAATCAATAAACCATTTATTACATATATGCCAGACACTGTGCTAAGCATTGAGGATACAAAAAGAGTCAAAAGATAGCTCCTACCCTCCAGGAACTTCCAATTTAATGGGAAAAGAGGCATAGATGCCATACTCATCTTATGCATAGATGATACACAGCTGGGAGGGCCTGCTAACACATTGCTTGACAAGAGTCAGGATCAAAAGAGTTCTTAGCACCTGGGTTAATGGGTTGAAGCCAATAAGATGGTCTTCTCTTCTTCAGGAAACTCCTAGAACTGCTTTTGTATTTTGATTAGGTACTTAGCATTTTTGTTCTAGGTTATTTACCTGTATGTTATGGTTTTAGTTGGATGTGAGTCAAAGACTGTTTTATTCATTTCTTTCAGGGCTCTTGCAGATGATATGCAATATGGTATGAAGTAGATTGAAAAAGATGAGATTCAGCAGGGATAATATCTACGGAAAGGTGGCATGTATAGTGTGACTCGAGAGGCTTGGGGTCAGGAAGGCCCAGATTCAAGCACTGTCTCTGACACATGATGGGTGTTATCCCCCTGGACCAGTCACTTAATTTGAAGTGACTCTACCTGCTCTGGAGGACTCCTAAGTTGTAGAGTAGATGCATATTTGCATTGGTTGAGGTAGTTTCCTCACTGGAAGCTCCCTATAGCAATGAAATCAAATATTCTAAACCTCTCCCCTCCAAAAAAACCCCTATGAACAACTATGAAGATCTACTTCAAGGTTACAAGAGAAGTGAATATAAAAATCAGGAAACAGTTTAAAGAGACTGTCAGTGGAAAATACAGTATCACTTTTTGTGGTAGCAAAAAACCGGAAACAAAGTAGATGCTTATTGACTGGGGAAGAGAGAGCTAAATGGAATGGAATATTGCTATGATAATAAATGATAAATATAATGAATTCGGAGAAGCATGGAAAGACTTACACGAACTGATGCAAAGTGAAGTAAGCAGAACCAGGAAAACGATATGCACAATGAACACAATCAATAAATAAACATTTATTAAGCACCTACTATATGCCAAGCACTATGCTAAGCATTGAAAATACAAGAAAAAAATGGGCAAAATATAGTCCCTGCCCTCAAGAAGCTCACAATCTAAGAGGGGAGAAAACATGCAAACAAATATTAACAGACAAAGATAAAATGGGAATTAATTGAGAAGGAAGGCACTAGAGTTTACAGGAGTTGGGAAAGGCTTCCTGTGAAAGGTAGGATTTAGTTGGGACAGCAATATAAAAGGGGAAGACAATGACAAAACTTCAGAACAATCAAAACAGAATGTTGCCAAATTAGAAAGAAAAACCATGGGTGCAGAGATGAGATAGGGGAGGACACATCTCTCTATTTCTTTGTAGCATTTGGGATGTACAGGGGAAAACACTGCATAAAACATCAAGTTCTTAATGTCTTGATCAGTTTTACAAAATGATTTTTTTTCCTTCTTTCTTTTCTTTTAAAAAAATTCTTTTAATGAGTGATGACTCTCCAGAGGAGAGGAGGAATGCATGGGAATACTTAGGTGATGTAAAAACAAAAAATGAATAATTTTTTTTCAAATGCAAGGTGTGCTTTACTTTAAACAAATGTGAAACACATTAAAACAAATTTACAAAAAAGATAAACAAAGAGTGATTATTTACTTTAAAAAAAGAGTCACCACAGGGTTCCTTTAAATAGCTAGATCACAAACATATTTAAAATAGAATTGATTAAAATAAATTCAAGTTTAACGGGAGTCAATAGTGTGACACGACAGAATATAAAATGAAGGTCTGTTAATAGAAGTTGAATGTACAGAAAGAATGGGGTGATTGATAACCCTGTTGTCATCATTCCTGGTCAGACCCAGGTTTGAGTATTGTGTTCATCTCTGGGTCCTTCCTTTGAAGTTCACATTATCTATCACTCAATCCAACTGAGGGTGAATATTATCTACTGACCCTCAGGACATTCCTCTTTCTTCTTCAAAGACTTCAGTGCCAAGCTAACCACATTGACGTCCTCCCTTTGTCCTGTTTCCATACTGTAGAGACTTCAGCACACATATTGGAGCATGTCCTAACCTCCTAGTTCCTCATTTTGTTCAATTCCCATGACATCATTCTCCTCTCCCCCAGAGCTCCACAAAGAGATGGTTATGCCCTTGATTTTGCCACAAGCATTCCACTTTATCTTATCATAATCTTTTATTATTCTATCTTTCCCTATAGTTTCTGACCCCTCCCTCAGCTCTTTCATCCTCAGATGACCTCCATTCCCTCTAGCCCTCAGTTCTTTCTCTGCCATCACCCCCATTCACTGATTACATTCCTCCCTATCTTGATCACTAGTTGAGTCAATTCAACTCTATACTACCCTGAACTCCCGAAACACTTGTCCCTTCTCATATCACCAATAACATCTTGACAAACCCAAACTCTGAATTATACCCACCATCTGCTTTCGCCAAACCAAAACATTTTTTTTTTTAAAGAGAGACCATCTTTGGAGCTCTGTTTTTGTTCTGAACATGATGATGCAAAGGAAAGGGCAGAGTTCAGGTTCAGTCTGGAGTCATACTGGGGGCTACTGTTCCCTGGCCAATCCACATATGGAATATTGTGCTGAATTCTGGTCTGATCTTGTTGTAGCATGTTAGGGGCTACATTTTAGGAAAGTCACTGAACAGCTAGAGTGAGTCCAGAGGACAATAAGCTAGATAGATGGTAAATGGGTTACCCTTTGTCCTATACTGCTGCTGCTGTTGTAAGTGTTGCAGATGGGAACTGGCCTTAGCGTTCAGAGCATCTGAACTCAAGACTTGCTCCTGACACATACTAGTTGTGTGACCTTAGGCAAGTCATTGAAATTCTCAGTGCCTCATGCAAGCCTCTAACATTAAAAATTACAAAAGAATTGTGTATATATATTACATAGACATACATATATGTGAATATATGTATATATATGTATGTATGCATGTACATATCTGAGTTTCACACTGGGAGCTCCCTATATGGATCAAGACACAGTTACATGCCAAAAGAAAAGACTCCAGCAGAGAGTGCAGACCAGACCAGCATGTGGAATGCAGACTAGCGCCGAGTGCAGACCAGCATGGAGTGCAAACCAGCATGGAGCAGCAGGGACAGGACCCAGAATGGGGTCCAGGGTACTACTGGCAGCAGTTCCCAGATTCCTCAACCCACAAACACCACAGACAGCTTCAAAGGCTAGTGGGAGGGCTCTGGCAGTAGCCATTTTTGAGCCCTCCACCTAGAGCCCCTGGGGGAATTGAAGGGCTGATGTCATCTCAGCCCTGAGCTTCACCAGGGGTGAGGAGGAGCACTGGTGTGGTGGAGCTGGAGGCTGTTGTGGGGAGGGAATTCTAATTGCAGATTCTTAGCAGAAAAGTTTTTGGTTGCTCCCAGACCAGTGTGCAAGCCTGGAGAGGAGTAACCCCTCTCCTTTGATTGTGCCATTTTGGAGGAACTGAGAACTTACAGATCCCCAGAGTATACCCTCCTCTTGACAAAGGACTCAACATCCCACCCTACCCCACACCCCAGTTAGTCTCCTGCTGCTTCCTGAGACCTGATGTTTTTGACTCGCTGGGAAAATGTAGCTCCATATTGGGAGTGAGGTGCCTGGCTGGCAAAATCCAGAAACAATGAGTGCCCAAAAGTCAAAAGTCAAGTAACTGGCTGGGAAAATGCCCAAAAAGGGAGAAGAAATAAGATTATAGAAGGTTACTTTCTTGGTGAACAGGTGTTTTCTTTCATCTTTTCAGATGAGGTAGAACAAAGTATAACATCAAAGAAAGTCAAGGCTTCTGCATCCAAAACCTCTCAAATAAATATGCTATGGTCTCAGGTCATGGAAGAGCTCAAAAAGGATTTTGAAAATCAGATAAGAGAGATGAAGGAAAAATTGGGAAGAGAAATGAGAGTGATGCAAGAAAATCAGGAAAAGTGAGTCAACAGCTTGCTAAAGGAGACCCAAAAAAATACTGAAGAAAATAACACCCTTAAAAATAGGCTAATTCAATTGGTGAAAGAGGTCCAAAAAGTCAATGAGGAGAAGAATACTTTAAAAAACAGAATTAGACAAGTGGAAAAGGAGGTTCAAAAGCTCACTAAAGAAAATAGTTTTTTAAAAATTAGAGTGGAGAAGATGGAAGCTAATGAAGTTATGAGAAACCAAGAAATTACAAAATAAAATCAAAAGAATGAAAAAATAGAAGATAATGTAAACTATCTCACTGGAAAAACAACTGACCTGGAAAATAAATGCAGGAGAGACAATTTAAAAATTATGGGACTACCTGAAAGTCATGACCAAAAAAAGAGCCTAGACATCATCTTTCATGAAATTGTCAAGGAAAATTGCCCTGATATTCCAGAACCAGAGAGTAAAATAAATATTGAAAAAAATCCACTGATTACCTCCTGAAAGAGATCCAAAAAAGAGAAACTCCTAGGAATATTGTAGCCAAATTCCAGAATTCCCAGGTCAAGGAGAAAATATTGCAAACAGCCAGAAAGAAACACTTTGAGTATTGTGGAAATACAGTCAGGATAACACAGGATCTGGAAGTTTCTACATTAAGGGATCAAAAGGCTTGGCATATGATATTCCAGAAGTCAAAGGACCTAGGATTAAAATCAAGAATCACCTACCCAGCAAAACTGAGTATAATACTTCAGGGGAAAAGATGGTCATTCAATGATATAGAGGACTTTCAAGCATTCATGATGAAAAGACCAGAACTGAATAGAAAATTTGATTTTCAAACACAAGAACCAAGAGAAGCATGAAAAGGTAAACAGGAAAGAGAAAACACAAAGGACTTTCTAAAGTTGAACTGTTTACATTCTTACATGGAAAGATATTTGTAATTCCTGAAACTTTTTTCAGTACTTGGGTAGTTGGTGGTATTATACACACACACACACACACACACACACATACACACACAAACACACATACACACACACACAAACACACATACACACACTCATACAGAGAGAGAGAGACAGAGAAAACAGGGTGAGTTGAATAAGAAAGAATAATACCTCAAAAAAAGTAAAATAAAATTGAGGGGTGAGAGAGGAATATATTGGGAGGAGAAAGGGACAAATGGAATGGGGCAAATTATCTCTCATAAAAGAGGCAAGGAAAAGCCTTTTCAATGGAGGGGGAAAGGGAAGTTTATTCTCTTCGCATTTGGCTTAAGGAGGGAATAACATACTCACTCAGTTTGGTATGAAGGTATATCTTTCACTACAGAAAGGCAGGGGAGAAGGAGACAAGTGGGGTGAGGGAAATGATAGATGGGAGGGAAAATGGGAGGAAGAAGTAGTCAGAAGTAAACACTTTTGGGGAGGGACAAGGTTTAAAGAGAGAATGGAATAAATGGGGGCAGGATAGGATGGAGGGAAATATAGTTAGCCTTACACAAAATGACTATTATGACAGTCTTTTGCAAAACTACACAGATACAGTCTATATTGAATTGCCCCCCTTCTCAGGGGGGTTGGGTGGGGAAGGAGGAAGGGAGAGAAGTGGGAATTCAAAGTACTGGGAATGAATGTTGAGAACTGTCTTTGCATGCAACTGGGAAATAAGAAATATAAGTAATGGGGTATAAAAACCTATCTTGTCCTACAAGAAAAGAGACAAGGGGATAAGGGAAGGGAGGGGGTGACAGAAGAGAGGGCATATTGAGGGAAGGGGTAATCAGAATGCAAGGTGTTATGGGGTGGGGGAGGGGAGAGACGGGGAGAAAAGTTGGAACTCAAAATTTTGTGGAAATGAATATTGCAAACTTAAAATAAATAAATAAATAACATAAAAAAGACAAAAGAAAAGACACAATCATCATTATTTGTTGTAGTTGTCAGCATTTGGATGCTACCATGTGCCTGTGGTCTCATCAGTGTGGGCTTTCCAAGGATATATTTTTATAATTTCATAGACGGTCTTTGGGAGCGCTGTGACCAAAATGCATTCCCCTACAATGTCAGGTATGGTAAACTTCTCAGAATTCAGCTCCTCTGGTCTTTGGGTGGTAAGACACACATGTAGTTACCAGGCCTATACTTGATAAGACCTTTATAGTTTGGTGGGACATAGGGCTTGAACTTTACTGGCATAGTCTTCAACAACCCAGGGTCAACTCTGAACTGTTAAGAGAAGAAATACACATGCATACACACATATACGTAGGTACATAAGTGTGTGTATATACATACACATATACACACATATGATCTCTATAGCGCTATAAGGTTTACAAAGTACTTTCATCACCACATCCCTGGGCAGGAGATAGTGCAAATGTCATTTTACAGATAAGGAAAATGAGGCTTAAATAGGTGAATGACTTGCTCAAAAGACACAAGTTTGAAACCAAGTCTCTTGACTCCAGGTCCAGTCTTCTTTCCCCTACAATGGGCTACTTAACTGGAGGAGGTTGGGATCTCCCTGTAAAATGGATGATCCTCATACTCAAGAGATAGGTAGATAGACCTATACTCCTTCCCAAAATCCTCCCTGACCTACTATTTCAATAGCTTAACCACTCACTTGTCCACAATGGAAATAAAGTCAATGTGATGAGACAAGAAACTCTCTGGACTGTCCATGGTTCTGGTATGCTCTCTTTGCAGACTGGCTCCCACTCCCACCATCCCTGGCTCCACGTTCAGGGCAGATAAATGGATTGGCAGAAAGAAACAAGGTCTTCAGAAAGTATAAATGGGCAAGAATTGGAGAAGAAGCCGGTGATAAATAGATTCCCAGGTAAGAAATGACTGGAAAGACAACCCCTCTCCCAATCTTTAACACACAAGTAAATACAATAAAAACATAGAAATACCCCCAGACACAGAAACACAAAGAAACACAGATGCACATGCACACAAAAACACACAAGAACATACAAAGAAAGATTCACATACATACATACATATACACACACACACACACACACACACACACACACACACACACACAGACAATCGCAAATGGACTTCATCCCATGTCTCAATAAAGATATCCTTAGGGAATGAGGAAGGAGGGTAGGGACATGTACACACTTTAGTAAACACTAAAGACCTTTTCCTGAGAGCCCCCCATGGCCACTGACCCTTGATTGTGCTCCAACTCTGAACCTTGGAAAGTGGGGAGTGGGAAGATATATGTAGGACTTGAGGAATAAAATAACATTTCTCCCCTCTGGCACCGAACCCCATAGACTACCTGAGTGACAATACACTCATTTAACTTTGGTGGAACTGTCTTTTAACTTTCTTTGTATCCCATTGCTTAACCCAGTGCACCTTGCACATAGTAGAAGTTTAATAAGTATTTACTGATTGACTAATTGAAGTACCTTCCAACTCAGATTCTGCTAGGATGGGGCAGGAAGGATACTGCCCTCTCTGCAATCTCAGACTTAAGACTCCTTGAGGGCAGGGGCTGTGTCTTCCTCTTCTGACACAGGGTTCTCTGAGAACTGAAGGGGGACAACGCTTTGCTGCCAAGGAGGACAGTGCTAAATTCCTTGGGCAGGCCTATAGCTAGATTTTAAACCCCTCTCAAATCCTAGAGGTCTTGAAGGAGGCAGGGAGGAAAGAAAGGAGACTGGGAACACCAGACGTGATGCCCAGAATCCTAAATGGTGCATGAGCTAGTTCCAGCTTCTCCGTGTGTGTTTAATGCTAACCAGGCAGACAAATGACATTTGGGCTGTGCTCCTACAAACATAGTATGAGCAAAGAGGCCCAATGGCAAATTATAACGCAGTTTCAAATCCATTTGGAGGTGATTTGTTAAACAGAGATGAGTCAGAGTGAGCCCTGGGGAGTTGTGTTTTTGAGGGGGCCCCCAAATCATTCAATTCAATAGTCCTTTCTCAATCCATCCAGTTGCCCATCCCTTCCTTTGTGCTCAGCCTTGTCTCCCCAGTGGAGGGAAACAAGAGACAGAGAAAACCCTGAGAAAAAATTCAGAAAAATTGAGAAGGAAGAGGGGAGCTATAGAGAGGTCGATTTCTACTTGGTTTATGGGAAAACTTCCTTAAAATGAGAGCTTCCAAAAATTAGAATAATTAGTGAGTCTCCCATGTTTCCGTCATTTTTTTGGTCATGTCTGACACTTAATGATCCCATTTGGGGTTTTCTTGGCAAAGATACTGGAATGGTTTGCCATTTCCTTCTCCAGCTCATTCTGTAGAAGAGAAAATTAAGGCAAACTGGGTAAAGTGATTCAGCCAAGTCTTCTGGACTTCAAGCCCAGGATGCTGTCCACTGCACCACCTGGCTGCCCCCAATTTTCCATGACTAAAGATATTCAAGCGGAGGATGGATGATCTCTTACCAGGAACCCTGTAGAGGGGTCCTCCTCCAGTATAGTTGCAGCCAGATGACCTAGCTCTGAGATTCCATCATTCTAGAGTAGCAAATAGAGTGAAAGTCCTTAAATCTGAGACTAGAAACTTTTTTAATATAGAACAGAGAATGTTAGTGGTGGAAGAGACTTGAAATCCTCAGCCTAAAACAATCCTAAGAATGCAAACCAGCAGAGCTTTAGCAGACTAGAACACAGGACACAGAATGATAGAATGAAGGAAAGAAAAGTATTTATCAAGCACGTTCTATGTGTCAGACACCAACTTCAGCTGGGGCACAAATACAAGCAAGCAAGATAATCCTTGGCCTCAAAAAGCCTACATCTGATGGGTGGTCACTTTGTATAAAAGGGAACTGGAGTAGGGTGGAAGTGGGGACTATAGATTAGGCGCCATGGTGTGGAAATGGTTCCAGGCAAGAGAAATGAAAGTTCACCTATAAGAACCTGGGGTTCAGGAGCAGAGTCCAAATTGTGGTGGGAGAGGGATAAGTAGAATGATCAGAGTCCAGATGGCATGGTTTGGAAATAACTAGAAAATGGCATGGAGGCCCTTAAAACATCAATAGAAAGTCATAGGTGGAAGTTTCCTCATGATGTAGAATGGCAGAACTGGAGGAGACCTTGGACCACTGAGTCATCCTTATCCTCGACTGAGACAGGGCTCTCTAGCTGTAGAATCCTAGGCAGAATCCCAAGAGGCTACAAGAAGTTGCTCTAGAAATCGCTTGTGGAACGAGTGGACTCTTTAGGAGGCCAAGGGGCCATGACTATCAATCCTGTACTCTTGTACTCTCAGTGTTTGGCCTGCCTGGTCTCTCAGGACCTTCTTGGCTGGGATAGGTAGTTCAGGACTATGAAAGGAAGAAATTAAGGTCGAAAGAAATGAGCCAGCTAGGGGCAAAAGTGGATTTGAGTTAAAACTCAGCCTCAGATACTTCCTAGCTTTGTGATCCTGGGCAGGTCATTTAACCTCTGGTCTCCCCAGCTATAAAACAGGGGTAATAACAGCATTTACCTCTCAGGATTGCTGTGAGAATCAAATGAGATAATACTTGTAAAGTGCTTATCAGTGTTGATATTTCCTCAGCTGATACATTATGCCTGGCACACAATAACCATTAGGTCTTTGTTGTTCAGCTGCGCCTGACTCTTCATGATCCCCATTTGGGGTTTTCTTGGCAGAGACACTAGAGTGCGTTGCCATTTCCTTCTCTAGCTCATTTTACAGATGAGGAAACTGAGGCAAACAGGGTTCAGTGACTTGACCAGGATCACACAGCTAGTAGGAAGACAAGTCTTTCTGATTCCAGGCCTGGTGCTCTATCCACTGCACCACCTAGCGGCTCCACGCGCTATAAAAATACTAGCTGTTGTTGCTGCTGTCATACTTATTATATTGGAGGTAGCTAAGGAGGAAGTTACTCATTGAACTGAAATTCATCCGGCATTTACAAAGTACTTATTATTTGAAGGTCTCTTTTCTAGATGCTTAAGGAGAAACTACCTGTGTGACTGAACGAGTCACTGCTGGGCTCTAGTTTTTTATTTTAAAAAATGAATGGGTTGACTAGAAGTCCTCTAAGTCCCCTCCAAATCTAGGGTCTGTGATCCTATGTAAATTTCAGTGTCTGCTCTTAGGGAGCTCAGAATCTGGCAGGGAGATAGAAGACAAACACAGGTTAAAATATGTAATATTATGTGAGGAGCTGTTGTACATTCTTCATTCTCAAAGAGGACCAAAGACAGTTCAAATCTGATCTCAGACACTAATTAGCTGTGTGACCCTGAGGAAGTCACTTAACCCTGTTTGCCTCAGTTTCCTCATCTGTAAAATGAGCTGGAGAAGGAAATGACAAACTACTCCAGCTTCTTTGCCAAAAAACTCCAAAATGTTTTCATGACTAGTCAGAGATGACTGAAATGACCAAAGAACAACAAATCACTATTGACATGTGAAGTTTGTAGGTCACTAAAATGCCTGTCTCTCTTTCAGAAGAACTGCTATCTAAATATGCCTCCTTGATCTTTTGTGTGAAAGTGGGTTTGTTTTTCAACCCGTGTAGAACTTTACAGTTAATCCTATTGAATTTCACTATTTTAGATTTTGTCTTAACACTCTAACTTGTCAGCAGCCAGGTAGTACAATGGATAGATTCAGGATGATCAGTTTCAGACAGTTACTAGCTGTGTGATCCTGGACAAGTCACTTCACCTCTATCTACCTCAGTTTCCTTAACCAAAAAATGATGATGTTAGTGCCTACCTCAAAATGTTGTTGTAAGGATTAAAAGAGAGATTTGTAAAGAGCTTAGCACAGTGTCTGCTTCATAGTAGGTATTATATAAAGGCTTATTCCCTTCCCCACATCCAGATTTTTCTGGATCTTGACTCTCCTGTTCAACATCCTAGCTACTCCTCTTAACTTCAAGTCCTCTCACCCTGCTCTCCTCCTCCACCCCACTTCTGCAATGATGAGTGCACATGGCCATGAGTTCTAGACAATTCCAGTCATGCTCCCCTTTACTCTCTAGCCATCTTTTATCTTCTCACCAGCTATATTGCCACAAATCATTGATTCTTTTAGATCCCTCCCCTCTTCCCTCAACTCTTACCCTCCTCCCCAATTCTAGAAATCCAAAATCTAATCGATACTACCATTGCTACTGGAGAAGACATGTCAGTTCTATTACCCTATACCTCCACTTACCATTTCTGTAGTTTTCTAAACCAAAATATCTCTCCCTGGTCACTACTCCTAAATATGTATCATCTATTAATATATAAGCTCCTTGAGGCCAGTGGCAGTCTTGTTTTCTATATTTGTATACTCAACACTTAGCATACGGAAAGTACAGAATAAATGTTTTTCTTCATTTATAGCTATAAGAGTCCTAAAAGATCATCTGGTCCAGTAGCTCTCAAGATGAAAGGAATCCTAACCTAACTGAACTAAGATGTTTTTATTTCTACTATAGTTAGTATTGATAAATATAACCCATTTAAACAAAAGTTCTTGGTGGGGAGGGTGGGAATGGTCCTCAACAATTTTTAAGATTATAAAAAGTGTCCTGAGAGTTTGAGAACCACTCATCTGACCCAATCTCCAAATTTTACAAATGACGAAGCTGAGGCCAGAGCAGAAACACACTTGCCCAAGGATACACAAATGCTAAATGATAGAGTAAGATGGGGAAGAGTATGACTAGGCCCCTCTAAGCAGGGCTTGAAGGTTCTGCTTCTTCCCAAGATCTCCTGGCAGACTCTTCTGAGATCTCCATGGAGTTCTCCTCCCCTCCTCCATGATGCACTAACCAAACAACTGAGAATGACCCCTGCTGGTATCTGGGCTGGGCCCACCTGCAGTAATCCATTAGCAAGCACCTTGAGATGCTTATGCTAATGCATCTCTACCAACAAGTGGGGTTGGCAATATCCTCCTGGCTGCCCATCTCTTCTGTGCTAAATTCTTCCAGCCCTTCAAAATGCCTGAACAAGTCTCAAATACTCTGGAAAGCTTTTCTTGACTACCCCAAGACCAAAAGGATCTTTCTTCTCTAGGAATATTGTGTATTCCACAAAAATTTATCACTTGAGCATCTAGAGAATAGAAAGTCATAACTTTAGTATCTAACTACCATAGCAACAAACTACAAGCAAGCCTTTGGGGCTACTGAATGGGTGGAGCAGGGGTGATTTCTGGATCTCTCATCCCACAGACAGTAAAGAAGTCAGACAACTTATCAGAAAGAAATTACAGAGGTTGGCACTAGGGGCAGGACTCTATTGCATTGCCCATACTTGGATGTGGGTCACAGTCCTGCATGTGGCAGCAGGTAAGCTGGGACCCTGGTCACAGTTCATGGAGGAAAAGAGGGCTTATGGTCACTTACAGACTAGAGCACAGATCAGAAGTGTAGTAAACATACCTCTCCTTAGATCATACCACTTTGGAAGAACTGAAAACTTACAGGTGCACAGAATTTTCTCTGAAAACAGCTACACAAAAACCCTGAAGCTTGGAATACTGCTCTTTCCCCTGCAGAAGCAAAATCTCACTTTAGCATAGACTTAAAAGTCAAGAAATAGGCTGCAAAAATGAACAAACAGCAGAAAAAGATCCTGACTATAGAAAGTTACTATGGTGGCAAGGAACATCAAAACACAAACTCAGAAGAAGACAATAAAGCCAAAACTGTTACACCCAAAGCTTCAAAGAGAAATATAAATTGGTCTCAGACCATGGAAGAGTTGAAAAAGTATCTTAAAAATCAAGGAAGAGAGGTAGAGAAAAAATTGGGAAGAGAAATGAGAGTGATGCATGAGACTCATGAAAAAAAGACTCAGCAATATGGTAAAGGAGACATAAAAAAATACTGAAGAAAAGAACACCTTAAAAACAGAATAGGACAAATGATAAAAGAGGCACAAAAATCCAATGAAGAGAATGCCTTTAAAAATGGCATTGGCCAAATGTAAAAAGATATATAGAAACTCACTGAAGAAAAGAACTTGTTTCAAAGCAGAACAAAAAAGAGGTACCAAAGTTAAATAAAGAAAAGAATTCCTTAAAAATTAGAACTGGGCTAATGGAAACTAATGACTCCATGATACACCAAGAAACAATAAAACCAAATCAGAAGAATGGGAAAAAAAGAAAGAAAATGTGAAATATCTCTTTGGAAAAACAACTGACCTGGGAAATAAATCTATGAGAGAGAATTTAAGAGTAATTGGACCCTCTGAAAGCCATGATCCAAAAAAGAGCCTGAACATCACCTTTCAAGGAGTTATCAAGGCAAACTGCCCTGATCGCCTGGAACCAAAGGGAAAACTGAAACTGAAAGAATCCACCAGTCAACTCTTGAAAGACATCCCCAAATGAAAATTATCAGGAACCTTATAACCAAATTCCAGAGCTCCCAGGTCAAAGAGAAAATATTGTAAGCAACGAAAAAGAAACAATTTAAGTATTGTGGAGTCACAGTCATAAAAGGATAAGATTTGGCAGCCTCTACATTAAAGGATCAGAGGGCTTGGAATATGGTATTCTATAGGGGAGGAGAACTAGGATTGCAACCAAAAATCACCCACCCAGAAAAACTGAGTGTAATCCTTCAGGGGGAAAAATGTGTATTCAATGAAATAGAGGACTTTCAAGCGTTCCTGATGACAAGACTGGAGCTGAATAGAAAATGTGACTTTCAAATACAAGACTCAAGAGAAACATAAGAAGGGAAACAGGAAAGGGAATGTTTATATTCCTACATTATTGGTGAAGTTATATACTAATTCAACCTTTCTGTAGAGCAATTTAGAACTATGCCCAAAGGACTATAAAGCCATGTATTTGACCAAGGAAAAAGGAAAAAGCTCTTTATGTACAAAAATATTTGTGGCAGCTCTTTTAGTGGGGGCAAAGAATTGAAAGTTGAGAGGATGTCCATTCATTGGGAAATGGCTGAACCAGCCATTGTATATGATCATGATGGAATACTATTGCTCTATAAGAAATGATGGATAGCATGCTCTTAGAAAAACCTGGAAAAACTTACACAAACTAATGCAAAGTGAAATGAGCAGAACCAGAAGAACACTGTACACAGTAACAGCAATTTTGTCTGATGATCAACTGTGAGTAACTTAGCTATTCTCAGCAATGCAATGATCCAAGACAATTCTGAAAGGCTTGTGTTGAAAAATGCTATCCAACTGATAGAGTCTGAATACTGATCAAAGCATGCTTTTTCTTTACCTTATTTTTCTCAGGTCGTGTGTGTGTGTGTGTGTGTGTGTGTGTGTGTGTGTGTGTGTGTGTGTGTTGTTGTCTTTGACAATATGACTAACATGGAAATATGTTTTGTATGACAGCACATGTATAATCTATATTGAATTGCTGGCTTTCTCAATAATGGAGAGAGGAAAAGGGGGAAAAGGAGAGAATTTGAAATTCAAAAATTTTTTTTAAAACAAATGTTAAAATTGTTTTTACCTGTAACTGGGGGAAGACAAAATGTTAATTTTTTTTAAACAAAGAAAGAAAAGAGAACATAGACTATGACAGCTGAAGGTGACATTAGAGCTCAGATAGCTAGGAAAAGACTTAGAACAGAGATAATAAAATGTCAGAGCTAGAAGGAGCATTAGAACATAGAACTCAGCGCATCAAAACTGGGAGGGGGTCTTAGGACAGAAGGACTTTCATTCATTCATTTAATCATTTAACCAAGCCCACTGTTTAAGGCCTCAGGGAAGTCTAGGGAGACTGGAGGCAACTAGGGAGACTAATTTGCCTCCAATTTCCTACCTTCCTAAATAAGGTCATTGATTTAGAGCTGGATAGTATGTCAGAGGTCATCTAGCCTAACTCCTTTATCATTATAGATAAGCAAAGTGAAGCCCAGAGAACTGAGAACACAGACTGTGGAAGCTGGGAGGGACCTTAGAACACAGAATACCAGAGCCACAAGGGATCTTAGAAAGGAAGATCAGAGCTGAGGAGAGAGATAGCCTTTGGGACATAGAATGTCAAATGTTAAGAGGAAGAAAGACTTTTAAAACGTAGAACAGAGACTGTTCAGGGTAAAAGGAACTTTAGTGATCAGTTGGTTCAAATCTCATTTTGTAGATGAGATCCAGAAAGCAGACCTTTCCAAGGTCGTTGTGGCAGAATCAAAATTAAAATAAAGGTCTTCCCACCACACCAGGGTTACTTCTTCCCCTTGACCATTTGAAGGACAGCCTTGGGGACTCTTCAGCAAGATACTGAGAGGATCAAAGTTGTATTTTAGGAACATCGTCTTTAGACTAGATAATTGGTGCCCAGGTGACTCAGGACAAGCATGAGACAGTGAACTGAAATCGAGTGGGGAGAGAGAGTTCCCTTTCCTCACCATTTCCTTTGTCTTCTCACATTGGTGAAAGATGTTGTTGAGGACGAAGAGCTGGTTTTAGAGTCAGAGAACTTGAGTTCAAATCTGTGCTCTGCCATGATCAGCTGCATGACCGTGGGTAAGACCATTCCCTGACTGTGCTTCAGTTTGGTCATCTGTAAAATGGAGCTGGATCCGTGACCCCTGATGTTCCTTACAATCTATGACTTTCTGTAGGAGCCAAAGTAGAGGCTGGTAGGAAAACTGAAGGCAAATCACCCTAGAGTTTCCTAAGCCCTTATATGTTTGAATGAATGAATGTTTAAAACTTATGTCAATCCCAAGGCATTCTTCTGGTTTAGGATACTGTCTTATTATGGGCTGTCTGTGTTCATACATGAATATACACATATCCATGTGCACATATAGCCGTGTGTGTACACATATGCACGTAACATACACATGCATACACATGTACATATACATAGGGCAGCTGGGTGGCATAGTGGATAGAACATGGGGCATGGAGTCAGGAAGACTCATCTTCCTGAGTTCAAATCTGGCCTCAGATACTTATTAGCTGTGTGACCTTGAGCAAGTCATTTGATCCTGTTTGCCTCAGTTTTCTCATCTATAAGATGAGCTAGAGAAGGAATGGCAAACCACTCCAATATCTTTGCCAAGAAAACCCCGAAGGGGATCACAAAGAATTGGATACAACTGAAAGCAATTGAACAGCAAAATAATATACGTATACAAGTACATATGGATATGTATGTATATACATACACACATATATATGTAGTTATTCCTTCCACATCACAACTTTCCCTATCATGGTTTCAATATAACCTGGGTCAGTACAAGAAACTAAATGGGAATTTGGGGGGAGTTTTGCAAAAGCCTCAGATGACATGGGAAGGTCAGCAGATTACACAGAACCTAAGACCAACTACTTAACCCAAATTTTACAATAAGATACTGTAAACACCCCATAAGAGAAAAAGAAAAAAAATTCTGGCTTCTTCGGTATGAAGGAGGGGCCAAAAAATTTTACATGGATTTTTCAGATGATTGTGCCCCTAATCCTCATGATATGGAAGAGATAACTGTAGATGGATATAGACATAGTCATAGACATAAACATAAATATAATTATAGGCATAGACATAGTCACAAACATAGACATAGTCATAGTCAGTCACAGACATAGACATAGTCACAGATATAGACATAGTCATAGTCACAGACATAGATATAGTCACAGACCTAGATATAGACAGATTTAGTCATAGACATTAGACATAGACATAGTCATAGACATAGACAAACAGTCATAGACATATACATAGTCACAGACATAGACACAGACATAGACAGAAACATAAATATAGTCATAGTGATAGACAGACATGGTCTCAGACATAGATATAGTCATAGATGTAGACAGACATAGTCATAGATACAGACATAGACACAGTCATAGACATAGACATAAACACAGTCACAGACATAGACACAGACATAGACATAGTCATAGACATAGACACAGTCACAGACATAGACACAGACATAAATAGACATAGTCATAGACATAGACACAGTCACAGACATAGACACAGTCATAGACATAGACATAATCATAGACACAGACATGTGTCTATATTTAAGGTATTCTAAAAGTCAGTGCAGTTTTAAACTGCTCTTAGACTTTTGGGACACCCTGTACTTATGAATGAATAAATGTATATATACATGCTAGATAATTAAGTGTGAATGTGTTATCTTCCTTGATTCAGCATAAGCTCCCTCAAGGCAGGGCTTGTTTCATTTTTGTCTTTCTATCACCCTTCCTCTATCACTCCCACTTCCAATCTGGCATTAAGAAAAATCAAACCTGTGATTTTATCCACATAGGGAGCTTCTAGGAAGAACTTTCTAGTCCTAATGAATTATCCAGGGCACTGAAAGGTAGGGTGATTTGCCCATGGTCATACAGTTAGGATGAGTCAAAAGCAGGACCTAAATCCAAGACTTCCCAACTCAGAAGCCAGATCTCCAGCCAGGCCCCTGGCCCTTCATAGACCCTTAATAATTCTTGTTGATTGATGATGTAAATGAGTTCCTTGAAAAGGAGTAACAATATGGTGATCGGCATTGCCCCATCCCCTTCCATTTTTAAAAGAATTCTGCTTTTATGACTTCAAAGAGCTTCAATATTCACACTTAAATTTTCTCCTCTGACAGCCCTGCTGCTCCCTTTTCTACAGCATCTGACAGTTTTCATCGTGATTGCCTGACAACACTCCCATGGGAAAAGTCAGGGCAAGAATGATTATCCTTATTTTTCAGATGGGAAAATAGAGGACCAGAGAAGTCCCAGATTTGGAAGTAGGAGCAGACCTTGAGAAGTAGCAGAGGATCAATTAATTGTCTCCTACAACCCCCTCATTTTGCAGAAGAGAAAACTGAGGCTCAGAGGGGAAAGTGACTAGGGTAATACAGCTAATAGGTGGTAGAGCCAGACAGAGCCACATGGGATGCTGGTGGGCATTTCGGGGATGGGGGTGGGGGCAGGGAAGTCTGTTGAACTGGAGTTAGATGCCCGTGATTTCCACTGTGCCTCAGAAAGAGCACTAAATTTGAAGTCTTCAAGTCTGGGGACCTATATTCATAACCCAGTTCCTGTCCTTAGTAGTCTATGACTTTGAACAAATAATTTCATTTCTCTAGACTTCATTTGGGGGCAGCTAGGTGGCGCGGTGGATAGAGTGCTGGGCCTGGAGTTCCTGAGTTCAAATCCAGCCTCAGACACTAGCTGTGTAACCATGGGCAAGTCACTTCACCATGCTTGCCTCAGTTTCCCCATCTATAGAATGAGCTAGAGAAGGCAAACTATTCTAGTGTTTTTACCAAGAAAACCCAAAATGGGACGATGAAGAGTTGGACATGTTTGAAAAAAATGACTGAACAACATAAAGCCTCAGTTTTCCTATCTATAAAAATGGACAAGAATCCTGAGATTTGCCTTCCTTCCAGGAAGGCAAACACTAACCTTTCTTGTGCAAAAAGCACTTTGTAAACTTTAAAGTGATATAGAAAAAAGGTGCTATTCTTCCTTCAAGAGTCAGTTAAAATGTCAACTTCTACTGGAAGCCTTTTCCCATCTTCCTAAATTCTAGAGCCTTCCCTCTGTTGATTATTTTCAATTTATCCTGTATATAACTTATTTGTACATAGTTGTTTCATATTGTCTCCTTTGTTAGCCAAGTTCCATGAGCAGAAGGACTGTCTTTTACCTTTTTTTGGTATCCCCAGTGCCCTGTGCATAGTAGGTGCTTAAAAAATATTTGACTGACAAATCTCTCCCGGAGGGGAGGGGGGGTTGCAGGTTCCCCACCCCTGGGTCAACGGAATTGCCCAGATTTACACAATCAATGGTGGAGTTGGGAATAGGGAATATAGGACAGTGGAAAAAAACAAAGGAGTCCAGTTTAAGAAGGCCCTTGACCTAGCTGAGTTGGAGTCCTGACTCTACTAATTTGCTATGTGATCTTGGGTAAGTCATTTCCCTTCTTTGCTTCAGCTTCCCTACTTATAATATCGCACCATTAAATCAATCCCATCTCTGAGCTTCCTTAGACCTACCCAGAGTTTCCTCATCCATCAAACAAGAATGATAATCCCTGTATTAGCTAACTCCCAGGGCTGTTGGGATGGTCATATTATAAAGCATTTTACTGCTTTATAAATGGAAAACTCTTTATTGAGGACACGAATGTCAAGGTAAAGGTTGGGTCCTACACTCCTTGAAATCAATGGAATTATCCTTCCAGCAAGGGGGAACCTACAGCTCAGGGAGGGAGCCCCCCCCCACTTCCCGAGGCAAAGGAGGCGAAAAACATTGAAGAGAGAGCTAGCTGCATGTTCTCACACCCACTATCTCTCCCCAGCCAGCTCCCTCAAAGCAGAAGTGAGAGGCTGGGAACTGGAGGATGCTAAACTTGGGCTACCATAATAATAGAAGCAGCTGACATTTATATTGTGTTCTACTGCTCCCTTTACATTTATTAACTCAATAGATCTTCATAATATCCCTGTGATGTAGGTAGTGCAAGTATTATTAACTTTCCCTCCCCCCTCCCATTTTACAGAGAAGGAAACTGAGGCTTAGACAGGCAGTGATTTGCCCCCAGGTCATATGGTTAGTGAATATTAATACCAAGATTTGAACCCAGGTTGCCTTGCTCTCCTTTTATGAGACCAACCCAGATAGAAACAGCGGGGCTCGGTGAAGTTTTGTGATTTGCCCCCGTAGTCAAACAGCTAGTAACAGGCAAAGTTTGGATTTGAATGAAGAGCTTTTGAGTCTGAGTAAGATAATGAGGAAACAACTCTTGTCTATCTTGGGACCAGCCCTGGACAGAGAAGAAAAAAAATAATAGCTACTCACTTGCAAGGTGTGATTTCAAAGGGTTAGAGAAGAACCTCCATCAACCTCTGTCTCCCAAATGCCTCCTCTATATTTTGGCCTAATGCTGACTTGCCAGGATTATAGAATCCATCCTTTAATTAAAGAGTTTGTGCCTTTAAAGAGGGCAGCAAGGCGGTGCAGTAGATGTGAACACAGAGCCTAGAGTCAGAAAGACCTGAACTCAAATCCAGCCTCAGCCCTTACTAGTTGTGTGACCCTGGGCAAGTCACTTAACTCAGTTTCTCTTCCACAAAATGAGCTGAAGAAGGAAATGATAAATTACTCCCAAATCTTTGCAAAGAAAACCCCAAATGGAGGTGGGATAGGACTGGAAAATGGCTAAACTATAACAATCTTTAAAGAGGCAATTAGGTGGTTCAGTGGATAGAGCACTAGACCTGGAGACAGGAAGATCTGAGTTAAAATCCATTCTTAGAAACTAACCAGCTGTGTGACTCTGGCAAGTCACTTTGTTTGCCTTAATCCACTGGAGAAAGAAATGGCAAACACTCCAGTATCTTTGCCAAGAAAACTCCAAGGGTTCAGAGTCAGACACAACTGAACAACAACTTTTAAAGTGTAAATTCTCCTACAATGTAGGGAGGAGGCACTCCCATGGGTCATTAATACCTTTAAGTGAATTGGCCTGTGGAGGTAGGTAGCCACCGTGCTTGTGAGTCAGGGAAATTCAGGCAATTCCAACACCATCTCTTAACCACACCACCAATTTGTGTCCCTGGCAGATCATTTTATGCCTCAGGTAACTCCCTATCTCCTAAGTCATAGCCTTTAGGAGTTCCCTTCCCACCCAGCTGAGATCATAGATCCATCAAATGTATTCACATTTGACAGAGGAGGGAAGTGACCTCACAGTAAATGTTAGATTTAGGGTTTGACCTCAGCTATTTTGATTCCTAGACCAGCAAGTGTAGCAATAGAGCTAGAGACTCAGAGTCAGGAAGACCCAGCTTTGAATCCTGCCACCAACCCTGGATGATGCTGGACAAGTCACTTAACCTCTGATCCTCCTCAGGAAAATATAAGTGAAACACTTGGAAAAATCTAACAGTGCCATGTAAAAATAAGTTGCGATGGTGAACAGACTCCAGGCCTGGTTGTCTGGAGATGTGGGGTTAAGTTCAGCTATGCCATTGACTTGTTGGGTGACCTTGGGGCCAGCCCTGTCCCCTCTCTGGGCCTCAATGTCTTCCTCTGTAAAACGGGTTTGGACCTGATGTTCTGTACAGTCCCTGGCAGTTACTGACAGTCTGTTCTCTGTTTGGGCCCAGCTTGCTGTCCTCTCCAGTCAGTCCCTCCTGGCTTCAGGCCCTTACCAATCTATCTCTTAATGTGGCCAATATAATTACAGGGGCTCCCCAGGGCTGCAGCCAGTGAAAGGTATTGCATTCAGTCTGATCAGAGACAGCTGTAGCCAAAGCTTTATCAGAATACAATTTTCTAATCAGGTCTTCTTTTTCCTTTTGCTCAGAAAGACTCAAGACTTTTGGTTAAAGAAATCCTGTCTTCTGTCATCTCTCATCTCACTGTTGCTCCCTCCTGGCTCTTCATAGGGATAAATGAGGAAGGGCTTATGTTGCCTGGTGGGGGATATGTTGGGGTCTCATCAAGGTGAGGGGATGGCAGTGGCCATGGCTGACTGCTCAGAATCTGTGCCCAAATTTCATCAGGCGTTAAGGAGGTAGAAGTATCAAGGGGTCTGTTTGTCCTAGTCAGTCAGTCAACTAACATTTAAACAGTCCTCCCTCACTTAAATCCAATTCACTCGCACCTCGTGGCATCAACTGCCTGACGTCATGGTCGTCTTGAGAAACAAAGCACAAATAAGCAGCAGCACCGTGGAAGGAGTCAGCCCTAAAGGAAGCTCAACGGGCGGGAGGAGAAGAGTTGTTCTGTCGTGTCTGACGCTTCGTGACCCCGTTTGGGGTTTTCTTAGCGGAGATACTGGAGTGGTTTGCCATTTCCGTCTCCAGATCATTTTACAGATGAGGAAACTGAGGCAAACGGGGTTCAGTGACTTGCCCAGGGTCACACTGCAAGTAAGTGCCCGAGGCCAGATTTGAATTCCGAAAGATGAGGCTTCTTGACCCCAGGCCAGGTGCTGTATCTACTGCACACCAACGGCCTGGAGGGTGGAATAAGGGAATAGATATATTTATCCAGCACCTACGAAGTGCCAAGCACTGTGCTAAGTGCTTCACAAATATTATCTCTTTTAAAAAACGTGGGAGGCCAGGGAGGGGACAACAAAGGAACCGGACAAGACAAGCCTGGCTGCTCTCCTTAAAGGGAAGGAGGTTCTGGAAGAAGCCATCCAATCAGAGAGACGGACCGCAAACCCAGAAGCTAGGTCCCCATGTTAGGTATCATAAAATCACAGAATATCAACAGAATTAAGAGATGTCAGAGAAAATCTATTCCGACCCTTCCTTGAGCAGTGACTGTCATCCATCTCAGCATCTCCTTGAAAACCTTTAGTGATGGGGAACTCACTACCTTCCCCATTCCGTTTTCGGACATATTTTCCCCTACTCCATCCTGGAATTTGCGTCTCAGCTATATCCATCTAACTGAGGTTAGATGCCTGGTGACATCTGTGCTGGGTCTTAAAAGACATTCGCCCACCACTCCGAGCCCATGGTTCCTACAGCAGGTTAGCAGACTCGGGCTCAGCAAGAGGGACCGGGGTCGGGAGTCAGAGATCGGTGGCAGTCTGGGATGATTTGGGAACCTTAGTTTAGGGGAGGGTTTCTCAATTCAGACAATCTACTGCATGTTCTGAGTTTTCAGATCCTCTCCAGCGGCGGAGGTGGGATGGGGAGCTGGAGCAACCGTGCCCTGAGGCCGCTCTTGGGCAGGGAACTGGTCTGGCCCTCACTTCCCCAACGAAGCCTTCCCTCTCCTTTCTTCCCTTAGCCTCATCTCCCCCTTTCTGCATGCCGGAGTCCCGGTCCCTTCCTTGGCGGAGCGGGAGCCCTGCCCACGCAGTACCTGCCAGAGGGAGGCCCCACCCTCCCCCTGGCCATTGGCTAGAGTCCCGCAACCCCGACATTCTATTGGTCATCCGCGCTGTTCATCAGGCGAGCCCCCGTTTGGGTCCGCCCTCTCTGAAGGGCTAGATCGGAGAATCCTTAAAGCAGTCAGTGTCCGGATCTCCGGATCGGCTCACTTCTGCCTCCGCTGGCCAGAGGCTCAGCCCAGGGGAAGGCGGGGGCGCCCAGGAGAAGAAGGGGGCGCCCAGAGGAACCTCTGCTTCATCTCGCCGGCAAGCCGACTCACTCCGCAGCCAAGTTGGGCAGAGACAAGCGGGGGCTCCCGGCCCCATGGAGGCGACCCTCAAGTGCCTGTGGGTCTGCGCCCTCCTCCTTCCCGGGGTAAGTGACCAGCGCCCGCGGTCCTTCTCTCTCCTCCAAGGGTCGCTCCCCCTGTCTGCCGAATCCCTCTCGGCGACTCCTTTCTTATCCCTTCCCTGGCTCTTGTCGCGCCCCCTCCACTCCCGTGGGGCTTCCTCTCTGTTCGCACCCGCCGCTGCACCTCAGGTCCCCTTCCCGTCTCTGCCCCCGATCCTCCCCATGGCGCTTCCCATGTGTCACTCTCCCCCTTCCATGTATCTGGCCTCCCCGCCCGTAGGTCTTCCTTTCTGTCCTCAGTTGCCACCTCCGCCCTTCTATCTGCTTCCCGCTTTGTTTTCCACCTGTACCCGAAGGCTTTCAGATGCCCCCTCATCCGTCTGTCATTACCCTTGTTCCCCCCTCAACCTGTATCTATCTCACCTCTGCTTTTCCCTCCTCATTAATTCTGCCCTGATTGGTACGTTATTGAGAAGGAACTACAGTGACTTTGTCCAGATTACTGTCCCGTAGTTGGGGGAGGACAGAGCAAGTAGATCCAGAAGCCAGTAATCCCAGCCGGGCTCAGGATGCTTTCTTCCTGTTCCCTCTCACCCCTAAGTGCCAAAAGTTGTTCCCCTCACTTTCTCGGGGCTGGGTCCCCATGCCCCTACACTTAGCTGGCTCCCACTAGAGATAGGTTTTTTCTTCTTGCCTAAATCGGCCAATGAAGAAATCATCTCTTTACAAATCTTACATGATCTGTCCCCGTTCTTCAAATCACAGATTTAGGTTTGGAAGGGATCTTTAGAGATGGCTTTTCTGAGGAGAAACAGGTTCATAGGGTATGAGCCAGTATTTAAATCCTACCCCCAACTCCAAATCCATTGTCCTTCCTGAGGCTTCTTTAGTTCATTCAGTATGTGGGTGTATTTGGGGGATGGGAGAAAAATGCGAAGAGATGAAGACGCCAATGAGCGCTTTAACTGGCTTTCCCCTTCTTTCACCAAGTCCCTTCTAGCTCAGCATCTAATGGAGTGAGTTGGGGAGACAGGGAGAGCCCTCTAGCCCCTATGGAAAGACAGACCATGTTTGAAAATGCTAATTCTGATATATCTCCCATCAACTCCCCTCCCCTCCAGAAGAACCCATGCCGTATTCCCTGCAGGTAGTGGAGTAAAGTGAAAAGGGGTAGCTGCCAGAGCAGAAGAGACTGATGTTGGATTCTCTTCCTTTCTGTGCTTACTTTCCCCCAAGGAGACACAGCCTGTTAGATTAAGAATCAGGGGATGTGAGCGTGATTCTAGCTGGGCTACCGACTACCTTGGTGGTGACCTCAGGCAAGTCACTTCACTATTCCGTGCCTTAGTTTCCCCAATTGTAAAATAAGATCATTAGGCTAGCTCCTTTATTCTAATTCTACATTTTATAGGTTTGCTTGTTGTATAGGTGGGGGCAGAAGGGACTGTGGGGCTTACTTTACACATTCCCCTTCGGGTAAAGATGGGGCCAGTTGAAGGAGGTTTTGTGATATATCAAGGAAAACACCACTGAGGATTTAGTTCAGAGCCCCTAGAAAAGAGGAGGAGATAGAGGACCTGGCCTGACTGCCTCCTTCAATGTCTGTTCCCTCCCCCAGTCCTTGGAAGAGGGAGCATTGAATTTAGAGTTGCTAAAGAAGAAACTGAGCTTCCGAAGAGGCACATGACAGTTACTGAGCAGCAGAATCCCTATTCCAGCTTAGGTCCCCTGCCTCCCATTTCAGGGCACTTCCCACTTCACTAATAACCAGGGGTAGACAGCTATTATCACCAAATGTTTCCCTCTTCCTTATTTCTCTTCAGCATAGACTCTCATCCTCAGAAGAATAGAGGGGGATGGTAGAAGGAACACACTGAGCTTGGGAGTTGGAAGAGTGGGTCCACGTCCTGGGTTCCGTCAAACCTAGCTAGCCTTGTGCCTCTGTGTGTTCCACTCCCTTCTGAAACTCTATTTTCTGCGTTTTAAAAACCTGGTGCTATGTCCTTGTGGGTGATAAAGATGATGATAGCATTACTGAGATTCACAGTGAGCAATCTGATGAGTCCCTAAGCTCAACTGGGCTGCAAGGGATGAGATGGGGGTGGATGTTTGGGAAAGGATGGGTGACTGGTGGCCTCAAAAAGGAAGGCAGTCAGAGAATTCCTGGAGCATCTGGAGAGATCTGGACCCTCCTGGAAGGCGCAAGGAAGTTCACAGACCCCAAGTTGAGAACCCCTAATTGTTCCAGCCTCATCATTTTACTGATGGGGAAACTAAAGCTCAGAGAGGGGCATTAGTGAGTTGGCTAATGTTACATAGGTAGTAAGTGGCAGCAGTGGAATTTGAACTCAGGCCCTCTAATTCTAAATCCAAGGTGGAATGTGTAGCGTTAGAAAAGTCTGGCCAGCAGTTGAGAAAGCAAACATCCCTGTTTTCATGGGCCTGTGGGTTTTTTTCTCTTTCACTGAGTTGGCGACTTGCCAGGTGAAGCCAGTGTCTCTTGGAGGGTGATTTTAATTGGCCCTGATCCCATAGGGCTGGCATTGCATGGGAGGTGGGGTCATGGCATATTTGTGTGTGTTTTGAATGACTGAGGGTGGACAGTTTTGTAAAGGACTGTGGTTCATGGACAGGAACCCTCTGGGCAGCTCTTGATTTTATTATGGTGAGGGTTGACAATCCAGTTTGTACCTTGTTTATAGAATGTATGCTTAGAAAGGTCTTGAGAGTTTATAGAGTCTAACCTACTCACTTTAAAACTAAAGATCAGAACAGAAAAAGAACTTGCTTTGGTTTACACAGGGGGTAAGATAATAGACCTAGAATCGGGGTCCTCTAGCTTCAAATCTAGTGCCCTTTGTTCTACAGCTTTTGTAGTCCTAAACTCAATACCCCTTCCTCCCTTACCACAAATTTTGGGGAAAGATCAGTGTTGAATTCAATGTAGATCAATGGTGAAAAAAGCTCACTGAGCTGCACTGAGGATTTGGAACAATCTATGTTCAATTTGTTTTCAACATCTCCCCTACTCCAACATAAATTCTTTGAGAGTAGGGGTTGTCTTTGTTTGTGTTGGCATCTCCAGAGCATGATGGGTGAGTTGTGCCCACATATTTGCTCTCCACCAACTACCTCTTTCAATAGCGCCAAAAAATTGACCCAATATATGTGCATGTATATATGTATATTATATATATATATATATGTGTGTGTGTGTGTGTGTGTATACATATATATATATATATATACATATATATGTATACACACACACACAACCAATGACAAAAACAGCAAGTGACTGGTTGAGGCAGGGTAAGGCCCTCCTCCCCAAGGTTCTGGCAAACCTCCGAATTGCTCTCCCTGACTTCAGACCCCACAGCCCTCCTCAGGCACAAAGGTAAGAATTGCTCACACTGAATGAAGACTGAGTAGCTGCCAAGGGAATTGGGAAGTGGGACAGGCTTTCTCTAGTTTAACCCAGCTACCTTCCTTTACTCTCCAAGGAGGAGATAAGACTCCTTTCAACAGCTCCTAAACAGAAAGAACAGTTGGGTTTCTAAAAGGGGTTTCATTCTCTACAGCCTCCCACCACAGTGGAAGATCTGCTGACGTTGGAGATGAAGAGCATAGGCTGAAATCCCTGGGTGACCATGGATTTTGTTGTTGTTTGGTCATGTCTGATGCTAATTGGGGTTTTCTTGGCAAAGATATGGGATTACTATTTTCTTCTCCAGCTCATTTTACAGATGAGGAAACTGAGGCAAACAGGTGACTTGCCCAGGGTCACACAGCTAGTAAATATCTGAGGCAGATTCAAATTCACAAAAATGAGTCTTCCTCATTCTAGGACTGGTACCCCATCTATTGCACCACCTAGCTTGGTTATGACCTTGGATAAGTCACTGTCTATGGACCTCAGTTTCCTCATCTGGAAAAGGTGAGAGCTAGACTAAATGTCCTCTGAAGTATCTTCCAGGTCTAAACTCTGTCATCTAGTGTTCCAGGTGAATCAGGATTCCTTTCCATCTAGGCTTCTGTTTTCACATCTGTATGATTTGGGGGTTGGGGAGGACAGTGAGCGAGATGTCAATGATCTTAATACTAAGCTCTATGCTATCCTCTAACATTCTAAACTCTATGTTCTTCCCCTTTCCTGGAATGCCTTTTCTCCTATTTTCTACATGCCCCTCAAGTTCCAGCTTTTCCGGAGAGCTTTCTTCAACAATCATCCCATCTTTCCTTTCTTTAGCCTAGACTCATAGCATATCAGGGTAGGGACCTAGGAAATCATTTAGTTCAATATCTTTCCTTTATAAACAAGGCTTAATGTTGTAGCAGGAAAGACTTCAAGTGGTTTATTTGAAAATCAAAGAGGGCATAGGAATTGACCTGGGGATTAGATGACCCTTTGGGTCTCTTTCAGGTCCAAGGAGGTCAGAGGTCAGATAGAAATGGGCATTTCTTTCTCTTCCTCCCTCTGTTCTGTCCCCCTCAGCCCAGCCATTACAAGGCAAAACCTGTCCTCTCCCAGAGTCTTTTAGGTGCCAATCAACAAAGTCATAAAGTGCCAGATGCAAAGTTCGGTTTGGAGGCTGGGGACTGTTTATAGCTGCATGACCTTAGTAAGGAAGGGGAAAGTCTGAGAATAGGGAAGGAGGAGGGAGAAAAAGAAGAAGAAAATTAGCTGGCATATATCTAGAGGAAGTCTTGCTAAAATGCATGAGGTTAGGCAGTCTCTGATTTTTCCATTAACTCTCTCCACTCTGTGACTTCCCAAGTCTGTCTGCCTACCTGTCCCATTTTTACCTAGCAAAGGACTGAGAGCCCTCAATAGGATCCAAAAATGTCTCCCCTCAGCTCTCTACCACATCCATTTGTTTGGATTAAGAGGCAAATAGAAGAATTCGATTCAACACATATTTATTAAGCCTCTTTAACATATAAGACTCTATGCTCACTCCTGAGAAACCTGTTCTTGAGGAACTTATGCTTGGGGTCTGGGTGCAGAGATGTCATATACACAAATAACTGATACAAAGGAGAGGAAAATACAGTAAGTGCAGAGGAGAGGTCCAGGCAAGCAGCTCCGAGAAATCGAAGAGAGAGATGACTTCTAACTTGGGAGTGGGATCAAGGGAAGGTTTCTTGGAAGAGGTAACTGAGTTCCACCTTCAAGGAAGAGAAAGAGTGGAACACCTGGAGAAGGGGGATGCAGGGAAGGGTTAGGGTTAATTCTACCCCTAATTCTGAGTTCAGTAGGACAACAGAGGAAAGAAATCCATTCTAAACATGAGGAAGAGGGGAAAAAAGACTTGGATTTGGGGAAGCAAGAAATGGAAAGAAGCCTGGTTTGATTGAAATAGTAAAGAAAGGATATTAGTTTGAGATAAAAGCAAATGCTAAATTGAAGCCAGGTTATTGAGGACCTTGAATACCAGGATCAGACATTTTATACTTTATTCAACAGGCTGTGGGGCCCAGGGAAAACCTTGGAGCCATAGCAGTGTATTAAGAAGAGTCCTTGGGCAATCAGTGCATAATGGAACTGGAGTCTGAAGGATCAGTGGGAGGCCATTAGGCAGCAATAGTTTACACAAGAAAAGATGGCAGCCTGAACTAGGGAGAAGCCACAGGGGCCACAGTCTACTTGGGGACACAAGATGACTGATAGAGGAAATAGATGCAATACAAATTGCTATATGATCAAGTACTAGCTTGAATGGCAAGAGTTGAAGGTGACAACAGACCCCTTTAGGTGTGGGTCATTCTCAGAATTCTTCTGAGAGGAGGCAGTATTTTAGATGAAGTCTGAAGGACTGGGGAGATTTGAACTGGCTAAGTGGGAAGAGAATGCCCAGTGGAGATCCGAGCAGAAAGGTATGGTAATTAATGAAGTAGTAGGAGAATCTTGATTTTGTATGATTAAAAATAATTGTCAAGGCACTTTCTCATTCACTCTATCACTGTATCCTTGGCACATCCCTGTCGAGTGGAGGAAAACGCAACCTAACCTTCATATTGTATACCTCTTAAGTTCAGGTTCCTTTGGGGATATAAAGATTACTAGAGAAGAGTCTCTTCCCTCAAGAAGTCCTCTGGGTGAAAGGATGTAAGATATGTGTGTGTGTGTGTGTGTGTGTGTGTGTGTGTGTGTGTGTGTGTGTGTGTATGTATGTGTGTGTGTGTGTACACACAAATATATGTATACATATATATGTATATTTTAAGATTAGACCTGTGATTTCATTTATATTAGGGAAGTCCCACGGAAGAAACTCCTTCGGACAATACAAATGGGTTCCTGCTGTGCCCTTTATATCCTTAGAGTGTTGCTAGGGGCACTGAGAAGTTGAGGGACTTATTCAAGGTCATATAGTCAGTATGCTTCCGAGGAAATACTTACACCCAGGTCTTTCTAGCTCTAAGATTTTCTCTCTACTACATCTCACACGGATGTGATCCTCTTTTTTTATGGAATAGTTGAGTGCATGCAAGAATTGTAAAAATAAAAATAAATAAACGAAGTTCATTGAGGAAATGGCATTTGAATGGGGCCCTACAGGATGAACAGGACTTTGCAACAGACATTGCAATAGACACAGCACGAGCAAAGTTGAGGGCTCTGGAGAGTATGAGGTCTATTTTGGAAATTGGCAAGTAGTTTTGACTTGAGTGCTTGAAGTGGTTAGAGGAAAGGACATTTTTAGCTAGATTATAAAAGGCCGTGTGTGTGTGTGTGTGTGTGTGTGTGTGTGTGTGTCCTTCATTGCTGAAGGAGACCATACCATCAGAGAAATGATGACATGACTTGCACTTGACGTTGTTTTGAGTGAGGGAGGGCTGTGTAGGTCACCAGCCTCACTTCTCCTCCAGAGCCATCTGAATCCAGTGACCAGATACTCATCAGGATGACTAGAGATGACCCCGGATGAGGATGCCAAGCTAAGGAGTATGTGTTTTCTTCTGAAGACCATTGGAAAATGTAGAAGAATTTTGAGCAGCTGAGTCAAAGTCAAAGTCAGACATCTAATGCCTGAGGAAGATTAATCTGGCAGTAAGTGAAGTGAAGATTGTAAAAGAGAGAGTAGAGCAGGTTCTTGACCTTAAGTCCATGAACTTGTTTTAAAGAAAGTCTTGATGACTATATGTCAGTATAATTGATTTCCTATGTAATCTTGCGTATTTTGTATCATGCATTTAAAAACATTTTTCTAAGAAGTGATCCATAGGCTTCACTAGACATTGCCAAGAGGGCTCCATAACACAGAAAAGGTTAAGAACTCCTGTTTTGCATGGGTACAGATTTTTTTTTCTTTCTGGAAATCTGGTTGTTAAACATTTACTAGCACAACACTGAGTCTAGGTTATATTGAATCTGAGGTATACACTCTTCTAGGGCAAGGGGCCATGTCTATCTCCTCACCCCTAAAGTGGAGTCCAACAAAGGGCTGGTCCTCTAGATTTGCTCAGTAAAAACCTATTGTAGTTAAACAATGTGCCCTGTTTTAAGTGGGCAGTGAGGGTGGAGGTGGAAATGAGTGGAAATGAGGTCTGGAAAAGGGAGAGTAACACAGCAAGTCATGGGCAGGCCTGGCTTGAACTTACACCCCCTGACTGGGTTTGGTGCTAGCAGGTGCCTGGCTCTCAGGGTCAGAGTGATGGGATTCACATTCAGGAGCCTGTCCTTCCTAAGAAGGGATTCCCATCTGGGTGGTGCTCCAAACCCTGATCCCAGCAGCTCTTCCTCAGCATTGACAAGCTGCCAGCCTGTGCTGAGGCCACAGCCCCCTGGTGGAAGGGAGCCTGGAAGAAGTTCTCTTAGCACGCTCTGACACTTGCCTCCTCTGTGCCCTCGCCCCGTTCTCCTTGAGTACCCGGTGCCTCAGTTAGCTCACGTATCAATGAAATGTGAAGGTTTACAAAGTCACCAGTAGAATTCTCTCCTTATTTTACAGTTGAGGAAGCTGGAGTTCAGAGAATAATAAAAGCCTTCAACATTTATGTGATGCCTTCTATGTGCCAGGCATAGTGCCAAGCACTGTTCAAATATCGTCTCATTGGACCCTCACGCCGTGAGGCAGGTGCTATTATTTATCCTCATTTTATAGATGTGGTAACTGAGGCACATGGAAGTTAAATGAATTGTCCAGAATCACACAGCTAGTGTCTCAAGTAGAGTTTGGACTCAAGTCTTCCTGATTCCAGGCCCAGAACTGTACACAATGTACCACCTTGCTAGGACATGGAAGTAAGGGGCAGAAATAGGAGTCTAACTCAGGTCTTCAGACTTGAAATCCTTTGCTTTTCCACTGCATGAGTCTACCTTCCCCTAAATGAGCAAGAAGACTTGGACTTTAACTGAGGCAGGGAAGGATGAAGGTTGAAATTGAGCAGAGATCAGTGAGTTTCCAGGCTCAATCAGATGGTCTCTTTTACACTGCCTTACAGAAGGAAGCTTTCCCCAAACAACCAGTTTTGCAGGGCCCAAAAGCTACCACTTCCTGGCAATGAAGCCCAGTTACCTAGGTGGCCCCTTGGGGTAGGAGTACATGCAAGTCAGTGATGGTTGCAAGGGGAAATCGGGGCTGCTTTACTGCCAAGTGACCTCAAGAGTCTGATACTGTGACTGTACTCTTCTCCAGTCCTCCTTTAAGATAGTCCCTCCTGTTCAAATCCAGTCTTAGACGTGAGCTAGTTATGTGACCCTGGGGAAGTCACTTAATCCTGATTGCTTACCAAAAAAGTCCTTCCTGTTCCAATACTTAAACATATCCTTTAGACTGGCTATTGACTCCAGATGTATTTTTTCACTCAGGTAATTTGACGGATGGACACTGGGTTTCACTGTATTACTTTCCCTTCTGAACCTTTTCTGATTCAATACCAAGTGACTATGGGCAGTTTTGAGATCCTCCTTCTTCTGCCCCCTGTGTCCCCAAACCTGCCCAACTGGCACCTCAAAGATGAGATTGGACGATTGCGTTCTGTACCAAATCCTCGAATACTCACTCAAATCCCACAATCCCAGAATAGAAACTTTAAAATAGAATGCAAGCTGGAATATAAAAATTCTAGAAAGGAATCTGAACTATAATTTGGGAGCCCCCATGGAGGCCATGTGGTGTGATGGGAAGGACCCAGAACTAGGAGTTAGAAAATCTGGGTGCTCACTGTACTTTGGATCATTCTCTAGATGACCTTGAGCCAGTCACTGAATCCCTTTGAACCTCAGTTTCCTCTTCTGTAAAAATGATGATGGGGTAGGGCTAGAGGATTTCTGAAGGATATCAAACTCAGAGGTTATGAAAGAACATAGGGATAAAACCTGGACAGAGGGAACCTTTAGGGAAACTATACTGTGATGGAAACCAGACTCTTCAAGTCTTAATGGGATGGTTCAGGTAAACTTCCTCGGAGAGGTTCTCATCACTTCTTACCCAGAAGGGCTGCTTCCTATTCCTAAGACCCTTCTAAGTGGCTTCTCTGCCTCTGATCTCTTCCCTTTCCACGGTCACCAAAATGATGTCCACCATACCTAGATCCGACCATGGTACTCCCTAGTCAAAAAGTCTCGGCGATTCCTCTTTAACCTCACTGCTTCTTAGCCTGCCATTTGAGTCCCTTCACTATTGGGCTCCACCCTAGCAACCTTATTTCCTTAGTCTCTGTTCAACCAAAGTGGGACTTCTTTGTCCTGCTGGTCCCACCCTCACCTTCCTCTGGGCACTCTCTCAGGTCATCCCCCCTCCCCACAGCCCCAATGCAACAAAAACTGCTTCTCCTTGCCACCACTTCCTGTTTGTTCCTCCCCTTTCTTTCCCTGACTTCCCTCCCAATTACAGTTGTGTTCACTGTAATGCCTGCTCTACTGGCATGGGATTTTCCCTCACTGGCATTGATATCTTTGGATTTTACATCGCCTTGCTTTCCAAATAATATATTTTCCCTCTCCCCTGCCCAGAGATCCATCCCTTGTAACAGCAAACGGAAAGGTAGAAAACAAAAGAGCAGTTTAGCAAAAATAACCAATACATTAACAGAGTCCCATATTTAATATTCCATACCCAGAATCCCTTTAGCTCTGCACAAAAGGGAGGAAGGTATTGCTGGTTCAAAGGCTGTACACAGGTTAATGACTTTGTGGGCATAGTTCCAAATTGCTTTGACTAATTGCTAGACTAATTAATTTTTGGCTCCACCAATAAGGCACTAATATGTCTGCTTCTCTGCAGTTCTCTAGCATTTGTAATTTTCCTTTTTTATTTTCTCCTTCCTCCTCTCATTCATTCTATACCTCAAAGCCTCTCTGCTTAATTCTTCCAGTCTTTCTGTCTTTGCTTCAGGCTCTGAGGAAGAGGAGGTCTTCCTTCCTTTGCCCAGGACAAAATCTCTACTTTTGCACTTTATCCTATGCCCTCCTATCTCTTTTAGGAATCTGTCCTTTCCATCATTTCTTCTCTATTTCTCTACAGATTCCTTCCCTTTCACCCTGAAAAAACACTTAGGTTTTTCACCCATTTGTTAAAAAAGCTCTTACTCAACCTTGCTCTCTCCTCAAGCCACTATCCTTGATCTCTTTTTCTTTTCATAGTCAAACTCCTAGAAAAAAGCATCTACACTCACTGCCTCCTTTCCCTCATCTTTCACTCCTACTCTTTCAATTTGACTTCAGACCCTAACACCACTGGACTGAAACTATTCCCTCCAAGTTTACCAATGAAGATCCCTTAGCTGCTAAATCCCATGGCCCTTTCTCTGCTCTCATCTCGCTTGACATCTCTGTGGCTTTTACCATCCATTGTCTCTTCCTGGATGGTGATTGTCTCCCTGGGCTTTCCTTACCGTCCTCGCTCTCCTTATTCTCTTACCTGTCCGATCATTCCTTCTCAGTCATTTCAGCCACAAGCATTTACTAAGTGCTCCTCAGTCTCCTTTGCTGGATCCTAATTGGGGTCTTGCCCTCTAAACATGAGTGTCCTCCAAGGTTGTGTCCTGACACCTCTTCTTTTCTCTTCATGCTTTCTCCCTTGATTCTCCTCTGCTCCTGTAGGGTTCAGTGATCATACCTATGTAGGTGCTGCCTAGATCTCTCTGTCCAAGCCTTGCCTCTGACTGAAGTCTGATCCTCCTGCATGTCCCACCAGCATCTGTAATTCAATGTGTCCAACACAGAGCTAATTCTTTGCTTCCTAAATTTGCTCTTCCTCTTAACTTCCTGAAAGTTCAACAATATACTTCCAGGTTTATAACCTTGGAGTCATCCTTGACTCTTGCCTTAGACCAAGTCCAATCCATCAGTTGTCCAAATCGTATAGTCTGCCTCCATAACAGCTCTAGCATCTGCCACTTTCTCTCCATTCATTCTGCCTCTCCTCCAATCTGGGTCCTTGTCACCTTCTGAAACCTACTGGTTGTGTGACCCTGGGCAAATCACTTAACCTGACAGCACCTCAAACA
>CM053769.1:7649382-7669478 GCA_028658325.1 Potorous gilbertii
TTCTCCAAGAGTGTTAAAGGCACAGAGGAAGGACTGACTTATTCTGGCGGAGAGAGTTCCTCACCCACCAGAAGTTCCCTATACCAGGTCAATGGTTTAGTAAAAATAAATAAATAGCCTCAAACTATCTTTCCCCTCTCACTCCATTCTCCATACATCTGCCCTTTCACTTCCATGCCACTCCCTTGCTGACAAATTCTTAATGTTTCCCTATTGACCCTTAGGACAAAATACAGACAGCCTGGCATCTAAAGCCCTCCATAATCTGGATCCTACAAACCTTTTGAGATCTTATCTTTTCTTACTCTTAATTTACTCTATGAATGAGCAAGCCAAATGATTCTAGCTAGTCTTGAACCTGACATTCCATACCGTTGGACAGTTTGGACCTGCCCTATGCTTGGAATGTGTTTTCACTTCACTCTGCCCTTAGAATTCCCAGCTGCCTTCAGGGATCAGCTTAGGTGCTATCCTTTCCATGAAACCTGCTCTCATTTATCGTTCATGTATTCCTGGAGGTGGGAAAGGGTTGGGGGATATATAGGGTGTTCAGGAAAAACTAACCTCCGTGGTGTGAGGGTTACTGAACCCTTTTCAGGGCTGCTCATCTGCCTTTGGTGTCCACCTGTCACTCAACTTTCACCTGTGGTTCCAAAAAGCTGTAGCATACACAGTGGTCACTCCTGGTAAAACCATCTCATCAGATAGGCTAAACAAGGTTGAGGGTAACCAATAGGCATCAGACCCATTGTTGGGGTAGGGTCTACCCCAAACATGTGAAGATTTCCCTTGGTGAAATGACTGGGTGAGAACACTTTTATTCCAGTGTGCATGAAGGCACCTTTAGCTGGTGCTGTGCAGTACTTACAGCTTGATCATACATCTAAGATGCCAAAGTCATCCAATACAACCTGGCACCATTGCCAGTCATCTTGACTTTTGTCTTGCCACTGGATGACTTTGTACAATTCTATTTCACTTAAATCCAATTCACGTGCAAGTCAAGATAGCACCTCGTGATGTCACCAGTCTTGGAAAATGTAGGATGAACAGCATCCAGGCAGGGGTCTGTCACATAAAAGCAACTTACAAATGTTAATTGAATTAAATTGTTGGTGACTTTCCAAAGATGACAAGTTTTAAAGATGGGCTGCAGAGAGAGAGTCTTGACACCTTCCATATGTCCATTCTATCCAAATTTAGCACCCACTCCAGCCCCCAAGACATTCTCCTTTTCTTAACAAATTCACAGTTTGGCCCATAGTCCCTCTTTCTCTGCCCTCATACTAGGGATTTTGATATAGATATAGATGTTCCCTCAAGTACCCTAATCTCCTAGTTAGTTCCTCAGTTTGCTCCAGATCCATGACCTACTCTTCCACTTTGGCTCAGCTATATACCAAGGGATGGTCCTACTCTTGATCTTGCCTCCACCTACAAGTGTTCCATAAATAAGAACTCTGAGATTCTTTTCTCTGATCATAGTCTTCTCTCATTCCATCTCTCCCTACGCCTTACCCCTTCTAAGCCTATTGTTTCCCCTTTTCATGACCTCTAGTCATGGACCATCACCCCTACTCTGGCTCCATACTTCTTCCTTCCCATTTGCCCCTTAGGGTGCCAATTCACCTGGATTGTACCTTCCACCCATGAATCCTTTGATCCCTTGTTCCATCATCCTTCATTACACGCCAACTCTCTACCCTGGATGGCTCTCCCATCTGTTTCCTTCATTCCCTTTTATGTGCTGCTTTTTAGCTGGAGGAACTGTAGGATGACTCCATTACAAATTTATAGTATCTAATCACAACTGGGCACTCAATGCAGAAGGCAATCTATAATAGATCCTTTATTCTACTCAGCAGAACATTTGTTCTGACTTTTCTCTCCTTAAGTATCCTGCAGCATTCCCTGCTCCCCACCCTCACAGCTGAGGACTTGTTCTCAGAATTTACCAAGAAAATTGGGGTCATTTACTATGGCCTCCCTCTCCTTCCCTTCTCCTCATCCCTTAACCCCTTGACATCATCATCCATGATCTCCATGATCTCCTTGTTCCTGGATTTGATGAAGATTGCCCTTCTCTTTACATACCTTCAATCCCATGTGTTCCCATCTTGTCCAACAGACTGCTCTCTTTTCTCACTAATCTGAACGTGCTCTCCCTCTCTCTCTCTCTCTCTCTCTCTCTCTCTCTCTCTCCCTCTCTCTCTCTCCCTCTCTCTCCCTCTCCCTCTCTCCCCCTCTCCCTCTCTCCCCCTCCCTCCTCCCCTTCCCTCTCTTCCTTCCCTGCTTTCTATAAACAAGCCCAAGTCTCCCTCACTAGATGCCTCTGTTCCTCACTAGTTATTCTCGTATATGCCTCTTCTTTCAGCCAAACTCCTATAAAAAATTGTCCATACTTGGGAAAGATAGATAGATATAGTTGGCCTGTACACTTTCTCCCTCTCCCTCTTTTCCCTTTGCAATGTGCTTCTGATTTCATCATTCAACTGAGGGGAAAGGAAAGAAGTATCCCAGTGGGAGACCATTGTAACTGAGAGAGAGGCAAACAGGGAAGAAACTGGGGATAAAAGGAGCAGGGAGGAGAACCCGCATTCTACTCCCCACCTTGGCACTGTCAGGAATCTCTGAACTCCACATTTTCTCATGGCAGAGCTCTGACAGCCCTACCCTACTTAAAGCTCCACTGCCACCACCGTTGGCCAAGCAGTCTGTGGGCTTTCACTCTCTCCTTGACATCCCCATATGGATTATGTCCAGAGAGAGAGAGAGAGAGAGAGAGAGAGAGAGAGAGAACAAATTCCCCAGGCCTGGGGAGAGAATAAGTTCCCCAGGCCAAATTTCTAGTCTGGGGCTCTGTAGAAGCAGAAGGTGCCCAGTGGGTTCAGCTGAGAATTTTCCTTCCAGTTTGTTGACTAAAGCAATGAAGACCCCATGGCCAATCCAGATTTGGACACGTGATGAGTTTGGCTTCAGCCTTGGAAATGCTGAGATTTCTCCTCTGAGGACTCTGCCCTCATTTCTCCAGGGTTCTGTGTGGGACTGTATCTCTTCTAGATGTTTCTGAGACTTCCAACAGGAGGAAGAACTGCCACTGCCTTGCTGGGTGACCTTTGGTGATCCCCTTCATCTCTCATCCAAAAAATGGGGGTGTCAAGACATGCTCTGACTAATAAGAGATCAGCATGAAGGCTGTGTGAAAAGTGTAGCATTGGCATGTGAGGACTAGAACTTAAGATCCGTAATTTCATCATGTGGGTTCTCTCTTCTTGACCCACCCCTCATCCCTTCTCCACCTCATCTTCCATGATCCCCGCTGAAGACCTTGAGTCCCTTGAATCTGATGCTTGGTTCCCTGGGTTCAGAGAATGAACTCTGCCCCAGTCCCCAATCACTTTCCTTCCTTCTTCTGTCATGGCCACCATAAGTAGCTGGTCAAGTCAGTCAGTCAGAAAACCTTTATTAAGCATCGACTGTGTTCTAGGAACTGGACCAAACACTAGGAATACAAAGAAAGGGGTGCTTCTTGATCTGATGATCTTCTACTGGGAAAAACAATGTACAAATAATTTTGTACATACAAGACCTATATAGCACTAATGGAAAAGAAGTAATCTCAGAGGAAAGGCACTAGGAGCTGGGAGATTGAGAAAGACCACATGCGGAAAGGCTACTGCAAAAAGAAGCCAGGGAACATGAAAGATGGAGGTAAAGAGGAAAAGCATTCTGGGCATGGGGACAGCTATGAAGGCACAGAGAGGAAGGTGGAGACAGGACCATGTGGAAAGAATGGCAAAGTAGCTGGAGCCTAGAGTATACAGAGGGTAAAGTGTGAGAAGACTGGAAAAAAAAATAGAAAGAAGGTATGTTGTAAAAAAGGCTTTAGAAGCTAGTGTTTGATCCAGAAGTCACAGGAAACCCCTGGAGTTCACTGATGATGGAGACAAATGAACAGATTTGCATTTTAGGAGAATCATTTTGGCAACTGTGTAGATGATTTTGAGTGGGGAGAGCCTTGAGTCACGAGATAACTGATTGGTGTGAGGTGACAGACTGCACTAAAGGGTGGGTGGAGAGAAGGAGAACACACACACGAGATATGATGAAGGTGGAAAAGACAGGGCTTTGACAACAGATTGGATATGGGAGGTGAGTGCGGCTGAGGAGTCCAGGACGACACCTGGTTGAGCGCCTAGGTGACTGGGAGGATAGTAGTGCGCTAGATGTGAATAGGAGAGTTGAGAAGAAGAGATGGTTTCAGAGGAGACATGTTGAGTTTGGGGTGCCTAGGGGGCCTCTAGTTTGAGAGTCCAATAGGCAGTTAGGATTATGATATTAAAGGTCAGGAGAGAGGGTAGGTCTAAATAAAGAATTCAGAAAATCATCTGCAGAGATGGTAAATGAACCCATGATGAAATTGCCCAGGGAGAGAGTATAGAGGGAGAAGAGAGACCAGAATAAAGCCTTGGGCAATAACCATTGTAAGTAGACATAGCTTGATGAAGATCCAGCAAAGGAAACTGAGAAAGAATGAGAGGAACAGCACAGAGCAATGTCATGGAAACCTGAAGAGGAGAGAGTATGCCGAAGTCGGAGGCTGCAGAGAAGTCCAGAAGGATGAGGGTCAAGAAAACTTACTGGATTTGACCTTGATTTGCAAGCCTGGCATCTGATTCCTCTCACTTTTCAAGACTGTCTTCACCTGCTCTGCACCATTAAGCCTCAAAGGAAGCGAAGAATCTTCCAAGAAGCAAAAGTAAGGAGAAAGAGCATTTTAGAGATGAAGGAAAATCTCTATGCAAAGGCTTGGAGGTGGGAAATAGAAAAGATCAGGGAACAAGTAGACCAGTTTGCCTGGGATAGAGGAGTAATAGTAATTATTTTTACTGCCCAAAAGTTGGGTTACCTGAGCTTGAAGAGACCTTTGAGACCATCTAGTCTCATTTTAAAGATAAGGAGAATGCCACGGTGGTTAAGGGACTTGTCCAAGGTCACCAAGGCAGTAAAATCAGAGAAAGAAGGTGAACCTAGGTTCTTTTGAGTCCACAGCCAGTAAGTACTTTTCCAGCTGGACCACACTGGCAGCTTTATATAAATTGAACATTTATAGTCAAATCTTTTTCTCCCCCTAGTCATCCTAGAAGCTCAATCTCAAGTGGACAGAGGATTTAAATGAATATTTTTAATGAGAATCTCTCTGCCTTTCCTGCCACCACCCCCATCTTGTTGTGAAGTAGTGATCTGTCCTGTGAAACAGTTCTATCCTTCCAGAGAAGGCTGCCTAGAAAATTCCCATACTGGCCCTATCCCAAACTAGGTGTCTCCTTCTTGGGCTAAATATGCAGAATGAGGTACCCAGGATGGGAATCGGTTTTGCTAGACTATGCAAACTTGTTATAGAAGTTTGGTTTTTTCCCCCTTCTTTGTTATACCAGTGAGGGAGAAGCAAAAAAAAATCATGCTTGTTAGTTGAAAGAAAAATTAATTTCAAACAGTTTGGGGTCAATTCAACCGTCATTTCTTAGGTGCCTATAGGTGTAGACCCTTGTGTCTCTATTTTTTTAGGTAAGATGGAATCCCTGCTTTACAGTCTAATAAAGCCCTAAACCAGGTGCTGATAAATCGGAGCATTCTTCTATAACATAAAAGGAAACACCTTCCTGTAAAGTAAATATCTCTTCCTTCCCTCTTCCTCATGATTAGGCAACTAGGTAGTACTGTGGATAGAATGCTGGCTTTGGTGTCAGAAAGACCTGGGTTCAGTCTTGCCTGACACTCAGAAGTGTGACCCTGGGTAAGTCATTTAACTTCCTTCCACCTCGGTTTCCCCATCTGAAGGTGGGAGTGATAATGGCTTCTATTTCACAAGTCTGTTGAATATTTAAGTGCTATATAAATACTTACATGGCAATAATAACTAGCATTTGTTTAAGTGACTTGCTCAATTTCACACTGCTAGCTAGCTAAGTGTCTGAAGCAGGGTTTGAATTTAGGTCTTCTGAATTCCAGATCCAGTCCTCTAGTCAATGTAGGGCTTAACTGCCTCCTTATCGTCTCATTGGAAAATTTGAATCCGCCTGCATTTGGTAAGGACTCTGGAATTCCAAGTCAGAAAGAACCTTAGCAATTGGTCGGTGCAGGGGCTCCTGGCCTTTTTTTTAGTGTGCTGTACCCCTTTGTCACTCTGATGAAGTCAATGGATCCTTCTCAGAATAATATTTTTAAGTACATGATATAAAATATATAGGATTATAAAGAAAGTGAAAATAAGTTCATAGAACCTCTGAATTGCATCCACTGACCTCTTGGTGGGGGTCTGTGGCCCCCAAGTTAAGAGCTGCCAATCTAGTGGAACCTTCTCATTTTGTGGAGGAGGGAAAGTGACTTGTCAAGTCATACAGCCAGCAAGCATTAGAGCTGGGACTGAACCCTGCCTGCAAGCGCACCGGGGTGCTGGTGGGGGAGATGAGAAGGGGGAACATGCTGTTCTCTGTGTCCTGTGGAGTGGGAGAGAAAGCAAACAGAGACAGCTCAAGGCAGAGCCCAGGCCATCACAGCTGCCAGGCTCTCAGGGTGGGGTTGGTTGCTTTAGGGAGGGAAGGTATGGGAAGGAAAAATAACTCAGCTCTTCTCATCCCTGGGCAGGGCTAGGAACATGTCCCATTGGCAGACAGGTGGGGACACCAAGTCCCTAGGGACATGAGTAAGTTCAAGGTTATATAGACCAGTCTTTGAGATTGTGTGGAGGGATGTGGACTCAGTCAGATGCAGTGTCTGAGGATGCCTAGTGGTATTGACAAGGGCATAGCTTTAGGGTTGGAAGAGATCTTGGAGACCTAGTTCAACTCCTTTAATTTGACAGATAAGGAAAAGTAAAGTCCAGTGGGGGGAAATATCACACAGCTCATAAATTGTGGAGCTGGGGTCTGAACACAGGTACTCTGAATCAAAATTCAGTGTTCCTTCTACTAACCAATACTGCCTTACCCTTGTCTCTCATTCCTCCTCTCCCTCTCCCTTTCCCCCTCCCCTTCCTCTTCTCCCATCTACCTTTCTCTCCCCTCTCCCTGTCCACCTTTATTTCCCTTTCTCTCCCTCCCTCTTCCCCCTTTTTCTCTCCCTCTCCTTCCTTCCTCCTCTCCTCTCTCCCTCCCTCTCCCTTTTTACTCCCTCTCTCCCCCCTTCCCCCCTTTCTCTCCCTCTTTCCCCTCTCTTTCCTCTCTCTTCTCCCCGCTCTCCCACATTCCCCACCCCCTTCCTAAAGACCCTGTAATTCCATCTCTGCTCTGAGAAGCAAAGAAAGTGGTTGGGCCTGGCCACTTTTGTCAGTAATCTTCATCATAACAACTCCCACTTCTATATGATTCACAGAGCCCTTGCTTCACAACAACTCTGCGAGATAGTTACGGTATTATGCCTATTTTACAGTCAAGGAAACTGAGGCCTAGATAGAGGAACTAACTTGTCTGAGGTCATACGTCAGGTTGTAAGAATAGGGCATAAATCAGGGCCTTCTGTTGCCAAACGCTAAGCTCTCTCTACTGAACCACATTGCCTTCAAGGTCACACAGTGACCCTCATCTCTTTGAATTTCAGGCCCTCCTCCCTGTACCCCTTATGGCTTTTTTTGTAAACTCTTTTCTATTGCTTTCCCCACCCCCATTGTCCAGTAGCTTGAACGACCCTTCTCTTGGCTTGGAAAACCTCAGAAGTTATTGGGACTATCCCTGTAAATCCAGTGCTAACATTAGCCAGTGACCCTCTTCTGAAGAATTCCCAGGGAATCTCTTGTGTTCCAGTGTTGCCCAGCCCTTAGAAACAGAAATTTCCTTTTGTTTCCCATAAACTCAGCATGCTGCAGTTTTAACTCTTTGGCTATTGGAAGGTTGTTACCAAGCCAAGGTAGCCTAGAGTTGTTTGGCCCAGGTTGTGGTACGGTGGAAAGAATTGGACCGCGAGGATTCAGATCTTAGCTCTGCTACTTATTTGTTGTATGGACGAGTTATTCAGCCTCAGTTTTCCTCATCTGTAACATGGGGATAAAAACCCTTGCACTGTCTCCCTCACAGGATTGTGTAAGAAAGGCATTTATAAACCTTAAAGGTCTTCCAAGATTGTCAGTAGTTATTACTGTTTCTGGAAGATGAAGACCTATTTCTTCTTTCTTTTTTCTCTACCGTCTCCCCAGGGAATCCCTTCTGTGGCCTGGGTCTCCCCTAAAAATAAGGAAGGAAGGGAGTTAGAGTGCAAAGAGATTTGCTTGACTGGCGAATCTCCCTCAAGCCAGCGATCACTTCCCCTCTCAGGGCGGTCAGCCGTCTTGGCCTGAAGGGCCGAGTGTCGGATGCAAATCCAGAGAAGAGGTCAAGAGGTTTTACCCGACTGTCAAAAGGAAAGGGAAGGAAAAGGGAACGGGTATTTATTAAGCACCAACTGTGTGCCAGGCACTGAACACAAATATTATCTTTACAATATTGCCAAAATTTACAAATATTATTTCATTTGATCCTTAAGAATTACTGGTTACTAAAATCTTTTCTAGCTTTAAGTCCTATGGTTCTGTTTAGTCTAGGCAGGGCTTAGGTTTTTTGGGGGTTTTTTTTGCAAGGCAATTTGGGTTAAATGACTTGCCTAGGGTCACACAGCTAGTAAGTACCATGTGTCTGAGACTGGATTTGAACTCGGGTCCTCCTGACTCCAGGGCCAGCGCTCTATCCCCTTCACCACCTAGCTGCCCCTTAGGGCTTAAACTTTAAATTGCAATATCTAGTTGTTTCTTTTTTCCTTCTGTTGCTGCTGTCCTCGGTTTAGATCTATACTTCTTCACATGCTGTTAGAATAAGCTTCCTTTTAAATAGAACAGGTTGTGGCAGCACAGCTTAGCGGTAGATAAGCCTCAAAGCCAGAAAGAGCTGAGTTTGAGTCCTGCCTATGACATGCATGGTCTGTGTGAACCTGGGCAAGTCATTTAACTGCTTAGTGATCTAGACAACTCTCTAAGGTTACAATTGGCTAAGAATGGGCTGACCAGCTTTAGAAAAGGGAGAGTTTCCTTACCTAGGAGTTCTTATACTAATGCAGGCACAAGTCTGCTCCTGGTCCTTATCCTAGTGCCTCTCTCTTCAATCTTCATTGGCCCCTATTAATTACTGAATTGGATTTAAAGTCATCTACATGTATGATCTTGTGTCACTCACTCTTTCCGTCTTTACCTCCTGTCACTTTGCTTGATTCATTCTCTGCTTCAGTCAAACTGGACAGCTCCATCCCAGAACACACAGGACTTCCTTGACTATGACTGTTGCTAATTTGTGCAGCTGGATTTCTTCTTCTTCCCACTGGCTATTTAAAGCTCAATTTAAAGGTTACCTTCTGTGGGAAGTTTTTTCCTGCTCCCTCTCTCTTCTCAGCCTTTCCCTTGGGACCTTGAACAGCACTTTGCCCCTCTCTGATGCACCTCTCATAAAATATGGTGCATCATGGTTTTCTCTGTTGACATCTCATCTGTCTACTAGGATATGCCTTAAACGCGGTCCCACCCACCCACACCTGCCAAGTCTCACCTACACTTCCCTACTTTTCCCCCAGTATAACCCCCGCACACAGTGGTATTGAATTTTAAAAGGAGCCCCCTTCCTGCTGGGATTACTCAAAAAAGGAACACTGTCTTTTCTTTCTCACATATCCCAGTGCCCAGAACCTATGTACCTTGCAGTTAACCACAGTCAGTTTTGTCTCCTCTCCTCTCCGCTATTCCTATAGCTCTAAAGTGGACAGAGCACTGGCCTTGGAAACAGGAAAATTCATCTTCATGAGTTCAAATCCAACCTCAGATGCTTGCTAGCTGTGCGACCCTGGGAAAGTCACTTCACCTTGTTTGCCTCAATTTCCTCATCTGTAAAATGAGCTGGAAAAGGAAATAGCAAACCACTCTAGTATCTTTGCCAAGAAAACCCCAAGTGGGCTCATGAAGAGTGGGATATGTCTCTAGTAACGCTGCTGCTGAGGGCTGTGGGGAGGAGGAAGAGAGCAGAGAGAAATGACTCTTATTGCATGTTTTCCAAACATTCATGAAAGTAGGGGTCACAGGGAAAGGCAGACAGGGCAGTGAGAAATAATTTCTCTAAAATCAGTGTGTCAAACTCAAATAGAAATGGGAGTCATGTCCATAAGGATCCCCGTGGGCTATGTATTGACTTAGTTTTACAATGGGATCATCTGTGTTTTATTGTATTTTTATTTTGTGGAATATCTCCCGATTACATTTTCATCTGGATTGGGCGGCACCCTCCCCAGCCATGGGCTGTGTGTGGGCCGTGTGTGACTCAGACAGCTCATCTCTAAAATCATGGTTCTGAAGCTTTCACGTGTATCTGATCTTAGGCAAGTCATTTCCCTTTTCTGGGACTCAGTTTTTCCCTCTGTAAAATGAGGAGGATAGATAATCTTTGAGGTCCCTTCCAACTCTCAGCCCTTGAACTGCTTGGAAAGTGCTTTGTAACCTGAAGTCCTATAAAAATGGACTTTTGCTGTTGATGATGACGACGAAGTTGCTAAATCTGGCTGATAGATCAAACAGTGTTGAACCTAAAAATCAAGAGCCTACTTGCCAATCCTGGCTCCTCCAGGGTCCTTCTGTGTCATACCTACTGGTCAAGCTTCTTGCCCTTTCTTAGCCTCGACGTCTCCACCTGTCAAATGGGAAAAAGAATCTTGCCTCTCAGAGTGGTTGATATCCTGAAAGAAAACACTGGACTGACTTGATACACGTCCCAGTCACTTCTGTAATTGCCTGAGGCAACAGATTGTAGTCATTTTTCTCACAGTGTGTAAGCCCAGAGGCGTGGGGATAATGAGGATGTTAGAATAAGGAAATACTTAAGAGGAAGTCCAAAGTCCAGGCCTAAATTCCTTCTGATAAAAGATACAGAAAAAGCTGCCTCTGCTCCTTCTCTGACTAATAACCCGTTGATCTGTTAGCCAGGCCAGCGGTTGAGGGGAGCCTGGGAATCAGGGCCTCAGACCTGGACAGGGCAGTGGGTCCCTCCACGTACTTGCTGTGGACACATGGCTTCCCTATTCTGAAATAACCACCATTTTTTCAGCTGGTTAATCAATGGGATCCTGGCCTTACCAAATTTGTGTAGCTGGCTCATCCCCGTCTCCTCCTCCTGACTCTTCCATCCTCACAGTAGCCCCCTGTTTCTCTCTGAGGAAGTCAGTGACAAGAGGATGCTCTTTCTTCTGTCCACTCCCTACACCAGGTCTCTGGAAAGGATCTGCTAAACATATTCAACAATGTTGAGGTGATGATGACCTAGAAGGGGGAATGTTGGACCTCCTTGGGGAACTGAGCCTGAGGGGGCCAAGATGGAATTTTGGCATGGCAGGGTGAGGAAAGCAGGCAGGCTTTCCTGGCTATCTGAGGGCAGGTCCATGTCTTCCCCCTCAGACCAGGGGTTCCATGAGGCCTGGAGAGAGTGACCTGGCCTTTCTCTTTGGGAACAGCAGGTTCCTTGAGGTGTGGTGGAGGGGTAAGGGAAGGAGAGGGAGAGGAGGAGAGAGAGCCAGTGATTGAAGCCTTAAGGCACAGGTATGGGTGTCAGTACTGAGGCTTTATGGGGGCCAGAAGAGCCATACCCCAACTTGTCAGTGACCTGGAAAGAGGGCCTCCATAGGGTGGGAATATAAGGTGGCTGCAGGGAGAAATATAGATACAGCCTAGAGGCCAATAACAGGAGCTCCCCAGAGGCTGGTGAGAACTGGAAGGGAAGGTCAGCTCTGAATGCCCTTCTCTGAAGTCCTTTCTTACCAAAGTGGAAGAGACAGGGGCTTTTGTGATCCCAGGAGGAGCCCTGAGAGGTCATTCATTCATCACCTGCCTCTCCCTTTTCAGACAGACATAACTTTAAAGCAGTTTCCAACCTATGGTGAGAGAGATCTCTAGGTAGATCTGAGGTAGGCTACCCAACTCAAGTCCTCCCACTAGAGACAAGAGGGTTGATGATTTCCAGGGCCGGAAAGGATCTTACAGCACAGAACACAGAATATCAGAGTTGCCAGTTTAGAGACTACATATTCTAAACTTTTTATTTTACAGCTGAGGAAACTGAGGCCCAAAGAGGATTGAAGGCTTGTCCAAAGTCACATAGAGTCCAGTACTTGTGACTTTTCCTACTATACCTACATGTTCCTTAATAATTGTTTCTATTTCTTTTTGTGGAACAATCAATTAAAGTATTAAAAAATTAAAAAATCTATTTGTATTTCCATAGCTTTTCAGACTCCCCCTCCCCCTTGCCCTATCCCTAGCCCCACAGCTTCCCTCCATATGAACAATCCTAGTTCCTTCAACTCTTTCTCACATAACATCATTTCAAGTGCCCTCCCCATCACCGAGCACACTCCCTTTATCAATGTCTTTCCTAAAATGTGGCACCCAGAATCTGATCACCCTGCAATTTGAGCAAGGGGAAAGGCCTGCTGGACAATCACCTTCCTGCTCTGGACATTTTATTTATTTTAAAAATGCCATTGATATGACTGCAGGAGTTTCCTGATAGTGCTGCACCCCTAACAGAACTCTCTCTTGTAAAAAAAAAAAAAGCAGCTAAGCAAAACAGACTTCAAAGGATAATGCATGCAGCATTCCACACTCCTAGCCCCCCACCTTTCTGCTGAATCAGGAAACATGGCCAATTCTATTTGTGTAGCCTACATTCGGGTTAGTTTTGTGGTTTTAACAGGTGTATCACACACAAATAATAGAATCTTAGAGTTAGAAGAGAGATTTGATTTCTTCCATTCAGCCTCAGAGAGGAGGGCTTAAAGTAATGAGTTTGAGTTACTGGGAGGCAGGTTTAGTATTAGCATAAAGAAAAATTTTGTAACACAGAGGGTTGTATGAAATGGGAATGGGCTGATTGATAAAGGTAATGAGCTCTCCAGCACTGGAAGTATTCAAGCAAAGGTTGGATGACTTTCTCCTGGGGAAGCTGTGAAGTCAGCTTAGAGAGAGGGATGGAAGACTTGGTCACACTTAGGGCCAGTTAATTCTCTTTGTGGATACTGTTTCCATATTGTGGAATGGAAATATTAATTTTCATATTGTTACTGATACCCTTGAGCAAGTCATTTAACTCTGAGTCTTAGTTTCATTACCTGTAAAATTGGGATTAAAAAAATGTAAAGAACAAATGAAATTGGGGCAGCTAGATGGTGCCATGGTTATGGAGCTATGGGTAGGGAGTCAGGAGGACCTGAGTTCATATTCAGCCTCAGACACTGATTATCTGTATGACCCTGGGCAAGTAACCTAACCCTGGAGTAGCCTCAAAAAAAAAAATGAAATAATGTATGTAAATTACTTATCATTTCTGTTCTGGGCAGGAAGTTGGACCAAACTGTCCTGATGTTCCCTTCCGAATCTCTGATTTCACTGAATCTTCACAGTAGATGTCTTGGGTTGAGGGTAGATGCTAAATTTCCAGGGCTAGAGGTGAAATCTAGGAGGAGGAGGCCAAGGACTCCAAGGTCTGCTGGACAGGAAGTTGAGGCTCCAAGAGGCTGGGCCATCTGACAGAGGTGCCCCCAGGCAGCTTTCTGTGTCCTAATGGACCCTGCTTTGTCTGTTGTTCAGAATCTTATCATTCCTAGATTGGCTCTATCTGTCTCTATGTCTCTTTCTCCTGTGAAATCTGTCTCCAGGGTCAGGGAGGACTCCAATATGTCTCTGTCTCAGTCTCAAGTTCAAGTCTGGAGTAGGAGGAGAGTTATTCAGAACAGGGCTGTGTGGGGATGATGGGGAGAAGATCCCTTCATGGAAAGAGACATGGACCTTCTCCCAGTACAATAAAGAAGACAGAATGGAGAGAAAGGAATCCTTGGGAAGTCTGGGAATCACCAATTCCTAGAATGTTAGCACAGAGATCCTTTAGTCTAACCGTGCAACTGCCTTATTTTACATCTGAGGAAACAGGCCTGGAGAGTTTCAGGGCCAAGCCCCAAATCATGTTGTTTTGACACCGTTATCAACCTTCCCCATTTTATAAAGGAGGAAACTGAAGCCTTATAATGGAGAAGTAACTTGGCCAAGGGCAAAGAGCCAATAAATGTCAGAGCATGGGGTGGGGGAATCCTGTGGCCTTTAGGTTGGATGTCAAAGGGCCACATTTGAGGATCAAGAGGGCCACAAGTGGCCTTGAGGCAGCAGATTCCCCACCCCTGGCTAGATATTTGGATCTCAGATGCACTGTTCTTCCTGCTGTTCTTATGAGAGAGAATTCAGAGACATCCATGAAAAAGCTGTTACCATAATCTGGTGGGCTAGTGAGGAAGGCTGGTGATGGGGAATGGCTTAGCCCCAGACCATTAAAACTAATCATGTGGAGAGACCCAAAGAAATTAGGCAGGGATAAAATGTGGAGGACTGAATTCTCATTCTGTAAAATGAGGAGGTTGGACTAAATGATCTCTAATGTCCCTTCTGGTAATAAATAATGATAGCATTTATATAGTACTTTAAGATTTGCAAAAATGCTTCCTCTGTGTTATATCATAATTCTAAATATGAGTTAATGAGGAGCATCAGAGGCTGTATATGCTGAATGTCTACAGGGTAGAGGAAGACAGCTTAACTATTCAGAATAGGGCTGGATGGGAACGACAAGGAAAATATCCATTGATGGAACATTGTTTTGTTATAATGAAGAAGACATGATACAGACAGGAGATGGAACTGAGAGAAAGGTGAAACCTAGGAACACAGATGTATGGGCCATGGACTCCAACCCCTTCCCCCATTTCACAGGTAAGGAAACTGAGGCTCAGAGTGACTTGTCCAAGATCATCCAGGTAGTATCAGAGGTAAAGTTGGAAGCCAAATCTTCTGATGCTGAAGCAAGTGGTCTTTCTACTGAGAAGCATTTCTCCAGCATTAACAGGCACAGAACTATGTCCAGGAGTATCTGGGGGCAAAGTATGAACTAGGAATAATTACAGTTGAAGTAAGTGGGGGAATGTCAAGGAAGGGAGGGGGAGCTCACCTGAAGTACAGTGGCTGAGAAGGAGAATATCTGCCCTGGCACACTTCAGAATTTCTAGCTGCTTCTGGGGATATAGGAATGGGAGGATCCAGGGGAGGGAGGTGATCCTGGGATGAGGCTGTAGTCATCAGGGGAGGGCAAGGAAGGACCCAAGGGGTGTGGTGGGAAGGATAGCACCCCAGGATAGTGCTGAGCTTCTGTGCCTTATGGCAAGGTGCCAACCGTTCCACCTTAGTGACAGTCAGGCCGCAGCCTTGACTCATCCATATTAGAGAAGAAAATCTTGGGTCATAGAACAGAGGAGTTATAGCTGGAAGGGACCTGCCAGATCTGCATTTCACAAAGAAGGAAACTGAGGCTCAGAGAAATGCCCATGATCATGAAGTTCCCATGAACCGGGCTCTATACCATAGTCATCTGGTTCCACAGCCAACCCTTTCTACTCTGCTCTGGCTTATTCATCACTAATTAACTACCCACATCCTCACAGTTAAGGGAAAGCTATCACAATTCCCATTGCCTCAAGATCCAAAATAGTATAAGATCTCTTTTCTTTATTGACTTATCTACGATATGGTGTAATATAGAATGATATGTTATGGCATGACATAGGATGTGGAATGGTGTGATATATGTGATATGAGAATGTGCTGGTGTTCTGTATGCCTCAAGGACTCGGGAAGGAGTTTCTCAACCTATTCAGAGTTGGGTTATGCAGGGGTGGGGATAGGAGACCCCTGATGGAAGACAGCAGAGTTCTGTCTTTAGGGAGTCCTATTGTAATGAAGAAGACCAGGAGACAGAGCACTGAGAAAGGAGAAACCAGACCAGAGTCAGAAGACACTCCCCATGCCCTGCCATGCACCTCCACCCTTGGATTTCTCATCAAATGAACCCAATTCTCACAACTATTGATTGAGGAATCTTTGCATCTAGCCTCCCTTTTCACCAATCCATCTTCCACATAGTGGCTCATATTGTCAAACTTTATTTAAGATTTAGCAGTTTTTGAAGCATTCGAAAGTTAATACCTTGTCTCATTCTTTACTGAGAAATCAAGACCATCTGTTGTGAGCCAACCCCACCCCTCCCAGTTCTATGGCTCAAATCCCTGTCGTCCTTTATCCTAATCTCAGAGGAAGAGATGATCTTACTCCTGAGCAAGGCCAAGCCCTCCCCTTCTACCTGTGTGTGCCTTTGAGCTAATCTTCAATTTGTCCATCCATCTACTGGCTCCTTCCTTCTCATAAACATGCGCAGACCTAGCCATGACCTCAAGCTGTCATCCTCTGCTTCTCTTTCCCTTTATAGCCAAACTTCTAGAAAAAGAAGCTGTGATCATTGCCTCCACTTCCCCATGAATCGCACTTCTCAGCCCCTCAAACTCTAAATTCCAGTCCCTTATCCCAACTAAAACTGGTCTCTTCTAGCTTTCCAAAGGCTGTTCAATGATAAATCCAATTTTCCTTGATTCCTTCTTGCTTTCTCTGCAACATGATATAATTCTCCTGGACACTCTCTCCTCCCTCAGTTTTAATGACACCGTTCCTGCCTGGTTCTCCTCATGCCTACATGATGCTTCTGGGTCTTCTTTGTCTTATCATCCTGTCCATGCTCTGCCCCTTATTTGGGTATGCTCCACACAGATAATTTCCAGAATTCTATATCCAGCCCTCACCCCTCTCCTGAGCATCAGTCCTGTATCACCAGCTAACTATTGGATGTTTCCTCCTCCTCGAAGACTTTGCAGAAGTGTCTTTAACTTAACACATTCAAACTGAATCCATTATCTATCACCCTAAACCCTTTCTTTCTTCTCCTGTTTCTGCCAAGAGCACCTGCCCTCAATTATTCCTTATTTGCCATGACTCAGTCAATTGCCAAATCTCAGTGATTCGACCTCCACTACATACCCCATATCCTTCCCCATCATCACCCTGGTTCAGGCCCTTGTCACCTCATGCCTAGGCTGTTAATACAGATGTCTGTGAGTGCAGCCTTTCTCCTCTCTATCATCTCCTATAGCCACCCAACTGATATTGCTAAATCACAGATCAGATCATATCACCGCCTGGTCAGGAAGCTTCAGTGGTTCCTTATTACCCCTAGAATAAAATGGGAAACTTCAAACCCTTCAAATCCTGGCTCCACCGTCTCCTTCCAGAATGATAACATATCCCCCCTCCTTCACAAACTCTCCATTTCAATCCAACTGGCTTATTTGTTCTCATTTCTTTTCCAGGCTATCCCCTACCATGCCTGAAACACTCTTCCTCCTCTCCTCTACCCTGCGGAATCTTCCCCTACTCCCAAGGCTTCACTCAACCTCACCTCACAGAAGAGGTCTTTCCCGATCGGGGCACCCTCACTAGTAACTAGTGGTTTTCTTGCCCCTTGAAATTACTTTGTTTTCTATTTCATAATTATTTATCCAAGTACAAGTATTTACCCCCCTCAGAAGGTTGGCAGGCAGTATTTTTGTATCTTTGGGATGTAGCCCAGTACTTGGAACATAATAGGAACTTATAAATGCTTATCAAATGAGAACAGAAAATAGAAGAAAGGATTTCCTAGACAATGTTGGGAGAGAGGACCTATTTCCTGGTTAGGTGAGTTAGTGAATGACATAGGTCTGAGCTCAAGCCATGCCAGCTGTGGAGAAAATGCCCCCGATTCCACGAGGGTTCCTTGTACCTTTAGCAGGGACGGCCACCCAACCCATTGTAGTACACAGAGGCTCTGAAAACAGCAACTTTTCTTATAAATTTGCCAAGGCAATGCCAACTGTGCCAAACACCAAGGAAACTGAAGGTGACACACCAAAGGATTTTAAAGCCTTTCTGACTTCAGTGAAAAGTGCTTGTGTGTTTTTAAAGAAAGAGGGCCATGGAAGAAGGCAGGGAGGGGCAAGAATTGTTCTTAGTTCTCTTTTATAAATGAGTGATAGGTATCACGGTGGATTGACCACCTCAGCAAGGTTCATCTTCCTGAATTCAAATCCAGCCTCAGACACTTTCTAGTTGTGTGACCCTATCAAGTCACTTAACCCTGTTTGCCTCAGTTGCCTTATCTGTCAAATGAGAAGAGAAGGAAGTGACAAATCACTCTAGTCCCTTTGCCAAGAGCACCCCAAATGGGGACAAGAAGGGTCAAAATGAAATGAGTGAATAGCAATAAAGAATGTTGTCAGGCCGAGATGTGCCATGGGCTGCTGTCAGATGGAAGCATCTCCTTACAAATCCAGATAATGCAAGCCAATACATAGTTCAAAACCTACTCCAATGTTACAGTTAGTTAGTCAAAAAACATTAATTAAACACTCATTATATGCCAGGAATTCTTTTTTTCTGTCACCTCCCCCTGTTAATCTCTCAGAGAATGTCAGAGTTGGATCATCTAATCTGACTCCCTCATTTTACAGATGGGAAAACTGAGGCCCCAAGAGGCCAAGTTATTTGCCAAAGGTCACATAGAAGTTAAAGTCAGCCCTGTTGGGCCTTGGGTTGAGGGAGGAGCGGGAGCTGGTTTTATCTCCTGACACTGGGGGCCTTGGGTGTTGTTGCTAGGCAATGACCCTTTCTTCACAGAGAGAAGGGCCTGGGATTTCCTGGGCCACTAACCTAGATTATTTTCCATCTTACAGGTAGCCACCTACGTGCAAGAAGAATGTTTCATCCTACGGACCATGGAGGCAGAGCGGGAAAAGTGCTTGGAATATGAACAAAAGGAAAATGGGACTGAAGGTGAGAGGTTGTCTCCTTCTCCTTCTTGAGTAGGGGAAGGGTTAGGGTGGGCACCAGTGAGAGCCCTGCAGGAAGTCAGAGAGAAGGAAGCCCGGGGCTTACCCTCAAGGACTTCCCAGTCAAGGAGTTCCCATGGCTGCCCCATGTCTCTGGGGAGGTGAGCAGATCATAGCCAGTCTTGCTAGTATGCAGAGAGGCTGGGACCCCAAACATCTCTGTCTCCCTCCACTACCTGACCTGGAAATTTTACCATTAGAGAGAGCCATTGTCTTCTCCAGATATCTTCCTGTTAAAATGCATCTGTCTTCAGTGCTCACATTAGCATGCTATGGTTATCAGAATTGTTCCCGAGGGAACAATAAATTGAACTTTGTTGTGGGTATTAGAAAAAGGAAATACCTTGGAGATCTGGGGCAAGGTTACTGACTCCCCTTAATGCTCTCTGGGGCTATGACCAGCACAAAGACTGGGCCTGGGAACTGAAGGCTATCAGAGTCAGCTGGGTGCCAGTCCTTCCTTGGTGATGGTGGGTGTTAGAGGGACAGGACTGAGAGAGACTAGCTTGACTTATGTGTTGGTACCAGAAGCCTGGGTGCCCTGGGAGAATGCATGGCATAGATAGGGAAACTGAGGCAGAATCTGGGGCTGGATCTCTTAACCTCTAGCCCAGGGCTCTTTTCACTATCACACAAAGCATTTGAGAACATCATCATTTAGACTTGTACCCTGGGGCTGTCCTATGTCATGTTGCCCTGCTTTTTCTCTGCCTCCCACCCCACCCCACCCCACACCATGAGTTGACTGATTAGCTAGAAGAGTCAGTTCATTAACTTCACTAATTAACTGAGCAGGATTAAAATCACATCTTTGCATACAGCTGAGCAGATGCTGCCAGATGTTGGTAGATGACTTGGGCTAGGGATGGGGGAGATAGGGAGTGAGATCAGCAACAGCTCTGCTGGCCATGTACTGAAGGAGGAGGGAAATCTCTGGGTCCCATCATGTACAGGGACTGGGATGGCTCCGTGGGACTTGGTGTTAGGAACTGAAGAAGCATAAAATCTGCATCTTAAATGCTTAGTATGATCAGAATATGGTGTAAGGGAAGGGACTTTAATCCCTGGGGAGGTATAGGAATGTACCTTAGGGTTTCAGATGCCTTCAGTACACTAAGTGAGGCAGCTAGGTGGTGCAGTGGATAGAGCACCAGTGCAGGAGTCAGGAGGACCTGAGTTCAAATCTCACCTCAGACACTTGACATTCACTAGCTGTGTGACCTTGGGCAAGTCACTTAACCCCTACTGCC
>CM053769.1:7669978-7731290 GCA_028658325.1 Potorous gilbertii
TGTGTGTGTGTGTGTGTTTGTACAATCCCTCCACCTACCTAAATACTGAGAAAAGTCTCAAGAGTTATAAATATTTTCTTTCCATGTAGGAATGTAAACAGTTCAGTTTTATAAAGTCTTTTATGATTTCTCTTTTCTGTTTACCTTTTCATGCTTCTCTTGATTCTTGTGTTTGAAAGTCAAATTTTCTCTTCCGTTCTTGTCTTTTCATCGTGAATGCTTGAAAGTCCTCTATATCATTGAATGACCATTTATTCCCTTGAAGTATTATACTCAGTTGTGCTGGGTAGGTGATTCTTGGTTTTACTCCCAATTCCTTTGACTTCTAGAATATCTTATTCCAAACCCTTCGATCCCTTAATGTTGAAGCTGCCAGATCTTGTGTTAGCCTGATTGTATTTCCGTAATACTCAAACTGTTTCTTTCTAGCTGCTTGTGGTATTTTCTCCTTGACCTGGGAACTCTGAAATTTGGCCACAATATTCCTAGGAGTTTCTCTTTTCAAGTCTCTTTCAGGAGATGACCAGTAGATTCTTTCAATATTTATTTTGCCCTCTGATTCCAGAATATCAGGGCAGTTTTCCTTGATAGTTTCATGGAAGATAATGTCTAAGCTCTTTTTTTGATCATAGCTTTCAGGTAGTCCCATAATCCTGGGTCTATTTTCCAGGTCAGTTGCTTTTCCAATGAGATGTTTCACGTTATCTTCTATTTTTTCAAACTTTTGGTTTTGTTTTCTAACTGCTTGGTTTATCTCAGTCATTCATTTCCCTGAACTCAATTCTCTCTTTCAATGAACTATTTTGTTCCGTGAGCTTTTGAACCTTCTTCTCCATTTGACTAATTCTGCTTTTTAATGCCTCCTTCTCCTCATTGGCTTTTTGGACCTCTTTTTCCAATTAAGTTAGCCTCTTTTTAAAGGTGTTATTTTCCTCAGCATTTTTTTGATTCTTCTTTAGCAAGTTGCTAACTCACTTTTCAAACTCTTCCATTGCCTGAGCCCAATTTAAGTTCACTTTGGAGGCCCTGGAGGCAGAGTTCTTAACTTCCTGTGACAGTAAGCCTTGTTATTCCTCATCTGAAAGGATGGGAGGAGACGCCTGTGACCAAGAAAGTAACCTTGTATTGTTTTATTCCCCCCCCCCCCTGCTTTTGGGCATTTTCCCAGCCAGTTACTTGACTTCTGAATCCTTTGTCAAGAGATTAGACTCAGCTGCTCAGTTCCCCTGGGCTTTGGGTGGGGGTGGGGCCATCACTCAGGGCTGAGAATTAGATCAGCTGCTCCCTACCACTAGAGGCTTTAAACTGAGCTATCTGAAGAATGGACCCAGGTTGCTTCCAGTGTAGCTGCCTGCAGTCTACTGCTGCCCCTTCTGCCGTTGCCTGGGGCTACTGCTGGAGGAACCCCTTCCCCTCTTGCCCAGCTGGGAAAGCCCTCCCCACCCTGACCTTTGGAGCTTTCTTTGTCGTTTGTGGGTTGAGGTATCTGGGACCCTCCCTGCTGGGGATTCTGCCCTGGAGGACTGTACTGGTTCTGTTTCTCCCCAAGCCGCGTGGCTAGGGCTGGCCTCCATTCTGCTCAGCCTCCAGTGACATAGATCTTTCCTGTCGGCCTTCCAGGTTACCTTTGGCTGGAAACCTCTTTCTCTCAGTTGTTCTGTGACTTCTGCTGCTGTAGACTTTGTTGAGAGTAATCTTTTACAGGTATTTTGTGGTTTGTGGGGAAGCACTAGAGTATATGCATCTTTCTACTCTGCCATCTTGGTTCCACCTTAAACTACTTTTATAAAAAACAACCAGACTTATTCAGCAAATATCTACTATGTGCAAGGCACTCAGGAGGAGATGGAGAGTGATAAAAACAACCCTTTCCCTTGTGGGGCTCACAGGCTAACATGAGAGATAAAACACATACAGAGGTAATTGTAACATAAGGTTAGGGTTAGGGTTTATAAGAAGGGGCATAAGAGAGAGATTAAAGAGTAATGGAAACTCAGAAAAGGGAGAGATTGGTTTAGCCTGGGAGGACCTCAGGGAGGCTTTCTGGAAGAGACCACTTTCGAGCTAAGCCTCAAAGGACTGGATTCAGCAGAAATGGTGAGGGGGGCATTTCTGACAGACTTCATTGGGTGAGCAGAGGTTTGTGTTTTTTTGTGCTACATAACTATGATCTCATTTTAAATCATACCCAGTTTTATAGTTTGAGGATTTGGGGGTGGGTGGGATCCATGGTTCTGTTCATCTGAGGATTTCCCTGTGTGGAGATGTCTTCCTTTAGTGTAGATGAACAGCACCTATGTGATTTATACTCTTAGAGGGAGTTTCCCAGGACATTGCAAGGTTAAGAGGCTTTCCCATAGCCACACAATGGGTACTTGTCAGGGATAAGATTCCAACGCAGGTTTATTTCACCTCCAAGGCCAGTCTTTCATCCAATGGCATATAACTTCCTCTCTTGATGCTCTAGGTTTGACAAAGTCCTTTCATTCCAAGAGTATATGGCATATTTACAGAAGGGAAGTATTTGGCCCAGTGTCACATAGTGATGAAAACAGTGTCCTGTAGTTAAGACTTAACCCAGGAGTCTTCCAACTCCAAGTCCAGAACTCTGTCTATTCTACTGTAGAGAACAGCCTTACATGGATCATGGGGGCCAAGGAAGGCCTAGGAGCTATAGCCAATGTGTAGCAGCTGAGAGCACTTAGGGACAGGGCATTTGCTTTTATCTGCACAACTAGCCTTTCCTTTGTGTATTATTTGTGCACTACTTGCACATTCTCTTTTTTCTTTCACATAAACCCTTAGAAAAATGTGATGCAGACCAAAGGTTCTTAACATTCTTTTGTGATTTGGACTCCTTTGGCAATCTAGTGAAACCTATGGAACTCCTTCTTAGAATCATGTTTTTAAATGCAGATAACAAAATATATATTATAAAGGAAATGGAAATAGAGTCATCAAAATTTATTTTAAAAGAAAAAAAATGTCCATAGGCCTCAGCTTAAGAAATCTTACCCTGGTCTAGATCCTCTGGAGACAGGCGCTACAAGGCAAAGAGTTTCCAGTCTTGTATGGGCATTGAATTGTACTAGCAGTTTCAGAGGGAGGAAAAATAATTACTGACCAGGTGTGGGGATCCAGAGATATAAAGTGCTGGGGCCAGCTCAACCCTGATTATTAAGTTTTGTGTATGAGCATTGACACCTCAAAAATTAGCAGAAGTCACCAATCAGGGCTTGATGTATTATTCTGTTAATTGTCTAGACTTGAGAAAATGTTGGCGAATGTGTTAATAATGCAAATTAAACGTAAAATGGTCATTTTTCAGAGACCTGCGAAGCCCTGCTCCAAGCCCAGGAGCCAGGGAGGACAGGGGCTGAGGACTTGATTTAGTGTTCGAGGATCACAGAGACCTAGAGATTAGGGAAAAGAGAAAGCCCCAAGATCTGGTGCAAAAGTCTCTTGGACTAAAACCTCTGAGAGTTTACCGAATGTTTTCATCACAACAGCCCTGTGAGGTCCTCAGTATAAAGTGTCAACATCTCTATTTTGCAGATTGAAAAACTGGGGAACTTGTGGCCTAGGGCAGATAGAAAGAGAACTGAGGCAGAATGGTGGGGTCTTGAATTCAAATCCTTGCCCTACTACTTACTCCTTGTGTGGTCTTAAGCAACTCACTGAGCGTCTCCAGGGAGAAGGTGGGTCTACTCTAGATGACCATTGTCAGTCAGCAAACATTTATAAAGCACCTACTATGTGGTGGATGCCACATAAGGGCTGAAATGTCAGTTCTGCAGCTATGCCAGTTCTGCAGCTATGCCTGGATCCCATGATCTCAGGGACCTGCAAGGTTTAATTAAACCCAGAGATGGATCTCACACTAGATGTAAATTGACTAAGGAAAAAAAGAGAAGACTCAAACTACATTAGAGCCCCAGAAAGATCTTAGTTAGCCTTGGGTTCTTAGCCTTTTTTGTGTTGTGGACCTCTAAGGTCATCTTACCTTACACTCAATACTGTTGGTCAGTTGTTTTCAGTTGTGTTAGACTCTTTATGAACACATTTGAATTTTTTTTGGGGGGGGGCAAAGATACTGAAACAATTTGCCATTTCCTTCTCCAGCTCATTTTACAGATGAGGAAACTGAGGCAAACAGGGTGAAGCAACTTGCCCAGGGTCACATAGCTAGTAAGTGTCTGAGGCCAGACTTGTCTTCCTGACTCCCTGGCCTGATGGTCTATCCACTGCTTCCCCTAGCTTCTAATACTGTTGCCTAAATTCTTAATTGAAGAAAATGCTCCATTTCACTTAGAGGTTAGTGAAAAATAAAGATGGAATTTTTTTCCCATCCAAATTCATAGGCCCTCCGAAATCTATTCATGGGCCCCCCAAGAGCCCCTGATCTAGTGTAATATCCTCATTGTATAGTGGAAGAAACTGAGACCCAAGTAAAGAAAAGAATTTTCGTAAGGTCACATAACCTTTAAGTGGTAGAATTCAGAATCTGAACCCAGGACCAGCGTTCTTTCCTTTATATAATACTTCTTTGAAAGCTGAAAGAACTAATGGAGGGCTTGAAATGTCCAAGGTCAGAAATGGTGGGAATCTGAGGGCAGATTTCCCAGATGAGGTTAGAAGGAATGAAGGTCTCATAAGCAATACTGGCCAAACCTGTCCAAGGTGGAGCTGTGGCTCCTTTGGTTCAGATCAAAAGCCTGGTTCCCCGACTTTTGTTTGCATCTGTCTGTTTTCCCTTTGTCTCTTTGTAAAAGAATGCCTTGACAAACCTTCATCTTAGGTTTAGAGAAGAGGAGGAAAGAATGTTTGTCCACTCCAGGCCTCTGAATGGGAAAAAGGGTGGGTTAGAGGTAGGATGAGTGGTCCAAGCCCTGAGGGATGGGGGTGGGGATAAGGATTGGGGGACAGGTAAGAAGTTGTCAGGTCCTGTGGTAACTAGATGGCTCTAAAGTATGGGACAGCCTGGAAACAGGAGTGGTCAGGGTAGCTAAGGGTCCGTAGCATTATCATTCCAAATAAAGGAACCCTGAGGAGCAGCCCTGGCCATTCAACCATAACGATAACTAACACTCTCATTCTGTGGGCATTTGTGGTTTACAAGTCACTTACCTTGGAACAGCCCCAAAAGGCAGAGTAGTGCTGGGTTTAAGGATCTGGTCTTGGGTCTTCTCCCCCTACTAGACTATGGAACTCCCTGAAAACTGGGCCCAGATCATGTTTTATTTAACTTTTAACTCTCCCCACGTAGATGTTTAAATGTTTGTTGAACGATGACTTTAGAATAAAATATAAACTTTTAATCCTCTTCCATCTGCCTCCAAACTCCCGTGTTTATATCTCACTCCCCTTTGGACCATCTTTATGCCAGTCAGATGGGATGACTGTGACCTGGAGTCTGTTCTGCCCTCTCCTGATGCCAGTCATTCTCACAGACTCTTTGTCCCTTAGATCTAGGGGATCTTAGATCTTAGACCTCTTCCCCCACCTCCACCTGTGAAAAATCTTCTCCTCCTTAAAAGGCCAGCTTTTGTGGTACATTGAAAAGAAAAATGTCAGGAATCAGAGGTCCCTGATGTTTACTACCTATTAGTTTACCTCTCTGGGACTCAGTTTCCCCATCTATAAAATGAGAGTTATGGGCTAGATGGCTTCTGAGGACCAGTCCCTCTCTAGATCTAGGGTTCTATAATCTCTCACACACACATATACACATACACACACAAAGCCCTATTTCCCTCTCAGCTTGTCTTTGTTCACCATTACATCCTGTCCTGTCATACTTCCCTGTGTGCCTACTGAATAGATTGACTATCTTTGGTTACTTTGGGTATTTAATCAGTGTTTGCTCAGTTGAACTGAACTGATGGACTTCAGCATTCTGGGGGTTCATGAGCTCATAATTGTGAACGCTTGGGCCCCCAAGTGCTTAGACACCTCCCCTAGCCCGCCAGTGTTCAAGCCCCTTGAGCTTCTAAATCCAAGATGACTTTCTCTCTGTTGTTGGGTCTCTCCAAGCTTCACCAACCTTGTTCTTCTAGGATAGTCCTAGACCTGCTTGGTGTAGGACCCCTCAGAGCATGCAGAGCCTGAGATCACCCTGGCCTCCATGAGGAGGAATCAGTGGAAGCCATTTCTGTTGTCTCTGGAAAAAGTCATATGTCAGTGCCTTGTTTCACTTCCCTCTGGAACCCAAGCTCGGACCCTCCCTAGCTTGTGACACTGAGTATACCGAGGCTATTTCCTCGTCTGAAAAATGAGGTTAATGATAATGGTATTCCTTATCTCAGAGAGTTGAAATGGGAGTAGGCCTTTATAAATCTTCAAGTATTATAAACATGGAACCCATTGTTACATTTTATGATATGATATGAGCAGAAAGGGAAGAGAGTAAGAGTTATACAGCACCTACTATGTGCCAAATACTTTACAAATATTATTTCATTTGGTCCCCACAACAACCTTGAGATAGGTGCTATCACTCTCCCCATTTTACAGTTGAGGAAACTGAGGCAGACAGGTTAAATGACTTGTCCAGGATCACATAACTAGTAAATATCTGGAGTTGTATTTGAATTCATGTCTTCATAACTTCAGGTCCAGAACTTCATCCACCAAGCTATGTTGCTGCCCGACAAAATAGTTAATATATGATATAACATATTATGAAATGTGACACAGATTATACCATATCACATTATATATGGTTATGTTGTATCATATCGTGTCCTAGTATATATCATATCAAATTATATTATGATGGGAATTGTTGGAGGACACACCCAAGGCAATGAGACCAAAATTGGAGTATTATATATAATGAGTCATTGTGGCATAGTGAAATGAGGGCTAGTCTTGGAGGCAGACCTGGATTCAGGTCCTGCTTTTGACCTACACTGACCATGGACATCATCACTTAATTTTCAATCTTGTGGACACTTCTCAAAGACTGTAAGTTATGGATGAGTTGTCCATCTCAACTATTTGCTTACCTCTTTCCATTGAAGAAATGTCCATACTGGGAGTTCCCATGCATAGCTAAGATTACAATTGAAGATGAAGGATAGGTAGATAGAGCGATAGATAGACAGACGGACAGATAGATAGATGGACGGATGGATGGATGGATGGATGAATGGATAGGACTCAAATTTCTGAGTTGCCCAACCCCCTTACACACACACACACACACACACACACACACACACACACACACACTTTCTTTTCCTCTCACCAGTGAGTAGCCAGAAAGCCATCTGGGAACCCTGGAAGGACAGAGGCTGATTGTCCCCAGAGCTTATGGCAATACTCTTCTTGGGTTCCCTGACTCAAGGTTCTCATAAAAGGGAGCTGGTTTTTTAAGTCATTAGCAGTGACAGAGACTTGGGCTGTGGGATCTGATCTCTCTGATCTGACTGAGGCCCTGTATTTTTTCCTTTTCTCTCTTTGTGAAAGGGAAATTGTGAAAAGAGGGTGGGGGAGACCCATTTCAAAGCTGGGAACAGAAACCAGAGCCATCAAACACATAAACTACCCCTTTATCCAGTGTTTCTGCCTCTCAAGATGCTTTTAAAAACTATGGCGACTGAGGGCAGGGTAACTGAGGATTTGGGATGTCTGCACCATGGGAGAGATACGGTGCCTGCTCACACTTAGGAAGCCCCTGTACTGTAGGGAAGGCATGGCACCCCTCTGTCATGGAGTCACTGTACTATGGAAGACACACCTCAGGGGGGACCATAGTTCCTGCCCACCTTTAGGGAGGTCCTGGATATAGTGCCTGTCCTCAGGGCATCTCTGTGCTGTGCAGGAGGTATACCCTAGAGGACTCTCTGGTCTTCGGAGACAAATGTTTCTGCCATTAGATCAGAGAGGAACATAGGACTGCAAAGAGACCAGTCATCAGGTCAGCTGAGAGCGACAGTGGCATCTCCCAGGGGGTAGAGCTTGAGGGTTTACAAAACATTTTCTCAGAAGTTTTTGAGGTAGATGGTACATGATTATTGTTCCCATTTTAGAGGTAAGAAGACTGAGTTCTAAGATAGGAAATGACCTACCCACATTCACAGAGCTGGAAAGTCACAGAGACAGAATTTTAACCCTAGTCTTCTGACTCCTGAGCCACCACATCCTTCTACCCCTGCCTAGATACGGAAGGCACCTCCTTCTGCTCTTAGTCCTTGATCAACATGATTAAAGAGAGGGAAGGAGACAGAGGCAAAAAGAGAGGGAGGAACCAGGTGGGCTGGGGAGAGTTCCTCTGGTCCCCATCACCACCTTTTTGTTTCTTTAAATAGCTCTTTTATTTAATCTCAGGAAAACAAAGGTTGGTTTTTCTTAGAAATTAGTCCAGCTTACCTATACATCTCCTTTATTGAATGAGGATCTAGCTTCTGAGATAAAGAGCATGAAAACAGATCCCACCAAGACTCATGGTGACTCTGAATGAACATCTCTGAGTTCATCCTGGAGGAATCTCATTTCCATGGGGCATCACTCCAAGTTTGCACTCGCTAGCCCTTATCTCCTCTCTCGGGGAATCTAGGCTTGTCTTTTCTGATGACGTCTTCATAGGTCAGGGACAACACACACACACACGCACGCACACACACACGCACACATACCACACAAAGCATACACAACATAGACACAAAACACATGCTCACAACATGCACATACAACCTACACAACATACACACACATTCCTTGGGACCAATCTTCCAAACATGTTTAGACACTGTTTCATGTCATATGCCCCTCTTATGGCACAGAGCCGAAAGAACATTGGATTTAAAGACAAGGCCCAAGTCTAAATCCTCCCTGTCCCCCTTACCAGCTCTGTCACTTTAAATGTCACTTAACTTCTCTTCTGATGAGGGGGTCAGAATAGGTTATCCCTTTAATCCTATACTTTGCTAACCAAAAATAATATCACAAGTCCATGAGACATGGGTCACAGCTGGATTTATCATAAGAGAAAGGCACATATGCACATGTGCTCTCTATACCAAGGAGGTGGAAGGAAAGGGAAAGTCATAGGGAAGGGGGAAAGGGCTAATCCTCTCCCAAAGGGGAAGAGAAATCATGAAATAAGTAAAATGGTGAAAGCTGCATTCTTTTCCCTTGGGAACTGCTAGACTTTGAAGATATGATGGCCTGCTTAGCTACAAAGGTCCCAGCTGCAGAAACAATTTCTCAGTCTGGTGCAGACTGGCTGGCACTTGTCTTGACTCCTAAGGACACATAGGGAGTCCAGGTTGGGGAGAAAACAATTGTATTAACTCAAGGAGGCTTCGTCCTTGACATGCTCAGGGCTTCCTAAGTACTCCAGGTCCAGTGTTTCTGGAAAATATGGCAAGTCAAAAAGACAAGTTCAGGGGACCCTTTAACAACTCCTATGAATGGAAAGGGAATAAACATTTATATCACTCCCACTATGTTTATGGATGTTCAAGAAGGACTAGCAGCTCTGGTGTGAGAGCTTGCTGAGCCCTGAATTTTCAGGGTTACTCATCCACTTTTGGTGTCTACCTGTCACTCAACTCTCACCTGTGGCTTCAAGAAGCTATAGTCTTCCAAGAAGTTGCATAGCAACCACATCCCAGTAAACTGTGTTGGCAGATGGGCTAAACCAGGGTAACCAATGGGCTATAAACCCATTGGTGAGCTGGGGGGATGTCTACCCCAGCCAAACATGTGAAGATTTCCCCAGTGGAATGAGCAGATGAGAGCAGTTTGTTCTAACGGCTACAATGGTGGCTGAAGCAGGTACTATGGAGTGCTGAGAGTTTAGTCAGACATCAAAGGCACCAAAGTCATCCATTGCATCCTGGGCCATTGCCAGTCATCCTGACTTTTGTTCTGCCACTGGACTTTGATGACTCAGAACAGAGAGTGAGGCTGATGACTTTGTGTACCTCTGCCTCCCTTAAATCCAATTCATGAGCAAGTCAAACATCACCCTGTGATGGTCTTCTTCAAAAATGAAGAATAAATACCGACTATGTGCTGAGCACCGTGTAAGCATTTTACAAATATCGTTTCATTGGATGCTGTTACTATCCCCATTTTACAGCTGAGGAACTGGTGCAAACAGAGATTAGTTACCTTGCTCAGGGACACACAGTTTGTTGTTGATCAGTCATTTTTGAGTCATATCTTACTCTTCTTGACAAAGATACTGGAGTGCTTTGCCATTTCCTTCCCTAGTTCATTTTACACATGGGGAAGCTAAGGCAAACAGGGTTAAGTGACTTGCCCAGGCTCACACAGCTAGTAAGTGTGTGAGGTCACATTTGAACTCAGGTCTTCCTGACTCCAAATCTAGCAAGATTCTGTGCCAGGCCTGCTCCCCTCCCGAACCAACTATCTTGATTCCTTCTAACTAATACCTCTTCTCTCCCTCAGAGACTCAGTGTTGATTACATTAAATTGTAATTTAATGGTACTTTGAAAAAGAATCCAGATTGAGCCCCAGGGCATGATGGAAATGAATCGTGGCCTGATTGATCAAATACAGACCAGGCATTGTGCTAAGCCACCGGGAAACAAAGAAAGGCAAAAAGACAGCGCCTGTCTTCAAAAAGCTAACCTTTTAATGAGGGAGACAACATGTAAATAAATACATACAGATGGATTTTTTTTATTCTGAACTTAAACACCAAATAAAATGTGCATTTCCTTTTTACAAAGGAAAACAGAAAGAAAATTATATACCCAGCCATGAACCTCTCTTAATGATTCCTTTTTAAATAAATATATTTTCAATCCATAACTTTCAAAACTGCCCTTCTTGTCTGTGTTACTTCCTGTCCTCTTCCGTGTAATCTAAAACACAAAATTCTTGAATGGTTCTCTATCCTTTCTTTTCTTTTTTGGCAACTTTTCACTCACCCTTCTCCCTCATGCCCACTCCCATTAAAAAGAAAAAGAAACAGAAACATAAATGCAAAGGAAAGCAAAACCATCCCCACTTTGGCCGTGTCTGGAAAAAGTATATTTCATTCTGTCCCCTGAATACATCTTCTTTCAGTGTGTCATCAGTTGTGATTGGTCATTGTGATGTGGCTTTTCAAGGTGGCTTTTCTTTACAATGTAGTTATTATTGTATACATACAAGATACATATAAACTAGATGGAAGGTAAACTCAGAGGGAGACTTCAGAAACACATGGTCTGCTCAGGTCATGTAACTGATGAGTGTGATTTCACCATGGGTCTCAAAGCCATGGGTACTCTAAAAGAGATATTTAGCGCTCCTTGGCTTATTCGGACAATGGGGAGGGGAGGGGATAGAAGAAGAGGGTAGCACAGTTAAGAGTCCATGGTGGTGGTCCTATCTCCTTGTAAGGCAGAGAGGGAGAGGGAATCAGCGGGTTGGTTATATGATTATATTTCAAAGAGAAGGGAAGGGAAAAAGAAAAGAAAAGGACAGAAGGAAGGAAGGAAGGGAGGAAAGAAGGAAGGAAAAAAGGAAAGAAGGAAGGAAGGAGCATTTATTAAATGTTTACTATATACCAGTCACTGTGCTAAGCACTGGTGATTCAAATACAGCAAAAACAGAAGATGGTACCTGCCCTCAAAGACCTTATGTTCTAATATGAGAAGACTATACACAAAAAAGAGCCTAAAAGAGGGAATGGGCTGGGTGAATGAAGGTACTTTGCTCAGGTACATGGTTTTGAAGACTGGAAGCCAGAAACATGGCAGGGTGGGAAATGAAGGCCACCTTGGGCCCCTTCACAAAATAGAGGCCCTAGGAGGAGCTCACCAATAGGAGAGGAGGGCAGAGGGTTATTCCAGATTAAGAAAGTGCCAGAGATGATTCTATATTCCAGTGTAAGAACACTCCAGGTATGGAGGGAAATCCCAGGGCCAGAAGGAGAATGAAGCACAGCCTGGGCTACGTCTCCCACTCAGGCTGACGCTACACTGAGCGTGGTAGAACTACAGCGCTGAACTGTGTCTCCAGAAGAGAGGAGTCTGGGTCATTTAGAGCCATCCATGCACTCTTTGATGGTTCCATTTGGGAATGTGTTTGTAACAAGACTGGTAGAGTGAGGATAGAGACTGTGACTGGGGCCTCTCTCTGCTGTGAGGATGGAATCAGGCTGGAGTTCACCATGCACACCCAGGCAACACTTAGCTTTCCGGGTTCTATGCCCTTGTGTTGTTTGTGGTCTTCACTTGCCCCTTTATCTCCTGGCATTGGGATAATTGAGACCATACTGCAAGCTGCATCCCCTGTGGCCATAACAAACAAGGTGTTAGCAACTTGAGATGGAAGTCTGGAGGGACAGTGGCCTGAGATACCCTGAGAGTGGTTTTGCTGACATTTGGAAGTTGCCTCATGGGACACCCCACATTCAAAGTTCCAGAGTCCCAAAATTTGGGTACCACCAGCCTCTTAGAGGAAGACTTCTGCAATCGCATCTTAGCTTCTCAGAGAAAGGAAAGCATCACATTGGTGGTCCCTGGAGAGAGGACTGGAACCAGGCCTTCCAGGAGGTCTAGAAATTACCATTATTCCCCCAATGTTATGAGCTGCTGAGATAGTGCAGGTCCATGGTAGAGGGGAGTGTTTACTGAGCCACCCCAAAAGTGTATTACTCTCCCAAGGATTCTGTGGTACTTAGTGTATTTTTTCTATCTGTTCACAGGCTTTGGTGAACCCTGTTCATATTATGCATTTTCTGTGTGTCATTTGGTGCACTGAATGCTCATTTAAGAGTCGGGGATCTACTGATCCACATTTAAGGAAACTTTTGTGTCTAGGTTTGAATATATTGATATTTTCCAAGAGAATTACACATGGGCAGTAAGAGCCAGACAGAAAATAACCTTTTTTGAGTAAGGCCTCCAGGATCTGAGCATGTACTTGTAAGTTTAGAGAACTTGTGTAGGAAGATATGAACTTGTGTAGGGACCCTGAGCCTTTCATTGACCAAGGGAGTGTAACTCATGCTTTGGGCTAACAAAAAAGCTGTTATCCCTGAAAAAAAAGGGATGTATTCTAAGCTTCTCTCCCGAAATCCTCAGAATGCCTGTTTGGACTAAGAACATTTACAGAGAGGGCTGCTCTGTCCTGAATCAAACAGTTTTCCCATGGCCAGTGGGAGTTAACAAGCAGACCAGACAGGTCTTTCCAGGTAGGGAGGAGTGGTGTTTATGGGTGAAGTCACAGCCCAATCCTCTGGACACTTTGAATTCTGGCAAACTACCAGGAAGAGGTTGGGCCAATTCTGGGACCCTGGTCCTGTATGACCCTTTTCTCCCTCTTTCTACCCAGATGGCAATGTGACCAGGAACTGCACCATCGAAGGATGGACAGACATAGTCCCAGCTTCCTACTATGTTGCCTGTGGCTCTGGAGCCAACTCAACAACATCCAGTAATAAGGTGGGTTACGCTGAGCCCTCCTATCAAAGTATTCTTCCTGTCTTCCTGGAGACTTTGAAGTCACATCTGCTTCCTCATCTTATTCCTTAGCCCCAGGAAATGATAAAACATAGTTATTGAGATCTTAAGGGTGAGGAGAGCTGGGTTCTAAGTCCCACTCAACTTTGCCTTATGAGATCTAGATGGTTTTAGCTAATTCATTTAACTCCTCAGCCTCAGTTTCCTATCTATAGAACTAGATAATACCCATAATGCCAACTTCTTGTGTTAACTGAGGGGATCAAAGGAGATATGTATGCAAAGCTTTTGGTAACTCTTAAAATGCTTTATAACTATCGGCTACTTGCTCTGTTTCAAAGCTAGAGGTAATTGAGTCCCAAAGAAAGTAAATGCCTTGCCTATGTTCATACAATGCGTGTCAGAAGTAGGATTCAAACACACATTCCTCCTGACCCCAAATTCCAGAGAAAGAACTGAATGCTGGTCCTCAGATTAGAAATGCAGTGATCTTTGCCATACCACGCTGATTCCCAGGGATTAGTTCTACCTAGACAAAGAGACAGAAACACAACTGAGTGAGCCAGGATCCTAGCCGGAGGGTCAGCTCTGGCCAACCTCCATCTTTTGTCACTGGGAAGGTAGAAGAAGAAATGGACGCCTTTGTTGCCTGAGAGCAGGTCTGCACAACTCGCAGCCTGCCAAAAAATTTTGGGCAACCTGCAAAAAATGTAGGGGAAAACATCTACATTTTTCATGGGCCCCCAAAATCCTTTGGTGTGCCCACAAGCGGCCTGTGGTTACAGGTTTTGCAGGCTTGCCCTGGAGGGAAGAGTTACGACTAATAGGGTGCTATATAGCATTAGATTTCAGCTCAACATATAGGACTATCGAACACTTTGTGTTGCCCCATCATGGAAAATGCGGCCTTGCAAAGCAGTTTCCTAGCCCTGGAAATATTGAGAAGAGCAGCTAGAACAAGTGCTGGACAAGCATATGGTAGAAAAGGAGTATGTTTCAGGTACGGGTTGAACCCAGTGCCCTCCAAGATCCCTTCCAGTTTTGATTCTGTGGCTCATCCATCTTTCAGGTACATTCTGAGTCTGATTGGTTACACAATAAAATCTAGACTCTCAGCATTGTGGAGTTGGAAGGGACCCCAGAGGCTGACTGACATGAGTCCTCCTCTACAAGCTTCCCAATAAGGAAATCCAGTCTTGGTTTGAAGACCTTTGGTGTGTGGGCCATCTCTGGGGCCAAATCCTGGGGCCATCTCTTCCATTTGGAACTCTAGCTTCAATTTTTAGAAAGTTTTTCCTGACTTTAAGGCTATGTTTGCCACTTGTCAGCTTTGACCCCATACTTCCTGGTTCTGCTCCCAGGGATTAAGCAGCACTCCAGGAAAGGGGGATGGAGACCTCCTTGAACCTCTTCCCTCCCACACAACCTCTCCCCGCTGGAGCTATGACTCAGGTTATTTACTAGTGTCCAGTGACAGAGACCACAGCTTCAGCTCATGATAACTAGTGTCTGACGCTGAATCTTGCCTTATGGTTTCTAGAGCTCAATACTGCTCTCAATCAAAGCATTTTGCACATGAGCTTCCCAGATTAAGGCTAGGGGGATGGGCATGCAGAACAAAGCTTGATTTCAAATCATTTTTGGTCACATATGTTAGCGTCCAAAGGGTGTACTGTCTGTTCCTCTACTACATTGACCACTCCCTGGGCAAAAGGGATATTTTTGATTTTTTTGTGGTAATCTCCCTTACTACACTCAAACCAAGTCCATGGCCTAATGAGCTTTGTGGGAAGGGGGTTGGCTTGGTCAGGAGAGAGGAAGATGCTTACTGTAATTCCCTTTTTCTATGATTTTCTTTTCCTTCACACCAGAAAGGGGTAAGTAGCTGACATTCCCTTCCCTGAACCAAACAAGGCAGGCAGACAGCAAGAACTTCTGTTATTGATTGGACAGAATGCTTAGGGCACAGATAATGAAAATTATAAGTCACATTTCAATAGGACTTTTTCACCTTACAAATCATTTTCCTTACAACAACCTTGTTAAGTAGATTAGGACTGATAGTATCTGTGGTCCACAAATACAATATCTATTTATCAAATATTTGCCATATAAAGAGTCTTAGGGAAGGTGTGGTATTTCCAGTAGACAAACACCCGTGCCATCAAGGAATGCACAGTTCACAGGCCCATTTGTCAGATCAAAGGATGGAGCCTTCTGTTATGACTTATACTTGGTGCACATTGGGCATTTCACTCTGAGTTCTGGATGATGAGGGGAGCTAGGAAAATAGTTTCAGGCCTGGATTCAACCTGATACATTCAGTCAATAACACATGGTGACTTGCGTTGTCTCAAATAAATGATCATCACCCCCAAATTACAGATGCATAGGACTTCAGAGTTGGAAATCAAACCTGAGAAGTCATATGGCCCAACCTCTTTATTTTACAGATAGGGAAACAGAGGCCTGAGGAGGGAAAGGGACCCAGCCAAGATCACACAACTAGTGGGCAGCAGGACCCAGGTCTCTCATGCTGACTATCGGTTGGGTGAGGCAGCTTTAGATGTATGCTGGGGCAGTTTGGGAGGAATGAAGTTGCAACCAACTCTCCCCCACTCCCAAAAGCCACCTTTTTGTTAATGCATCTTTTTTTTTCTTCCCATTTCCCCTTTTCACATGAAGCAAACTTTCTTTGGCTTTGTGAAGACTGGATACACCATTGGCCACAGCCTCTCCCTCATTGCACTCACCACAGCCATGGTCATCCTGTGTGTGTTCAGGTGAGTCTGGGAGCGGGGGGAGGGGTGGACGCGGGATGGAGGATGGGAGAAGATCATCTCCAATGCCTCCTCCTAACAGAAGATGAAGCCCTTACATCTTTCCCCACTTGGTTCCAAGAATGGGTGGACAATGAATCAAGCCACTTCTGCCTTCTTCCCTCTTTACAGCCTGACTGTTGAGTCCCAGGCTTTGCAAACAGTGGACTTTACAAAAAAAAAGGAGTACAACCATTGCATCCACAAAGGGAGAGGGTGGCAAAGATCTTGGAAGGACCAGGAATAGAGAGTGAGGGGATCTAGAGCAAGAAGAGATCTTAGAGATCACATCTCATCAAAACCCCCACTTCACTCTCTGGGTCCTAGAACTGGAATCAGACCCTGACTCCAGTGTGACCCTGGGCAAGTTATTTCCCTGTCTGTAAAATAATAGCATTTCCCTCACAGGTTAGAGCTAAGAAGACAGAGGTTGTGAGCATTAAATGAGAGAATCTTTGTAAAGTGCTTTGTAGACCTTAACATGCTAGCTATTATTTTTGTTAATGTTTTTATTGTGATTATGGGTAACACCGAGAGTCACAATGGGAGACAGACTCACCCAAGGTCACACAACTAAACTGTCAAAAGCTGGATTTGAACTCGGGTCCCCTGACTCCACTAGACGAGGCACTCTATCCACTACACCCAGCTCCAACCTCATCGACACCTCATGGGGATGATATTGTTCTACTGCTACGGGGGCAGGGAGGGGGAGATTTGGGCTCAGGGTCCGGGAAGACTTCATACAGCTGGAGCTGTCCAAAAATGGGCTGGGGCTCCTTGGTCAAATAGAGCCCCTGTCTCTGGAGCTCTTCAAACAGTGGCTGTTTTGATTATTTGGGTGAAGTGTTTGTGGAGGGGACTCCTGCCCAGAATCAGAGCTGCAAGGTCCTTTATCTCTCACTACCCCATGTTATCAGGATTAGACCATGATCCACTTAGAAAACCCAACATCCTTCGGGGAGGTTGGTAGAGGGTCTTGATTGATCCTGTGGTCTGGGAGTGGTGACAAACCAACCAGAAAGAGCAGGGAGGAGGGAGGGAAGGAGGAATCTGGGACCAGTGGGACCATCTTTGCCCTTTTGCTGCCCCCAGAAAGCTGCACTGCACCCGTAACTACATCCATATGCACCTGTTCACATCCTTCATCCTTCGGGCAGTTGCTGTTTTCCTCAAAGACAGTGTACTCTTTGCAGAGGAGTCTGATGGATGCTTCTCAGGCTCGGTAAGGGGCAGTCAAAATCCCCAGGGGGATGGAAGCTGTTACACAAGGAACTTCTGAAGCCAAGGTCGGGGGGCTTTGGGTACCCTTCATGTCTAGCACCCTATCTCTCAGTCTCTGCTCTCCCCCATTTCTCTGTCTCCACATTTTTTTCCATCTCCTCAGTTCTCTCTGGTCTCTGTTGTCCCTCTGCCTGTCTCTGTCATCTCTGTCTCTCTCTCCCTCTTTTAATCTGTCTTTTCATATTTTTGCCTCTCCTTAACTCTAACTCTTCTCCCTTCACATCTCTCTGCTATCCCTACTCCATCTCTCACTTTCTGTCTCAGCTCTATCTTATGTCCCTCCCTCCCTCTATCATTCCCTCTTTTCTCTGACTCCCTTTCTGTCACCCTCTCCCTTTCTTTTTCTGTTCATCTGTCTCCCCATATTTCCTATATCTCTCCATCTGTTTCCTTTTTCTTTCTCTCCCTCTTTCTCCTCTCCTTCTCTATGTGTTGCTATTCTGTTTTTTTCTTTGTCTGTTCTCTGTGTGCACATGCATCTCTCTCTGTTCTCTTTATCTTTCTGTTCTGTCTCTTTCCATCTTTCTATTCTCTCTCTGTCTCTATCTCCTCTCTGTTTCTCTCCCTTCTGTCTCTCTCCTCTCTTTATGTTTCTCCTCTCTCTTATCTCTCTGTTCTCTCTCTCCCTCTATTTTGTCCTCTCTCTTTTCCTTCTCTCCCTCCCTTTCTCTCCCCCCTCTCTCTCCCTCCCTCTCCCTCTCTCTCTCTCTCCTTTTCTTTCTCTCTGTCTCTCTCTCTGCCTCTCTCCCCCTCTCTCCCTCCCTCCCTCTCTCCTTCCCTCTCTCTCCCTCCCTCCTTCCATCCTTCCCTCCTTCCCTCCCTCCCTCCCTCTCTCTCTCTGTCTGTCTGTATCTCTTTCTCTCCCTGTCTATTCTTTCTTATTCTACTTTCTCTTTCTGTCAATCCCCATATTCAGTTAGATTCAACAAACTTTTATTAGGCAACTACTATGTTCTAAGCACTAAGAATATAAAAACAAAACATCAGTGTCTGCCCTTGAGAGGCTTCTAGTCTTCCAGGAAAAGGGGAACAACATGTACACAGATGCACCTAGTGATACAAAATTTGTCCAATGCCGTTTTGGTGGCCAGGGTAAGGCAGGGGTAGTACTAACAAGTAGCGGGGCTGGGAAAGACCTCATGTTAGAGGGGACACGAACTAATCATGAAGGGAAGCAAGGATTCCAAGAGACTGAGGAGAAGAAAGAAGCCATTCCAGGCATGGGGAAAAGCCCATGACAATGTACAATGTACTATACAGGGAACAGCAAGCAGGTCAGTTTGGATGGAAACTGATGCGTGAGGAGGGTATTATGTAAAACAAATCAGAAAAGTTAGGTTGGAGCCATATTGGGAAGAATGTTTAATTTCAAAGACAGGAGTTTGTATTTCTCTGTCAATAGTTCTTTCTCACACATTCTTCATACCCCCAAACCATGAAAACATCCCCCCAGTATGCAGGCACACCATCAACACATGGGTTATGCAGGCCTAATACACACACATCCACCACAAATATAGACCACACCTCTAAAGTAAAATTTGTTTAAATGGAAAACAATATCTGAGTGTGCCCTGAAAAATAACATTGATAATAGAAACTAAATCAGTTGTAGGCAATACAGGGGTGAGGGAAAACTGCAGCCCATGGTAGGACCAATATAGGCATAGGTTCTCAAAGTGGGAGACACTGTCCCTTGAGGAGTGCTGAAATGATGGGAGGCAGGAATAGCCTCAGGTGCAGTGGGGGGCATTGAAGAAAAACAAGGAGACAGTGGAAGCATAAGGAAAGAAGAGAAGAAAATTTTGAAAACATTCATGTATATTTCATCTGTTATGTAACAGTTAAAGTCATAGTGATGACATTATTTTCCAAATAAATGCACAAAATGCAAATTATAAGCTACCAATGGTCAAGTCTGCTGATAGGTCTTAACAAGCAAGTATTGGCCAGCATGCATCAGCAAGAATATGTTCATGAAATGACTTATTCACAATATGATACTATACAGTTACTTAATGCAATATTGCATCATTAAAACTACAAATTTACAAATTATTTACAAATTATTAAATTTAAGATGTATCATTTAAAATATATATATATATATATTATATTTTTTTGGAATGATACAAATTTCAAAAAAAAGTTAATTTAAAGGGGTAAAGATTCCTGAGGTGGGGCACTGAGTAATTTTTTTTTTAAAGTGGGGTGGTAGGCCAAATAAGTTTGAGAATCTCTGGTATAGACACACCAGGTACTCCTCACCCACTTTGTTTGGCCTCTCTCATAATCTAAAACACAGTCCCTTTCTCTCTCTCCATCTCTGTCTCTCTTTGTCTGCCTCTCCCCCCTCCTCCCTTCTCCCTATCTTTCCCTGTCCTTCTCTCCTTCCTTTTCCCTCCCTCTCCCTTCCTCTAGCTCCACTCTTCCTTATCTGCTCCCCATTTTCTATCTCCTCCTCTGTCCCTCCCTCCCCTCCCTCTCCCTATTTCTTCCCCTTCTTTCTATCTCTCTCTCTTTCTCCATATCTCCCCTTCCCTATCCTTATCTCTCTCTCTATCTCCTCACCCCTCTCTCTCCTTCCCTTTCTCTCCCTCTATCTCCTCCTTCCTCTCCCTATCTCCCCCTCCCTATCTTCCCTCTCTTTCTCTCTCTCTCCACATCTCCCCCTCTCTCTCCCCACTTCTCCCTCCCTTTCTCTATCTCCCCACCCCTCTCTCTCCTTCTTGTTCTCTTTTTCTCTCTCCCTCCATCCCCCACTTCTTTCCCTGCCCTGCCCCCTGCCTTATGCTGCTCAACCCCTAGTTCTTTAATGACCTTATCCCATGTCTTGCAGGTAGGCTGCAAAGCCACCATGGTTTTCTTCCAGTACTGCATTATGGCCAACTTCTTCTGGTTGCTGGTAGAAGGCCTCTACCTTCACACCCTGCTGGCCATCTCCTTCTTCTCTGAACGGAAATATTTCTGGTGGTACATCCTCATTGGCTGGGGTATGTAAAGACTTGGGTGGAATGGGATGGAGTGGTATAAGATGGGGTGCTCCTCCACAAAATCTAGGGTCCTGTGCCAGGGGGTGGATATAAGGCCCAAGGTTTGAGGTGAGAGGAAGGAAAGCAACCCCCCATGGTTCCACAGTTTAGAAATGCTGAGAAATGACTTCACCAGGTAAGAATTGGCCTGCAAGGGATCCTATTCCCTGGCTACCTACACCAAATGTATCAAAGACCTCTGTCTTTGGGACCACTAATCTCAAGTTCAAATTTATTCCTTGGCCTTGTGAAACTCTATTTTCTCCTCAAGAGATAATCTCTATAATGAATTAAATGAGATAGTGTTCGTAAAATGCTTAGCACAGTGCCTAGCACATAGTAGGATCTTCATTCATGTTTATTCCCATCTCTTCTCCCCCTCTCAAATCTGTCTTCCAAGTGGCCATGCTCATGTCACTGTTTGACATAACCTGTCATTGTTTGCTGAATCTGTTGATGTTGGGGGTGGGGTGGGGGGAATCATGACACACTTTGCACAACCTCTAACCTTATATGGTTACCTTGATACCTAATTTGCTGCTGATCCTAATTGGATCCTGCCTGTTCCAGGAGTGTGTGTTTATAAAACGGGAAGGGAGTGCCTTTACTCAGTCTGATGTGTCACCCCATTGAACAAACTCTTGGAGATAGCTCACTAGAGGTGCATCACCTGAACCTAAGTGCGCTGGCCACTGCCTCATTTCTCTGCATGGAAAAACCTTTAGGTGACCTGGAGAGCCCCTCTCCTCAGAGGACTATAGGGATGGGAGCCTCATGCCTCCTCCTGCCTCTTTGCTCTAGCATCATTTTTCCTCCCTCTCCCATTGTCTTTGTCTTGCTATTGTCTGTATATCTCTCCCTCCGTCTTTCTCTTACTCCCTTCCTCCCTGTTTTCCCCCCACCTTTAGCTCTGTCTATACCTCCTCCACTCTTTTCTCCATTTCCTCCGGGGCTTGGCTTCAGGGACCTGTTCCAGATGGAGGCCCAGCACCCTAAGAGGACTAAGGAGAATTCTGAGGCACTGAGAAGAGTCTCCAGGAGGGATAGTCAGTCATCAGAATATTCACCTGCAGAGAACTGATGACTGTCAGTGCTTGTCTGGCCCAAGTTTGGTCCTAGGGATACCCTCCTACTCCTCCCTAAATTAGGCTACTTGCTAGAGGGATGGGTGACAAGGGACTGCTCTGGGACTTGGAATAAATTAACTCCCAGTGTTAATTTCCTTCTTTGTGTCTCTTTCCTCCTCCTCTTTCTTCTCCTTCTTCTCCTTCCTTCCCCTCCTCCTCCTCCTTCTTCTTCTTCCTCCTTCCTTTCCCACTCTGCTTCCTCCTTCCCTGCCCCCCCTCACCCTCTCTCTCATCCACAGGGGTCCCTGGCTTGTTCATCATTGCATGGACACTCACCAGACTCTATCTTTACAACATTGGGTGAGCATACATCTTACTCATTCATGGATTCCCTTCCCTAAAAGGAGCATTCTTTTCCATCCAGCTCAGAAAATGGATTTCCTTCATTTTCCTTGGCCTGGATCTTTTGCTTAGTCTGGAATATCCCTTGAGCAATAGAATCACTTGGCCCACCCCTACTGGATCTCCAGAACTTCTAATTCCCTGTTTAACAGAACTTGAGTCCCTGAACTAGTCTGAAAATAATTCTGTCATACTGGAGGCAGTGTGGTGTAGTGGAAAAAGTCCCAGAACTAGGGAGCCCAAGACTGCCATTGATTTCCTCTGTGACCTTGGGCACCTTCCTTCCCTTCTCTGGGCCTCAGTCTCCTCTCCTTTAAAATGAGGTTGGACTTTCGAATTCCCTGACAGGTTTAAAGGGCTGATTCTATCCATGAGATCCCTCCTCTATAGCTTTAATTATAAGAGGTAATATGGTTTAGTGGAAAGAACCCTTTACTTGGAGTCAGAAGTCTTGGGTTCAAATCCCAGATCTGATCAAATCCCATTCACTACATGACCTTAGATTCTTCACTCTGAGCCTCAGTTTCCCCATTTGTGAAATGAAGATGCTAATACTACTTCTGCTGCCTAAGTCATATAATTGTTGTGAGTAAAGAACTTTGTAAACATAAAAGCACTATAGAAGACAGAGCTATGGATGTCTCTATATTATGCCTAGATGGTCTCTAAAATTTCTTCTAACCTTGTTGTTGTGTGGTTCTAAGAAGCAAATGGACCTGAGGAAGGTCTGTTTTCAGTCACTAATGCTTCATTGTAAATGAGTATGTCAGAGATTTTGAGAGCAGAATTTTGAAGAGGGGTAAGTAACAATTTTCCTCTCCTAGACCAATGCACCAGGTGGTGCATGTTTTAACCCTATTTTACAGATGGAGAAGCTGAGCCCTCAAAACAAAAATAATTTGCCCATGATCACATAATCATATAGGAAGTGTTAGAGTCAGGATTTCAACCTAAGACTCCTAACTTCAAATTCTAATCCCTTTTATACCCCATTGGCTCCCACTATTGGGGAAGGGGAGAAGATGAGCCCTGAGCACTTGGGGCTAGGAAAAGTCACTTTTCTGAAGGGAGGGGTCATGGGAAGCTTTAATTTCCCTCAAGTCTCCAGCCTTCTCTGAGTCCTCTTTCCTGATTTGCAGGTGCTGGGACAGCATTGAATCACCAGACTGGTGGATCATCAAGGCACCCATTTTGGCTTCTATATTGGTAAGGCCCCAGCTCTTACTAAAAGCTGAGAACTCCCCTGATCCCTAAGGGGAAAGAACTAGGCATATTCCCTGGACCTGGGGTTCCTGGGGATTAATAACCAAAAATAATGTCGCTTGCAACAACATATTACATTTCCATAACTCTTGAAGGTTTGCAGAATGATTTCCTTACAACTACCTTGTGAGATAGTCAGTGCATGGGGAAGTGTCCCTGTTACACAGATGAGCACAGTACTTTACCCTGCATCACACAGATAGTAAGTGACAGTAGTACTTATACTTTGTGTGAACCTGGGTCTTCAGATTCCCAAGTCCAGAGTTCTTTTCTACTCTACTAGTCTACATCTATGCTATATCAGACCTCAGTGGATCAAGGGTTTATCATTCCCCCACTGAGGAATGGCAAAGAAGGATTCTCTCTTAGCTGAAGGAATCCCTTTGGACTCAGGTTAGCTGGAAGAGTACCCAGGCATAGGAAGGCCCCCAGGCAAAGAGGGTTTTCTAACCACACCATTCCCCTTTATCCCTTTGGCCAACCCTGGCCCTACAGGTGAACTTCATTTTCTTTGTCTTAATTATCCGAATTCTGGTTCAGAAGCTACACCCCCCAGACATGGGGAGAAATGAGAGCAGCCAATATTCGTGAGTATGGTGATACCTCTCCCCTCCCCACCCACAGCTGGAACTGTCCACAGTACCGATGACCAAACTCCTCAACTTCATCTTCCACATCCACTCCTAAACCTGGAGGGGAGAGGGAGGCATGTGTAGTCTCCTTTCTAGGGCAATTCCCCAGGAGAGAATGGATGAACATCTGAGCAGAGGAAGTCTATTAGTCATTTCTGTGAGGACAAGTGGTCTGAATTGAAGGGTTTTGTTCTATGATCCCAAGATTCTACTCTAGTCCTGTATTCTGTGCTTTTAGCATTCTGGGATTCCATCCTGCAGATTTCAGTTTTGTGAGTCGAGGATCCTGTTCTTACTCTGGAATTCCATTCCCCAATTTTACGAAATGTATCCAGACACGTTTTACTCCAAAGATGTCTAATTAAAACAAGGACAACCTGATTTGGGGCAAGAGAAATGGCCCTCTCCTATTTGGAACTGTGACCCTGGTGAAAGCAGTTGGCATAATGGGCCTGTGCACCCAAGTTATACCCCTGCCTACTCAGAATTCCATTTTTTTCATGGAGTCTGTCAGCCACCTCTATAAATAGCTAACCAATTAATACAGTCTCAAATAGACCCACATATATGGATAGGAAATGATGTTCTGTCAGAATAAGGAAAGCTGCAGAAATAGCAGGTAGAAGTAGGAAGCTTAGAGATCCCTGAGCAAGAAACCACTGTATTTTTCCCTATATCAAGCATTTAGGATCAGGAATGCTGCCCTCTCTCTACCCACTACTCATGGGGAAGGAATGTAATCGCATTCATGAGGGAAACTTGATGAGGGAAGGCAGAGCAGAACAGTAAGAGAGAAGACCTAGGCCTGAGTCCTGGCTCCTCCATTCCCATGACTGCCCTGGGTGCAGATTTGACTGACTCTCCTGGGGCTGCAGTAAAGAATGATAGTAACTAACATTTATATAGTGTTCACTCAGGCGCTGTGCTGAGCAAGTTACAAATATTATCTCACTTGGTCTCCACAACAACCCGGAGAAGTAGACACCATTATGTACCATTTTCACAGTTGAGGAAACTGAGACAATCCTAGGAAAAGTGACTTGCCCAGAACTAGTACATGTCTGAGGCTGAATTTGAACTCAGGTTTTCCTGACTTCAAGCCCAGTGCTCTATCTATTATATTATCCAGCTGCCTGTGATAGATATCCCAAATTGGAAAGTCAGGGCCAGTTGTGGATGATGGAGTTCCTCTATGAGTGGATGGGCCCTCGTCACATTAGCACTGTCGTTGGTGAGGTGACCTGTGAGGGTAGGTCTAGAGTGATACTGAGAAATGAGGGGAGAGATGTGGGTTAGTAGGAGCAGACGGAGTCCAGCATCATGGAATTTTGACCTGGAAGAGATCATAGAGATCTGGCTCAGTCCGTTCATTTTATAGAACAAGAAACAGCCCCAGAAAATAGAGATTTGCCTGAGGTCACATAGAGGAGTAATGCAGGAAGCTGGGAAATAGCAGCTGAAAAGGAGCTCTGAACGTGTCAGACCCAGCCTCTTTCTGAGTAGGAATCCATTAAAACAGCCTCAATAAATGATCATCCAGCCCCTGCTTGGAGATCTCCAATGATGGGGAACTCACTACTTACCAAAATATCCAGTTCAACTTTTGAATATTTTTAGTTGTTAAGAAATTTTTCTTTACATGGAACCAAAATCTGTTTCTCTGCAACTTTCTCCCTTCCTTCCTTTGCCCCTCTCCCCATTGCTAGTTTTTCCCTTTAGCAACAAGGAGAATAAATCTAATCCTTCTTTCCAAGGATAGCCCTTCTAATACTTGAAGACCGTTCAGTCTACAAGAATAGTAACTTGTCTTCAATAACCCAGCTAATCTTTCTCCCTGTACCTGTATCCTTAGTCACGGAGGAAGTAGTATGGTTACGTTTATGGAATCCAAAAGGCTGGGTTCAAATTTCACTTCTGATACTCACTAGCTCTGTGCCCTTGGACAAGTACTTTCCCTTCTGTGGGCCACAGTTTCCTCTTTTTTAAAATGAGGCAGTTAGGGTGAATAATCCTTACAAACCCTCCTAGCTTTAAATCCTAAGATCTTATGACTTTATTCTGAAGACAGTAGGAAATCATAGAAAGTTCTTGAGCTGTAAAGATACCTAATCAAGCTCATGAATGTACACCTACAGACCCTTTCATCATCCCTCTGTCCCTAGGAGACTGGCCAAATCGACACTGCTGCTGATTCCCCTCTTTGGGATGCACTATATCATGTTTGCCTTCTTCCCAGACAACTTTAAGAAGGAAGTGAAGATGTTCTTTGAACTTGTGTTTGGCTCTTTCCAGGTACAAAGCTGGGTCCAAAGTGGAGGGCTCAATCTGGGGGCAGGGTCAGGGATCGGTGTGGGGTTAAGGAGGGGGAGTTAGTGGGAAAGGACACAGCTGATGATTTCAGTGGATGTGGGCTCAGGGCCAGAGTTTAATTCAGTGTAATAGTCATAGCCTGAATGATTAATTCAAGTGCATCATTTGAAAAGAGTTGTAACTGGCCCTTAGCTCCAGCCTTTGGCCAGAAATGTAGAATAAGGAATTATGTATTGGTGAAAGGTAGGGGGAAAAAGTGGTGGTGACCTGGGGAAGGTAACTTTGATGGAGAAATTGACCCAAAAGTAAAGGAGGAAGTCAGGAGCAGCTGCACCTCGAGAACTCAGCCCTATGTCTGTGGATCAGAGGGCTAGAATCTGGACTCATCAAGACACGTAGTGACTAACGGGGATGGAGGGAAATGGAGAGAGAGACTGAAAGATGGAGGAAATTCAGTGCTGGTGAAAAGCAGAGGATTTAGAAATATAGGGTCCATAGAAGGAGATGAGGAGTTGAAGGGAAAGGCAAAATGGAAAGGCATAAAGGAAGAAAGGGGTGGAGAAAGATGGAGAGAAGGAAGGAAACAGAGGATGGAAGGGAATATGAGTTAATAGGTAAGGAGGTAAAAGGAAGGAAGGAAGTCAATTAGGAATTAAAGGGCCTGGAAGAAAGAACTGCTTCAGGAATGGAGAACTGAGAGCTGGAGGAAAGTAAGGAAACTGAGAGGGATGGGGAAGGTGAGTATAGAATATGGTGAAAAAGAATATGAGGTAGATCAAATTAAATAAAATTGTACAACACTTAGCATAGTACCTGGCATATAATAAGAATGTAATAAATGCTTATTCCTTCGTCTTGCCCTTCCCTTTCATTTCTGATGATTAGGAATTCAATGGACTGAGTAGTTTTTGGAAAACAGACATTTCATCTCAACTCCCTCCTTCTTTCCCCTAGTCTCTAAATTCCAACCTTTCTCATCTTCTATACCCCCTGATTCCCAGTTTGCCAGCCCCTTAACTTATTAAAATGGTTCTACCATGTTCCTTAGACCATCTCAGGTCCCAAACTGTCCTCTACATGCCCTCTTTCTTACTAACCCTTGAGCTAAGAGTGAGATCTGTGGCCTCCTGGACCCAATCTAGTTCTCAAGACCTGTCTCCTTTCCCACCAGGGCTTTGTGGTCGCTGTCCTCTACTGCTTCCTCAACGGGGAGGTAAGATGATGGGGTGATCCTGTGGCATGGGTAGAAGTATGGGCATCCTTCACTGTAGCCTGCTACAAGGTCCAGAAAGGCTAGCCTAGAGCAAACTCTGGGTAAAATGAAGTAAAGGCAAATAAAGGGAAGCTATGTAAAAACAAGTATGTTATAAGGTGAATAGATATAAATTGAGTATATGTAAATGGGTTTCCCCACTAAGTTCATAACTTTTTCTGAGACACATCATTGTTTTTAATGGGTCTTCAGTAAGCTGGAACTCCGAACAATTCACTTTTCAGTGTTTCTACTTCTCTTTTCCTTCCATTCGTTTAGTTTATTCAAACACCTCAGCCTCTTTGCTTAGTAATTAGTGATCTATAAAAAAAAGTATTTAACCAATACTTATCTGGTACCTCGAATGGACAGAGTTTCCTATTAAGCACTTGAGGAAACAAGGAATAGCCCCCAGATGTCAAGTCTCTGCCCTCAGGGGGTTTACCATTCAGAAGAACAAATAAGTGGCACTAAGGAGTCCCTGTGCGTAAAGTGGACTCACCCTTGAAAGAATAACCTCCAATGAGGAGAAATCATTTTTCCCCTAAGGCTGGGATCTGCCTCAACTAATCATCCGTATCTCTCCAATATGGAGCAGGGTATATACATAGTAGGTTTTTGTTGAATGAAGGAATGAATAAAACCACAGTTCTAGATCATCTGCAAACCAAGTGACTAGTCCCAGATAGTTGAGTAGGCTTATGTAAGGTCATGGAAACAAAATTTGTCAAAAGCTAGGAAAAACCACATATTTCTAAAGACAGAAGGCTTTGAATGAAATCCTGTTAATGGCTCCCCTATTCCCCTTAGACCAAGATTCTATTTGACTTGAAGCTCTACTCTGTCATTTTATTCATAACTAGTACTAGCCTCTTTGGAAATGGAGAAGGGTACACGTAGGAATGCTCCACTGAGTCTCAACTGGCTCTTGGTTACCCCTATCAATATCTGATCATTTTCCTTCATGGTGTCTAAGCCTAAAGGATTCTCTTTCTCTCCCACCTGTCAATGTCTCCACCTCACTAGGTCCAGGCAGAGTTCAAACGTAAATGGCGGCGGTGGCACCTGGAGCGATTCTTGGGCCCAGACCTCAAGTACCACCATCCATCTGTGGCCAGCAATGGTTCCAACTTCAGCACACAGATCTCCATGATGACGCGGACCAGCCCCAAGGACCGACGCTCCTCCAGTTTTCAGGCTGACTTTTCACTAGTCTGACCAGGCACCTCTCACCCCAGGGTCTCCAGCCCTCCCCTATATATCAGAGTATTGGTCACAGCAAGGGGCAGGCAAAAGGCACTCAAGATGAAAAGACTATAAGCTAGAGGAAAGTCTGCCTCAGACAGGATGCCACGTAGATTCTTCTGCTCTATGATTGGCTTCCAGAGGCATAGCTAACCCATGGTCTGGAAGCTCAAACATTCTTGGAGTACCCCAGGGTTAACTGGGTCCTATCCCATGAGCTGCCCCTATCCTGGTCCTCAGACCCAGGAGCTGCCATAGCTCAACTGACATGGAGTCAGGGAGAGGGAGAAATGGAAAGGGCTCAGGTCTCTGGAAGCTCGCACATTCCTCTCTCCAGCCCTGGCAAGTCCATGTGGCCCCTGGACAGGTAGAGAGAACCCGCTCCCCCCCGCCCCCACCTCCCTGCAGGGAACTGTGTCCTTCCTTTTGCTTGTCACAGATGGTAAAAGCAAACTGCCCTTTGGCAAAAAGAGCCTGTGCAAAGGCACAAGTTTGCAAAGTGATACGTGTGTGTCCACAGATGTAGGAGAAGGAGATATCTAATATGTATGGCAGAGCAAGGAGGAGAGGCCAGCCCAGTTCCATTCTATGACTGAGGAAGTAGGAAGAGGGCAGAAGGCTGAGACCTAGCATACACCTCCCCACAGATTCAAGGAGGAGAGTCTACACTCTCTGCTGGGCTCCTTGGACTTCTTGCTACTCAGACAAGAGGGAGGAGTTGTGAAGGATGGGAAACAGGCAAGCACATTGGGAGATGCCACATTCAGTATGGGGTAGGGGAAAGAGTTCTGGATTCAAAGTTGGGAGACCAGGGTTTGAAACCCAGCTCTGTTACTTACTCTCTGTGTAACTCTAAGCCAGTCACCTCTCTTTTCTGGGACTCAGTTCCTTCATCTGTAAATGGGTTAATAACACTTGTCACCTACCTCACAGAGATGTTGTAAGAATCAAATGAAATGATGTATGTGCAGCCTTTTGTAGCCAAAAAGTAATATGGAAATACAAGCTATGGTTATTACTCACACTTATTATCAGCTTCTTTCTTGCAGGGCCCCCTGCAGGAACAGGATAGATGGAAGGGTTATAAGACCCTCCTGCAATATTTGATAGGCTGTGAACTCCAGAAAGACACCTCGGAGAAGAAATACCTTCCTGTACTGATCTGTCACAATGGCAAAAGTTCCATCAGAACTTTGTAGCGTGCAACACCTTCTCCCCACTCCCACTCTGCCCATGAGGCTCAGTCATCTTGCCCTCAATTCTGCCCATGAGGTCTCAGCCATCTTGCCCTCAGCACCTGAAGGGAATGAGAATGATCATAGCCTTTCCTCTTGGATAGGAGAGCCCCTGGTAGTCTGGGACTCTGAGCCCTTAAAGGGTGCAAAGAAATCATGGTCCATCAAAGACAAACTGAGACATCTATTCCTTTCCATGGGACATATCAGATGTACCATGTACACCCCCAGCCTTACCCCTTGTCCTCCCTGGGTCCAGAATGGAAGGGCTCCCCCTCCAGAAATGAACCACAGACTCAGTGGACTAAGAAACTACACTTGGATTCTAATTCAACACTGCCACTCACTCCTTGGGCAACCTTGGGCAAATCCCTTTCACTCACAGGACTCTGGTGGGGTCAAAGGACATAATATATAGAAAACACTTGGCAAACCATAACATGTACACCAGTGCAAGGGAGTGGGGAGTATTTTCTGGTTACACTTATCATTCCCTAAATCTTCTGCATGGCATAGGTGGCCAAGAACAGGTATGTGGAGGAATCAGTCACTCAGTAAACATTTATTAAGCTCCTACTGTGTGCAAGCACTCTGCTAAGCTCTGGGGATACAAAGAAAGGCAAAAGACCATACCCTCAGGGAGCTCACAGTCTAATGGGGGAGGTAACATGGAAACATCCAGGTATAGACAAGATATATTCAGGATAAATACAAAGAAATCAACAAAGGAGTCAGTTCATGGTTCCAGACAGTCTAAAACAGTCCGGACATAGAAGGGGGTAGAAGATGCACTGACCAGGGCAATGACTTCTCTCCTAACCAAGTATTACCATGATTTGCTGCTTGCCCCAGCATTCAGGGCCTGGACCTCCAGCCCTTTTTCCAATTTCCTCAAGGACCACCCCCACTCCTACCTTTGTCATGGCCAGTGGGAGGGACAAATCAGGGGCTGTGACTTCCTGGGGAAGAGAGAAGAAAAGCTAACACAGGGATGAAGGGCAAGGAGGGAGATGACTGTCACACCTTGACACCTTGGCCCAGGTAAGTTTCAGGAACTGTGTCATCAACTGAACCAGACAAAGGAGAGTAACACACGAAACCACAAAGAATCTATCATCCCAAAGTCATCCACATAATGTGTTTGCTTATGTTACCAATGTTGTCAACCATTTTCTCAAGGTAATGGCAAGACCATTGGATTTTTAGAAGATCAAAGTTCAAGGGTCAGGTTATCTACATACAATCTATGACTGGACAAATTCCCGCCTGTAACTCAATTTTCTCTGTAAAATGAGGGTGGGAGACTTGATATTTAAGAAGTCTCCTGACTTTAAATCCCAGACCCTTTCCTAAACACATACCTTCCTGGATGGAAAAATTCAAATATCCTCTTGGATTAAGGCAAAGTACCAGGTTCCTGAGTTGAGCTCTCTCAGATCGTCCCAGATGCTGCACTAACGAATAAGTGTTAGCATTTCAAAGAGCTCCTCCCTTTCTCGGAGGAAGAGTGTGAAATGTCATATCCAAGAGATGATTAATTAAGCAAATTATTTTAGGTGCTAACTTTAAATAAAGCCAAAATTTGTTGCAGAGATTGACTTCTTACAAGTAATAAACTGACCCTGAGGATTTGGAACTAGGGCCCAATCAACAAGCATTCATTAATCATCTACTTTGTGCTGTTTTTCCTAGGCTATATGCTGGAGATATAGACAATTAAACAGTCCTGCCCTCCAGGAGCTAGCTTGCATCTATTGGAAGAAACAAATATGGAATATTTAGGAATGGTCAAAAGAGAAGGTGATGGTGGTAGGGAGAGGAATATCTAGTGGCTGGGGAGGGGACAGGAAAGGTTTAACATAGAATATAGACTTGAGGTTGGACATTTGAGAGATGGGCATGCAGAAAGAAATGAGAATAAAGTGGGATGTGAGGAACCTTAGTTGAAAATACAAACTGAGCTCCAGCTCCAAATAGGAGGGACCAGGGATCAGTAGGAGTCCAGAATGTGAGTGATCAGACAGTCAAGTAGTAACTGCTGGGGTGCCAGCCATCTGGAGACCAGAGATCAGGTGCAGAAAATTCTTACCTAAAGCCCTGCTCTCATGGAGCTCAGTCTCAAAGAGAGTACAATACAAGCACAGATAGCTAAAACACAGTATAGAGAAATGCAGGCAAGGCTCTCTAATGCAGTCATTACCAATTGAGGGGATTGGGGAAGGCTTCCTGGAAAAAGGGATTGGACTGTAAAGGATAGGGGGAAAAAACTCAAAAAAGGTGAAGAAGGGCAGGAAGGACATTTCAGGCATGAAGAAGAACGTGTGAAACCCTGTAAATAGGAAAATTCAGTGTGCGTCAAAGACTGTCATCCAAGTCTGGCTAGAGCATCAAGTGCAGGGGTGGGAGGGGGAGGGGAGTAACAGGAGATAAAACTAGAAAGGCAGCCTGGCCCCAGGCAGAAGAGTCTGATCCACTGGAGATTTTTGAGGAAAGGAGTGACACGGATAGATATATCTTCCTTTTAAGGAAGAACTGTCTTATGAGAAACCAAGTAAATTGTCAATTCAGTACCACGGCTAGAGCAGGACTCAATTCGAGGTAACAATCAGAGGGGAGATCTGGATTGCGTGAAGTTGGAGGACAAAGGAGTGAGGGTAGGAATGCACAGATTTCAGCTCAAAATGAGAAATAACTTCATAATAGAGCCATCCAAACAAGGAAAGAGTTAACTCTGGGGATTCTGTGCTTCCCAAGATATTTGGAGATATTTGAGCCTTAGCAGAATGATCATGTGACAACATGGCAGATGCTGTAGAGGGAATCCCTGAACATTCCAAGAACAATGACGGAAGCTTGTGCTTCAGAGGGACAGTGGTAGGTTCTGTCAGGGCAGGATAACCCGAGCCAGGTCCCTTCCAGCTGTGAGCTTCTAAGATCTTGAGGGATCACTGTAGAGAGAGCACTGGACCTGGAGTCAGGAAAACCTGAGTTCAAATCCAAGATAAAATGAATTAATATTTGCAAAGTGCTTTGTAAAGTTAAAGCTGCTGTTTAAACGTCAGCCGTCATTACTATTCCTCCTTCTTGGACCCTGATGTTTATCTTTCCCGCCTGGATCACTAGCCGGAAAGGAATAGCTGAAGGGCTTGATGCCCACTCAAAGGAGAGCTCAGGAGGACTTGTCCCAGACCCAAACCACACAAACTAACCATTCCTAGAGGTACACAACACAAGGAGCCAGAAATGTCCAAGAGTCAATAAGATTTTACTGAGTATTACTCTATGCTGAGGTGAGAGAAGGGAGAAGGATAAGGAGTAAACTAAAATCAGGGAAATCAATCAATCAACAATCATTCATTAAGCACTTACTATGAGCCAAACCAGATGCTTCCCACTCTACTAACCCATGGTGGGGATACAAAGAAAAGCAAAAACCAGTCCCTGCCTGCCTCGCCCTCAGCTGATATTCTAATGGGGAAGACTATGTGTAAATAAGTAGGCATATACAAGATCTTTCCTGAGTAGATGAGTAGCTATCCCAAAGGGGAGGCATTAACAGCTTAAGGAATTGTAAAGGGCAAGGTAGAAAAAAGAAAGCAGAGCAGTCCAGCTATGGTGGACAGTACAGGAGCACAAAGTAGGTAGAGGGAGGGTCATGTTTGAGGAACTGTAAGTACCTGTGGAGTTAGTAACAAGGGAACAGAGAATGTCAGAACTGGGATAGACTTAAAAACAGAGAACATAGAAAATGTCAGAGCTGGGAGGGATCTTAGAACAGAGAATGTCAGAACTTTAAACAACTTTAGAGGTCACCAAATACAGCTCCCTTATTTTATAGAAACCCGAGGTCCAGAAAAGGAAAGTAATTTGCTCAGGTAGTAAGTAAGCACACAGCTGGTAAGTAGCAGAATCAAGATTAGAACCTATATCCTTGGACTCTGTATCTTAAACCCTTTCCACTATATGAAACTGAAAGCAGAAAAGTGGGACCCCTAGCCAGCATCGGCCTGCCTACACCCTCTGGTGCCTTCTGTCTCAGAGGAGGAAGACAGGCAGACACAGATAACTAGGTCAAGGAGATGAGGGATAAATTCTCCTTCCATAGAAAATAATGACTCTACAGGGAAGGTGAGGAAGGAAAATGGGATGCATTGTCCTTGAAAACAACATGCATTTGTAGGAAGAAGAAAATCATTTTAAAATGCCCTCATTTCCCCAAAGGACTAAGCCCTGAGGCAGGGTTGGCTGGCTACCAGTTGCAGAGCATGACATGGGACCCAACTTCCTACCTTCCCCAAAATGTCTTCTCCCTAACCACTAACTGCAATTTCTCCAACAGCATTTAGAATCAGAGGATTTAGATCAAGAAGACCTTAGAAGTCATCCAATCCAACAGCCACATTTTGTAGATGAGGAAACTGAAGGCAAAGAGATTTTAAGGGAGTTGCCAAAGGACACATAACTAGGAAGCTGGGATTCTGACCTAAAGGGAGGGTGTGTTGTGAGTGATCACAAATATTGGAGGCACAAGGGACCTTAGAACAGAGAATATCAGAACTGGAAAGAATCTGAGAATACAGAAAACCAGATCTGGAAGGGACTTTAGAGACCATCTAGTCAAAACTCCCCTCTTTAGGGATGGAAAAATGGAGGCCAGGGAGTTGAGGAGATAAGCTAAAAAATGACAAAGGCAGGCTTGAACCCAAATCTGACTCCAAATCCAGGGCTCTCTCCTCTGCTCAGTGCTTTTCCTGAAAACAGATTTGGAGAGGAGGAAGGTGGAAGAGGGGAAGCATGAACCTGCACTATTGACATCAAGGGATGAGGCACCATGGAGAGGGCACAATATTGCTAAATATCTACCTTCAGATGCTGTGGCATTGCTGCCTACACTCAATGCTATTATTAAAGCTTATTTGCCTCAATGCTTCAAGATTCATGATTGCATTGGTAACACAAACCTCAGCCCTTCTATATCTTTGCGTGATCTTTGCTGAATCCTAGTACTGAGATTCTTGGCCCTCCCCTCTACCTTTACTCTTTGAGTAACTGGTGTATACAATACAGTAGTTGGGCATCTTAGAGGGCATCTAGTTCAACTCATATATGGTCAGGAAACTACTCTGCAAGTGATCATTCAGTATCCAAATAAACATCGGCATCACTGTTTGCTGAAGCTGCCCCTTTCATTCTATGATAACTCCCATTGTTGGCAAATTTTTCTTTATATCGTATTGGAATATGCCTCCTTGGAACTTCTAACCACTGCATCTAAGTGTGCCCACTAGGACCAAGCTAAACAAGTCTAATCTCTTTTCACATGATAGCCCTTCAGATACTTGAAGATAATTTTCATATTCCCCTTATCTCAGTCTTCTCTTCAGACTTAAGAACTCCTCAGCCAATCCTTGATAATGTGACATCCGGTCCCCTCCCTGTGCTAGGTATTGGGAACTCGCTCCATTTGTCAGTGTTTTTCTTAAAATACCTCTAAGGATTAAATCAATCTAAAAGTGGGGTGGTTTGCTTTAGGAAGCAGTAGTAGAAATCTTCAAGTACTCGTTGAGGATGTTGTAAAGGGACTTTAGAGACCATCTAATCAAAACTCCCCTTTTTAGGGATGGAAAAATGGAGGCCAGGAAGTTGAGGTGACAAGGGTATTCTCAGTCATTTTGGCTTCAAAGGTCCCTTCCAATTCTAAACTTCTGTGACTTTTATCACAGCTTTCCTTCAACATCGTCACAAGCCACTGATCCAATCATTCTGGAAAGCAATTTGGAACTATACTCAAAGGGCTATAAGACTGTGCGTACTCTTTGATCCAGCAATAACACTACTAAGTCTGTATCCTAAAGAGATCATTAAAAAGGAAAAAGAACCTACATGCACAAAAATATTTCTAGCAGTTCTTTTTGTGGTGGTAAAAAATTGGAAATTGAGAGGATGCCCATCAATTGAGGAATGGCTGCATAAGATAGGGTATATTATTGTAGGAAAGTATTCTATTGTGCTATGAAATGATGAGCAGGCATATTTCAGCAAAACCTGGAAAGACAGACACAAACTGATGCTGAGTGAAGTGAGTGGAACCAGGAGCAACATTTTGTGATGACCAACTATAATTGACTTCGCTCTTCTCAGCAATACAATGATCCAAGACAACTCCAAAAGAGTCATGGTGGAAAATGCTATCCATATCCAGAGAAAGAATTATGGAGTCTGAATGCAGATCAAAGCAGACTACTTTCACTTTCTTCATTTTTTATGGTTTTTTTTTCCCTTTTTGAAAACTGTAAAAAAATTTTTGCTTTCACAACATGACTAGTATGGAAATGTTTTACATGACTGCACATATATAACCTACATCAAACTGGTTACCATTTTAAGGAGGGGGGAGGGAAGACAAGGAGAAAATTTGTAATGTAAAATTTTATAAAAAATGCATGTTAAAATTGTCCTTATATACAATAAAAAAATAAAATATTTTATAAATATTGATAAGCCATTCCTTTAGTAATAAGTTCTAGATGATATAAAAGGAAGTACCATTCAAAATAAATACAAAATGCATAAAATATGAGAGTTCACCTATCAAAGGCACAATCAAGACTTCTATAGATAGAATCACAAAACACTCTTTAAAGAAACAAAGAATGACTTAAATAATTGGACACATATTCAGTGCTCATGGCTGGTTTACTTCAATATAATAAAAATTATAGTGCATTTTTAATTTACAGATTTAGTGTTATACCAATCAACTACTAAAGGGATTTCTTGGAGTTAGACAAAATTATGACAATTTATCTGGAGGGGGAGAAAGGCTTAGAATCTCAAGGAAAATAATGCAGGAAAGGGGAAGGGATAGCCTTTACATGTCTCAAATTCTATCAGAAATCATTAATTCATCAAAGCTATTTAGTACATGTGAAAAAATAGAAAAGTAGATCAACGGAACACACTAAACAAAGAAGAGTAAGAGTCCAATAAACCCCAAAACATAAACTATGTCTCTCATTTAACAAAACTGCTGAGAAAAACTGGAATGCCACACAGCCGAAATTAGGTTTAGAGCAACCTTTTAGACCATATTCTGCCAAGATTTCAAAATGGATAAGTAATTTGAATATTAAAAATCATCCATAAAGACAAAAGAGAAAAAGATGATATACCTTTCAGTATTATTACTGTGTGAATTCTTAACCTCTCAAGGCATAGAACTGATTACATGAAAATCAAAAAGGTTTTGCATTGACAAAGTTAATGAAACTAGAATAATAAGGGACACATTCAATTGGGGAAAAAATTGTGTCAAACATCTCTGATAATAGTCTAATATCTGATATGCTTATAGACAGAAGGATAATATAATATCAAAAACCACTAGAGAAGTGGCCAAAGGATGGAAGCAAACGGTTCTCAAGAGAACTGCAAACGATTAAGAACTATATAAGAATCATATCACATAATCAGAATGCCCCAATTAATAATGCAAAGCAAAATAAGCCTCAAGTTTTACATTATAATCAGAAAAATGGTTAAGATGACAAAAGAAAATGAAATTAGTCAATGTTGGAAGAGTTTTTATAAGACCAGAACACTATTATGTTGTTAGTGGTCAACTGGTCTGTACTTATTTCTATCCTGCCTTTCAGTTTTCCAACTTATTTGGGAAAATAAAAGTCATTTTCACAACAGGAAGAATCATAGAAAGTAAAATGGATAGTTTTGATTACATAAAAATTTTTTTGTGTGTAAACAAAATCAAAGCAGCCGAAACTATAAGGGAAAGAATAAAGAGGGAAAACATCTTTGCAATAAGTTTCTCTGATAAAAATTTGATAACCAAGATATAAATGATTCAAAAATATACATGAACAAGAGCCATTCATTCCTAATAGATAATGTTAGATGTTGTGTTCCATCCCTTCTTCCCTAATATATTCCTTTCCCCCTATCTTTTCTTTCTTCTCTTTAGCTCATCAAACTATTATCCCTCTTTTTTTTAACTGCCTCCATGATAATCCTTGAAGACATTATGGCTTTGTTTACAAAATGGACATTTGTTTATTTTCTCCTTTTTAGAATGTAAATAAGACACCAGTGTACATAATTCCTTCCACGTGTTCAAATATATTTCCCTTCTTTATTTTTCTTGACTCATTTATTTGCTATATTTTTCTTTCTTGCTGGAATAATCATATGAGAGCTCAGTTGTTCTTCGGTCATTCACTCCACTATCTTGAGAGGTCCTTTCTCCTTCTTTTCTCTTACTATACTCTCTCTCTTAGTGATTTCATTTGTTCCCATGAGTTCAATTATTTTTTCTACACAAATGACTCCTATCTCACACACACATACACACATTTCTAACTCCTCTCCTGACCTTTAGTCCCACATCTACAACTGACTTCTGGACATGTCCACCTGGATATCTTGCCAATAAAGGAGTGTTGTAACAGCATTCTTATGTGACCCCTGACCCCAGACAGGAATATCTGATCTTAAAAGAGGATGCTGGTCAGAAGTCTATTTTCTTCTCTCTTCAGTGTTTCTATCTGCTAAAGCTCAGCCTAGTATTGTCCTTGAGTGTCCCCAATACCTCTCCTCTACCCCCATCCATACCACATTTTATACTCAGACAAGGCAGATAGGATATCTTCACATGCCATCTCTGAAAGGTTGCCAACTCTTCTTCTAGGTCCATCTAACTCATATTAGAAAGCTAAGGGGAATCTGAGAAGGTTGCCCAATATGGGAAGAAGTCCTTTAATGGTGCTTAAATAACTTCAGCTGATTGAAAATTCCTTTGAGCTAATTTGCACTGATGACGGTTTTCGGTATCTTGTTGAGAGGCATCACTCTTTAAACATGCTAGAAGCAGTCTCTGCTCTCAAATATCAGTTTCTTGACCAAGTATTCCAACAGTAAAAGTCTAATATAGGAATGGGGAAGGATATTGGCAAATATCTCTTCATTCTTCTATCTGTAGTTGGAATTATAGTTGGTGACTTGTGGGTTATATAAATGGTGCAAACAACTATCTTGCTTTCCTTTTGATGTAATCTGAAGCCCTCTAGTGTCTTCAGGGAAGGGGGAGAAGGAAGTCAAGTAGGAAGAGCACCCCAGCTGTCAGTTCTCAGTCAGTTCTTATAGCCAGGCAGCGAGATGAAGGGTACGCCCATCCTAGAAATATGTACTGATAGGATATCCTGACAGACTACATATCATAGCCTGGACAAAGGGTATTCCTCAACCATTTGGCTTTTCCTGTGTGGAGTGTTAGGCCAAATTCCCAAGTAGTTATGAATCTCATGTAGGAGGCTCCACAATGTTTTGATACTCCAATTTGTGGACTATATCATTTTGAGCATATCTGTAGTGTTTCACCATTTATGTGGAATCTCTCTAATATCTGGATTATGCATTGGACATGGCTTAGCCAGGATCATATACCTAGTAGGGGTCTGAGATAGGACTCAGACTCGGGTTCTTCTGACCACAGGTCCAGCACTCTCTCCATGGCAATGACTTTAGCCAACTCCCTTGTGCCACTTTTGGCTAATATAGCCTAGGTAAGGTGAGCCAAAGGACATCAGTGCCTTCCTTATAAGATCATTTATGGGGAGAAAAGAGAGAGCAGGAAGGTGGAGTAAACACCAGCAAATCCATTCCCACCCTTGTTACTATAAACAGAGCTCTGAGGCCCTATTTAAAGAGAGATTAACCAGGACCTGGGAAAATGAACATGCTCTTATCTCCTGGGGGAGCTGGAGGCAGCTGGTGGCCATTAACTGTTCCCTAGTCTGTCCAGTTATTAATAGAGAGAAGTCAATGGCCCTGGAGACACCGAGTCACACAGGAAGATGAAGCTAAGCTGAGAGATTGTGAAGAGTGTGTGTGTGTGTGTGTGTGTGTGTGTGTGTGTGTGTGTGTGTGTGTGTGTCTGCATCTACCATGCCTGGGAAGAGGGCCTCCGAAGGTCATTTTATCCATCTCCTTGCCTCAGAAAGTTTGACTATGACTTAGCATATAGAATAGGGTGTAAAGACTATATAGTCTAACCACCTTCTCATTTTACAGATGAGGAAACTGAGGCCCTGGGTTGCTAAGTGATCAGACAGGTAGGGAAGTGGAATCATCTTTAGAGGTGGGATTCAAACTCCAAGGTCAATGTTATTTCCATAATAGCAAACTGCAAACAGTCCCTCTTGTCTTTGACCTTTTTATCCCGGGGCCTGCTTGAGACGAAAGATCAACTAGCAGATCCAGCATTCCAAACCATTTACACTTTGGTGGATGAGGATAACCATCTGTTTCTCTTCAGTAAGATGTTTGGGATCACAGGATTTAGCGCTAGAAGAGGCCCGAGACTGAACCAAATCCCCATGGTCTCATTTTAAAAATGAAGAGATTGAGGCCTAGAGGGCAAAGGATTTGCCCTAGACTCCATAGGCTTTCCATGAATCTATCAGCAGATCTTCACTGAACTCCCTGTGAAGTCTTGGGCCAGGTGAAGAGGAAATATCAGGGAGAAATACATAGAAGGAAGGGAGCCCTTCTGTGACAGTCCAGCCAGGAGATAATATGAACACACAGAACGATTAGAGAATAACGCAGGACAGTATTGGCTCCAGGGCTAGAGGTTCAACTCCAATACCATTTACAGATGAGGAAACTGAGGACCAGAGAAGGCAGTTAGAGGTTGGCTCAATGGCCCTGAGGTTCCTTCCAGACCTAAGATTGGTAGCTAAGAGAAGAGAGATTGCTGTGGGTAGGTCAGGGTGGTCAGAGGAGATTCCATGGAGGATAGGGGATGAAAGCAGGGCTTTGAAATTTGGGTAGGATTTAGACGGAGGAAGGAAGGGGGGAAAAGGCATTCAGGAAGGAAGTGATCATAATAGAGAACAGTTATAAAGTACTTTTTACACAACAAACTAATCCAAAGGTAGAGGAGAGAACTCTCCCTATTTAATAGAGTGGATAAAATTCCAGTTAAGGTCACAGAGCCACCAAAGGTCAGTTATGAGGCTCATGACCCTGTGATATATGTTATGTGACAGGAGGTATATGATACATGGCACATAGTATATGGCATATGGTAGATGGGATGTGAAAAGAGTCATGCAGTTGAAGCCAGAGGAAAGAGCTTTGAATTTAAAGTTAAAAGAAATGGATTCAAATCCCACCTGTATGTCCTTGGGCAAGTCGCTTAACTCTTCTTTCTTAATCTGTAAATTGAGATCTCAGTTTTCTTATTTGTAAAATGAGGGGGTTCAACTAAATGACCTCTAAAGCCCCTTCTAGCCCTAACTACATGATCCTATGACTTAAGTTCAACTCTTGGCCCTGTTGCTTGATACCTGTATGACCTCTGACCAATCGTTCCCCCTCTCATCAGGAAAATGAACCCCTGTCATCTTCCACTCCAAGGCTCACAGAAGTCTTTCCTCATGACAGACAGGGAATGCAAATATTATTCCTGCTTCTCAGTTAAAAAAACTGAGGTTCAGAAAGTTTCTCACTTCTATGGGAATTAAATTCAGACTAGAGGATTTCTAAGGTCCCTTCCCCTTCTAAATAGTCAGTGAGGTGGCAAAGTAGGTAAGGGCTGGGCCTCTTTATCCTGGGTAAAAAGACCTGAATTCAAATTCGCCCTCAGAGCGTTACTACGAGACCCCCGGTAAGTCACTTAATCTCTCTCTCTGCCTCGGCTTTCTTATCTGTAAAATGGGGATAACAGCCCCTTATCTTACAGAGTAGCAAAGAGGATCCTGGGAATTAATGTGTGTAAAGGGTTAAAGTGGCGTTATAGCTTATAACACCATTTCCCAGTAAGAACTCCTTGCCCCGCAAGGCTCCATTTCTTCAGCCAGTCCCTTGGCCCTCTGGTCCCCAGGGCTTCCCACCTCCATGGATGTCTTTGATCCTGCTCAGACTGATGGCCAACAGGTCTCAGGCCACTCCCTGTACCTTTCAGTGCCCCAGTCCCTAAACTCAGTTGCCACCTTCTAGGCAAAGGCTGGACTTTGTCCCTGGACAGAGATAAAAATAACCGTGTGTTTAAAGAAAGAGGATTCATGCTAGGAGTTTGGGCGTCACTTAAGGCAGCTTCCTGGGGGGACTAGCTCCTCCCTTGGACCTGAGCCAGGAGACCTTTGCTTTCCTTTTGTTTCTTCTTAACGAAACTTACCCGATCCCAGAAACTCTCAACACACCAAGGTCCCGGATCTGCCAACCCTTTGCTTCACTGCCTCCTTGCTCCTCCTGCCTCTGATCATTGTCCCCCACCCTAGGGCCCAGTCCCCTCTCCAAGGTCTTCTCCCACGATCCCCATGCAGAATGGGGCCATGGTGAGCAAGGTGTACATTTTCTAGGGCTTGTTTGCCAGGAGAAAGAAAATACACAAATTCAGAAATCATCCACCAGGAGTAGGTCATTAGATCAGTGGAAGAGTGGAAAAGAGGGTTGGACTCGCTGTCAGGGACACCTGGGTCGGAATTCCAGCTCTGACTCTTCCTCACCCTATGACCTTGGCAAGTGACTTCTGCTTATCCATAAAATGGGGGAGGAAAGGGGAGTTGGGCTCTTCTCCTCTCAGGTCCCTTCCTGTCTCTCAACTGCCTATGAATACACACAGCCTTGGGGTGGTTTTTATCTTGTTGCCTTCTGTTGTTTTTCACACTTGTGTTACTAAACTTTGTGTGTTTGTATCATTTCTCTGCATCTAGATGGGAGGATCCCTGATGCCTGGGCTGTCTTCTCCTACTCTTACAGAACCCAGGCACCATCATCCACCATCATCAAGCATTTCTATAGCACTTTAAGATCTGCAAAGCACTTTACAAATATTGTCTCATTTGACTCTCCCAACGACTCCCATGAAAAGCAGGTGCTGTTACTGGAGACAAAGGCTCAGGGCTGTGACATGATTTGTAGAATCTGAGCTTGAAAGAACCTCAGAAGGTATCTGTTGCTGGAATCCCCTCAGATAAGTTGTCTCCAGTCTCTGCTTGGGGACTCCCAGTGCCAGGAAGCTCATCCCCCACGGAGGCAGTCCATTCTACTTTTGTACAGCTCTGACTGTTAGGAAGGTGGTCAAGCTCACAGGGCTAGCTGCCTTAGAGCCAAGACCTGGCTTCTTTCTTTCTGCTTCACCGGCTGCTTCCTAACACAGGAATCAGTGACAAGAAGGATTAGTGGGTAGGTTTCTTGGAACAGATCAGCACAGAAGGAGCAAACAGACAGACCTGAATGGACAGTGAATAGGTGTTATTATAGGTGGAGGGCATGATTTGTAGGGTTGTTCCCTGGTGAGAGCAGCCCTAGGACTGGCCTTGGAAGGAATGACAACTGCTAATGATTTAATTAGGGAAAAGAGGACCATAGCTTTAGAGTAAAAAGGGACCTCAGCCATCATCTAGCCCATTTTACAGATGAGCAAAGTGAAACCCAGCAGGGTTAGGTTCTTACTTCTACAACAACTTGTTCATGGACAGCTAAATTAGCAAGGCCAGTATTTGAACCCAGACCCTCTCCAAATCTAGTGCTCTTCGTACTATAATAAGATGTTTCCAAGCCAGCTCTGGGTCCTGAGGATACAAAGATTAAGGAGAAAAACATCCCCCTACTCAAACACTTTATAGAGGAGGTAGATGGGAGGGAAACCCTGCCATGCCCATATGGTGGAAAGGGATGCAAGTTGGAATGTGCCAAAGGATGAACAGGGGCACAGACAGCCAGGGCAGCAGGAGCTCAGAGGGCTGAGAAATTCCTGTGAGCTAGAGTAGTCAGGGAAGGCTGATAGGAAGAGGCTGGATTTAAGCTGGGCCTTGAGGGATGATGTGAGTACCATAAAGAGAAGAAGGGAGGGGAAAAGTAGGAGAACAAGCCTTGATTAGGCACTAATTATGTCCAGGCACTTTATAATTATTTCATTTGATCTGCCCAACAACCCTGGGAGGTAAGGGTCATGATTATCTCCATTTTACAGTTGAAGAAACTGAGGTAGACAGTGGTGCAGTGGCTTTCTCAGGGTCACACAGCTGAATGTCTGAAACCAGATTTAAATTCAGGTCTTCCCAATTCCATCTGTAGTTTCTAAGTCCCCATCGCTGTGCTTCCCATTCAACAAATCAGCCATCAGACTACATTAACTCTTAGCCAAAATATTAACTAAACAGAAAGCAAAGCAGGAACAATTATAATGCAGCATTTTACCCAGCTGCAGTAGATAAGAGGGCCTGGCCTGGAGTCAGGAAGATCAGAGTTCAAGTCTGGCCTTAGACACTTATCCATGTGCCAAGAGTTCTGTAACTGTAGGCCTTGAAGTCTTTCCTTTTCCTTCAGAACAATCCACACAAAAGTTCACAGAGCAATCCATTAAGAAGTACACTAATGAGTACACTCTTGATTCCAGAGAAGTGCTGCGCTTTGTCAGAAAGGGCAATGATCCTCCACTTGGAATTTACAACATCTTTGCAGTCCTGATCTTTTGGCTGGACTCCAAAGGGTTCCCACCTTCCAGGCAGTAGGTGTTAGTGCAGAGAGAGGTAAAGTCATTCCTCCACCAGGCTCTGAGGTTTATAACCTACTTTATTAGCCCAAAGTTGGATCCCTTCCCTAGCTCATAGTGATTAACCATATCTTACTCTTGCCAGCTAAGGGCAACCAGGCAACGTGCATTTTGTCCAATAATCACAGAACAGTTCTGGGCTTCAGGATTTCACAACCATCAGTGTTCTCCTATCAGTCATAAATAAGCAAATTAGATACTGAGAAAAGGACATTGCAGCTGCCTTTATCTGGAGGAAGTGCCTTGTCTCCATGGGCTCCTTTCTTAGCATTTCTCACACATACAAGTTATACTGTTCTTGGGCCAACTCCTCTTTAATCAGTAAAGTTTTCAAAATCTGAAAAAGTCCTTATTTTATTATAAAGGTACGTACAAAATGGACACAAGATGATTGTGGGAGGGGCTATGGGGGGGGAGTGAGGAAGGGGAAAGATTTAGTAAGTATCCAGTCACTGGGAGTCTCCAAGCAGAGCCAGGGGTGGGAACCTCAAGTGCGACCCTTTGACTGAATCCAAACTTTACAGAACAAATCCCTCAAAAAAGGGGGATTTGCATCCCATGATGGAAAGCCCCTTAATTAAAGGATTTGCTCTGAAAAGTTTGAATTCAGTCAAAGGGACACACTTAAGGACCTAGAGGGCCATGTGTGACCTTGAAGCTGCAGGCTCCCCACCCCTGGGTTAGACCATCCCTTGTTGGAAAGGGATTCCGCTTCAGTGAGGATTTGGACATGCTGGACTCCTCAGCCCCTTCCAACTTTACAATTCTGAGACTCTATAGAAGGTGTTTAGCAAATTATTGGCTTGACTGAATTTAACATTCTTGCTAAGACAAATATAAAAGATGGCATTTGATAGTCTATAAGTAAAGCCCTGTACTCAGATTGAGAAACTCAATTACCCAAGCATAAAATAGATAGCTATCCTATTTATAGCCCATGATTAGGTAACAAGCAGGTGATGTGAAAAAGAGCTGAAGGTTTTAGTGAACTGAAAGATCAATATGAATCATCAGAGTGATATGGCACTTCAAAAAAAACTTCCCCAAACTAAGGCTATGCCAAGAGACATTAATATGCAGTTCACTAAACAGCTCAAATGGAAGCTGGATGTCCAAAATGAAGGCTGTCAAAGGATCATAAATTTAGAGTTAGAAGGAGCCTTAGAGCCCCATATGAGTCAATTCCCTTATTTTATAGATGAGATAGATGAGGAAACTAAGGTCCAGCAAGACTGAATCCCGTTTAACCCCAGTGGTGCTCTTAGCCTACCTATGTGATCTCAGGAAACTCATCTCTTATCATAAGGTCACAGATTCATGAGATCATAGATGAGGAGTAGGCCACTTTTTATGATGCCAAACGTAACATCCTTTCCTCTCAACCATACTTGTCGAGTTCTGGGACATCTTTAAGGAGGAAAGTGGACAAATTATACAGAAAGATGATCTGAACCATCAAAGAGACTTGAAATCATGAGGTTTTGTGAAGGAACTTGGAAGTATCATCCAACAAAAATAAGACTGAGGAAGACATAATGACCTTGACGAAGATGCTTCACCATTCAAGGACCAGTTTCCTCCCCTGTAAAATGAAGCAGTCAGGCTAATTGAGATTGACTAGAAGATCTTTATGACCCCTTCCACTTCCTGCTGTCTTCAAATATTTGAAGGGCTTTTATGGAAGAATAAATAGACTTTTCCCACCTAGCAGTAGTGGGCAGAAGCTACAGGGAGGGAGATTTTAGCTTAATATAAGGAAAAACTTCCTAATAAGTAGAGCTGTTGCAAAGTAGAATGAACTACCCATCACGGGAAGTGTTTTCTTCAAGAGGAGACAGGCTAGCCACCAATCAGAAGTGTTGTAAAGGAGTTACCTGCTCGGATAAATACTGGACTAGACAGTCTCTGAAGTCCTTTGCCACTCAGACTGCGAGTTTATGACATGAGTGAGGGGAGGTAATGTTGATTACGCCCACGTTGGGGAAGGTCTTGAACACCAGGCTAAGCAGCTTAGATTTTATTCCAAGAGTTCAAATATGTATAAAATATTTCTAGCAGTCCCTACTCTTGGTAATCTAGGGAGTATCCTCCTATTGAGAAATGGCCAAGCAAATTGTGGTGTGCTAACAGCAGAATATTACTGTCACAAGAAATGATCAAATAGTTTCAGAGGAAACAGTGAAGGCCTTTATGAACCTACGCAGAGTGAAATAAATGGAAGTAGGAGAACAATTTAACATTTTAGAGTAAACCAACCTTTAAAAACCTTAGAATTTTCATCAACCCAGTGATAAACCATGACTCCAAAAACAATGAAAATGAAACATACCACTTATCTCCTGACAGAAGGCAATGAACTTAAAATGTAGAAATAGGCATTTGGGAACATGACTAACGTGAGAATTTGTCCTGTCAATTATGCGGTGATGTACTAAGGGATTTTTTTTTTTCAGTTTGCTCGAGAGAATAATGGGAGGTGACAGATTAATTAGAAATGCCTGTTGATTAAAAAAATAAGTATTTAAAAATAGTTCATCCACCTCAGGGCTGTGCTGGTTAATGTTTAACAACCAGCTCTTCAGGGAGAAAATGGACACATTACATTATTAACATATTCTCCATCATCATGGCATGTAGATGATCTTGAGTTCTTAAAGGCTATGTCAGAGGGAAGGTTCTAGTAGGTCCTACCAAGCTAGAAAGTCTTTGAGTATGGTCCTGGCAACATTTTATGTTCACTTTCTGACCAATGAACTAGTTAAGTGTGGACAGTCCTCTCAAGTGGGCTATTTAGCAATGGATTATTTGACTTTGGTAACCCATGGGAAAAAAAAGAAAGCACAGTCCTTTGTGAACCCCTTCCCCTTCTGCAGTGATAGTGGCAGAGGGGTGGAAGAGAGAGCACAGGAAAGGTGCTAAGAATCATACCATCTGTAAATATCAACATAACTGTTGGTACTTTGAATATGAGATCTTTGTCCAATGACCAATGAATGGATATAACACTGGAGGAACTGAAGAGTAAAAATGAAACCAGAATGGAAAGTAGCCTAAAAATAAAAGAGGAGGACTAGTCCTACATACCAAGAGATAACCAGGAGGTGGCCTGTGTGCTTCCCCAACTTCTGTACAATATCAAGAGAACTAGAGGAGGGCCTCCAGCACTTTAGGCTGAAGGATTTATGGGAGGACAAAGACGGGAGTCATAACGGTGGAGAGTGCATGGGTAGCTTTTGATATTCTCTGTTGGACTAAGTTAACCCCATAGATGAGGTCACAATCCAACTTAGTAAATAAGTAGATGTGAGGCAGGGGGATGGGGAGGAGAAGACAAATTTAGATAGAGGTTAAAGCTAACAGGAATCTTGGGGATCATCTAGGCCAAGAATTTTTAACCCCTTCACTTCCCTCAAAAAGTTTGAGGATAGATTTCAAGGCATCTGTGAACATCGATGGGAAAATATATATATTTTCTACTAACCATTGCTTTCCTTTGTAATCTTGTGTTTTCCGTATTTTATGCATTTAAAACATCCTGAGAAGAGGTTCATACTGTCATAGTGTCCATCTCACACACACACACAGAGTTAAGAATCCCTAATCTAGTCCAACTGATATATTTTACAGATTAGGAAACGGAGTCCTAAAGAAGAGAAATGAGTTCCCCAAAGTTACACAGCCAATATTTGGAAGAGTGGGATCGCTGACTTTAAATCTAGAACACTTGCCATTATCCCTTAAGCAGAGCCAATTAGAAGGATGGTCATACCATCAACAACAACAACAAAAGAGAACTTGGAAGGAAGAAGCCATTTGGGTGAGACAATGACTTCTGCTTGGGACATCTTGATTTTGGAGGAGCCAGTTGGTCATTCAAGACATCACCCCTTGAACTCCCCACCCCAACCCTCCCACACAAGCCCCTTTTCCAGTCCTCAGGAAGCCCCTGGGTAATTAAAGAGAAATGCAGTCACATGTGCTTCCTTTGTTTATGTTTTCCACCAGCCCCTGGGATCTGGTCCTGGCCAGCTGGGTTCCCTGGCTAGTGTGGAAAGAAGGAGGGGAAGCAGGAGGAAGAATGCCCTCCTGGCCCTTCTGCTGGGGCCTGACCATAGGGACTGAGAGGTTCTATTTCCTCAAAGAGCCCTGTGCTCTGGAAGTCAGAACTCCTGAGTTCTAATCTCAACTTCTAGTCCCAAAATTGCCACTAAAGCGCTATAACAAGTCATTCCTGGGCTATGAGACTCAGTTTCTCTATCTGTAAAATGAGGGTGTTGAACAAGATGATTTCTTTGTCACTCTGCAGCTCTGCCTTCCCATGATTGAATCACAGAATTCACAGCGCTGGAGGAATACCACTGAGCCCAAATCCCTTATTTTACAGATCAGGAAATCCAAGCCCCAGAGAGCAGCCAAATGGCTTGCTCATTTACTCTAATGGTTATTTGGGTTTTTGACCTGTTCCTATCAGCAGATTTACATTTTGACAAGCAGTAAAGCTGAAAGGCTAGAAATCATAAAAGGTACATTGCAGGCATCATGACAAGCAAGGGGGCCCTTCCCAATTAGTAGCCTCTCCACCTATGGGAATGGCCATGAACATTGCCTGAGGATCCTCCTCCCACCTCCCCTGCACCTTTCACTGGGTGACTGGCAGCCAGGAACCCCAGATTGTGACCAGCCTGTTTGACAAGCTGGCCAGGAGCTGGCATGGACCAGGCCTCCTCCCTCTCCAGACATAGAGAACAGAGGATTTTGGAAAGACAAATATTGACTATGTTCAGGAGCTGAAATAGCCAGTTTCTGGCTTCTTGACCTCTCTGCCCTGCCAACTTTAGCCCAGATGAAACAAAAGCCACTGAAGGGAGGCAGTGGTGGCAGAAAGCCAATCACACATGGCCAGGATAGGGTTGGGGGTGGGGAAGTGCAACAGGTGCCGAAGTCCCCACTACAGGCGCTTAGTTCCTGAAGGAAAGAAAGAAGTTGGAGCAGCTTTCAGACTACAGCCACATGACCTGTCCTTGTTTCCCCATGAAAGTGGAGGATCCTAATGTGTTATACCCACAAATGCTCCACTTCCACATTCGTAAACCCTGGAATTCCTTTATCTGATCATAATCTATTATCATTCCACTTTTTCCTGTGTCTTGTAACCCCAAACCCTATTCTTCATCTATATCCTGACCTCCAATCCCTCAAGCCCTTGATTCTCTCACAGACCATCACTAGGTACACTCTCCTCCTTGACTCATCCTGACTCTTTGCTGAACCAGTTCAACTCTGTACCATCTTCTTAAGTCCTCTTACCTTACTGCTCTCCTTACCTTATCATCAATCTTACCCTGATAAACCTCAGCCTTGGATCATTCCCACCATCTACTGCCTTTGTTCCTGCTCACACTGCTGAACAAAGCTGGAGAAAATCATGAAACCATGATGACTGGGTGCACAACAAATTTATGTTATATAACCTCAACTGGGCCCTCACTGTTGAAAGGCAATCTTTTTACATTTCCCTTATTAATTATCCCACTCACCACAGAGGCTCTTCCAAATCTTTTCATTCATCCTCAAACTTCCCACAGCTCTGCCTCCTTCTACTCTATTAGTTGACAATTGACTTATATTTCACTTTAAAATGAGGTTATTTGCTGTGAGCTCCCTCTTCTCCCATCCTCTTATGTCACATCATTCAGATGCCTTCTGCCATTACCTTCTTCAACCCTGTTTCACATGATGAGGTGACCCTGCTCCTTGTCAAGACAAACCCCTTTATACGCACAAGTGATACTATCCCTTTCTGTTTTCTCCAGCAGATTGCTCCCTCTATCAACCTCAGTCTCTCACTTAGCTTCAATCTCCCCTTGCCTGTCTGCCTACAAACATACCCATGTCTCCCACATCCTCAAAAATCTTCTATCCATCCCTGCTATAACACTCTTCCCTTTCATGGTTAAACTCCTTGAGAAGACCATCTACAATGCATATCTCCACTTCCTTTCTTCTCTCTTCTTACCTCTCTACAATCTGGCTTGCACCCTCATCATTCAACTGAAACTTTTCTCTTTTCAGTCTTCTTGCATCTTACTTTTTGCCATGTACTCTGTGAACCAGTGACATTGGCCTTCTTTCTGTTCCTCAAACAAAATATTCCTCCCCTTAATGCATGGCTTTTTTTTAAAACTCAGAGCTTTTTTACTGTATGTCTGCCATGTCTGGACTGCTCTCCATCCTCACCTATGTCTCCTGACTCCCTTGGCTTCCTTCAAATCCCACCTTCTACAAGAAGCCTTTCCTGAGCCTCACCGTCACCCTATATTACTGTACCACCTAACATGGAGGCACCCCTAAGGGACCTTTTCTGGCCTAGGCAGTTCTTCCAAGATGGAGGTGAGGCCTCCTTTGCTTGGCTCCCATAATTGGAACAGGTGTATTTAAAACTGGCATGACTGAAACAGTCACTCTCTTCCCTTTCATGATTCTCATTCTTTTCTAAACCTTCCTTCCTGTTAAGGTCCAGTGCAGACACCATGAATGGAACTAGAACGGGAAAGTGAAAAGAGAAGAATGCCTTCCCTAGATCACTCTCTCATTCACCTCAGAAATGAGAAGAGGGGCGATTATGTCTGTCCTGGGTCGATGGTTCTCAGTCTAAGGTGTTGCCAGTCACCACTTCAAAGTCATAGTAACATTGCGGGCAAGACTCCAGGCAGGAAGGGGCAGCCAGCCAGTCCGCCTAGCAGCGAAGTCTGGAAAAGTCAGAGCACCTGGCACTTGAGCCCAAGGTGGATTTTGGACTTGAAACTATGAATGTACTTTATAGGAACTAAGTTAAATTGTGAATTGAATCCCCTCCCCTCCTCAGAGACGGATGGATGGGGAGGGAGGGACTATATCTTCCCCAGTGATTATGCCTTTTGAAGTAAATATTCTTTTGTAAAAGCTAATTTGGCTGTTAGTGGATAAATGGAGCTGGGGTACATGGGATCACCCCTACAACAGTGTGGAGAACGCCATCAGTGGAGGCTGGATCCATTGGCAAAGAGCCTACACATCCCCAATCCCTCTTAAGGGTCCTGGAGAACTGGAGGAAGCCAAGAGAGTCTGTGCTATTCTAGTCTACTGCCTTCCCTCTGTTGATTTTCTCCACTTATCCCATGTGAGTCTTGTCTGTACATAGCTGTTTAGTGTTGTCTCTCCCATTAGACTGTGAACTCCTTAGCAGTAAGTGCTATCTTTTGTTTTTCTTTAAATCCTCCAGAATTAGCATGGTGACCGGCACACAGTAGGTGTTTAATAAATACTTGTTCACTGACCCTCCTTTTTGTCTTTACTACTCACAGAAGGCATTTTGCAAATTTTAAAGCATTTTAAAACACATCAGACATGTCTGTAACTGGGACTTTGTTTTCCTTACGAAGGGACAGATGATGGTAGAGAAAGAAACCAGATTTTCATTTAAAAAAAATTTTAACTAAAAAAGCCAATTTATCAATCAAATTGTCAGTAAAATTTATTTATCATTACCTAATAATTTGCAAACTCTTGTCAATTTTACCTTGTATGCTCACAGCATCTCTTGCATCTCTACCCTCATATCTTTTCCTATCAACACCACTCTAGTTCAGGTTTCGCTCCCCCCCATCCTCCACCAACTTCTCATCTGGGTTATTATCCTAATGCCCTAACTGTTCTCCCTGCTTCTAGTTGCTCTCCCTTCAATACATCCTGCACATATTCAAACAATCAGGCTAAGTCTTCAGTTAGGTAGCACAAGGGATAGAGCATAGTACTTGGGAGTTTGAACAAACCTGAGTTTGAATTGTACCTCAGACACATTACCTGTGCTACCCTAGATAAGTCACTTAACAACTCTGTGCCTCAGTTTACTCATATGCAAAATGGGGATAGCATCTACCTCATAGAGTTACTGTGAGGATTAAACCAGTTAATATGAACAACTCTTTGCAAGCCTGAAAGCTCTACACGAATGCTAGCTATATTATTCCTAAAACATTGCTTTCATGCCATTTTCCTGCTCAGATATCTTCCCTATGCATCAATCTAAACCCTTTTATCATCTGGCCTGACCCTGCCTGACTAGTCACTTCTCCCTCTCCTCCCTCACCCCTGCCCTCCACTCACCTCTTACTTCTCCCCACCACCTGCCAGGCTCATTCTCCCCTCAGCATCTTGGTTCAGTGTAGTTCCCTCTTCCTCCCCTTCTCCCCATTCCTCTCTTCTCATCCTCCAAGGCCTAGTTGAAGTTGAATCTCTTTCACTGATCATCCCAGTCCTAGGATTCTATCTCTTCCCTGACATCAGTTCTTAGAATTTAGACCCCACAATCCAGTCCAGAAGCACACACTGCCTTGCCTTGTTCTGTCACTTCTTTATCTTCCCAAACGGAATGGAAATTCCATGAGAGTAGGCATGTTTTCCTCCTGTTTCTCCCACACAGTATCACCCAGGAAGATCTGCTGAGTTCATTTGCTTTCAAAAGAGATTTTCACTTAGATTTTGAGTTCATGAGCCACTGGGAACAGTTTTACCAGCATCCTAGATGCCTGATGCCTGACACTACTACATGACTTGAAGAAAGGCCACTTATCTTTGGATTCCCTTTATTTTTGTACCAGACTTGTGATTTGATTGGCAGAGGAAACCCTCTTGAGGAAATTCTACCAATGCAGGCAGCACATACTTTGTAAATTGTCATCTTTTTTTTTTTAATTATTATTAAATTATTTGTGTTCAGTTTTCTATAATCACTTCCGTAAGTCTTAGATTTTCTTCCCCTCTTTATTCCCTTCCTCCCCCCCCCTCCCGCTTCAAGATGACATGCAATCCTATATGGGTTCTACGCATACATTCTTGTTAAACACAATTTCACATTGGTCATATTGCACAGAAGAATTAAAATGAATGGGAGAAACCATGAGAAAAAACAAAACAAAACATCACACAAGAGAAAATATTGTGCTTCATTCTGCAATCCAATCCCATAGTTCTTTCTCTGCATATGGAAGGCATTCCATTGGGAATGTTTTAGGTCCTCGCATACTGTGACTGTTACTGTGCACAGTATTTTCCTGGTTCTGTTCCTTTCTCTCAGCATCAGTTCATATAAATCCTTCCAGGCCTCTCTGAAGTCTTCCTGTTCATCATTTCTTATAGCATAATAGTACTCCATTACATTCATATACCACAACTTACTCAGCCATTCTCCAATTGATGGGCATCCCCTTGATTTCTAGTTCTTGGCCACCACAAAATATAAATATTTTTGTACATATGGGACCCTTTCCCATTTTTATGATCTCTTGGGGATACAGTCCAAAAAGTGATATTGCTGGGTACACATTACCATCTTAATGAGTTGTCTAGGGCACTTAATGATTAATAGTCAGAATGTGTCAGAGTCAAAATCTGAACCCAGGACTTCCTAATTTTGAGGTCAATTCTCTATCTAGACTGTATTCCTTACTTGTCCATAGAGGTCTTATATATACCACCTTGCTCATCTACAAAAATTGCCCTGTAATGCCCCCAAGCAGAAAATGATGCTTGAGGAAGTACTTTCAAATTCTTCTGGAGAGAAATAAACAGTTCAACCTTAGTAAGTCCCTTATGATTTCTCTTTCCTGTTTACCTTTTCATACTTCTTTTGATTTTTGTATTTGAAAGTCAAATTTTCTATTCAACTCTGGTCTTTTCATCAAGGATGTTTTAAAGTCCTCTATTTAATTGAAATTTCACGTTTTCTGAAGTATGATACTCAGTTTTTCTGGGTAGGTGATTCTTGGTTTTAATCCTAGCTCCTTTGACCTCTGGAATATCATATTCCAAGTCCTTCAATCCCTTAATGTAGGAGCTACTAGATCTTGTGTTATCCTGATTGTATTTCCATATTACTCAAATTGTTTGCTTCTGACTGCATGCAATATTTTCTCCTGACCTGGGAGTGCTGGAATTTGGCTACAATATTTCTAGGAGTTTTCCTTTTGTGATCTCTTTCAGGAGGCAATTGGTATATTCTTTCAATATGTATTTTACCCTCTGGTTCTAGAATATCAGGGCAGTTTTCCTTGATAATTTCTTGAAAGACGAAGTCTAGACTCTTTTTTTTTTATCATGACTTTCAGGTAGTCCAGTAATTTTTAAATTGTCTCTCCTGGATCTATTTTTCAGGTCAGTTGTTTTCCAGCCAAGATATTTCACACAATCTGCTATTTTTCCATTCCTTTGGTGTCGTTTTAAAATTTTTTGATTTTTCATAAAGTCATTAGTTTCCTTCTGCTCCATTCTAATCTTTAAGGAATTATTTTCTTCAGTGAGCTCCTTTTCCATCTGGCCAAATCTGTTTTTTTAAGGAATTCTTCTCCTCACTGGCTTTTTAGATCTCTTTTGCCATTTGGGTTAGTCTATTTTTTTAAGGTGTTATTTTCTTCAACATTTTTGGGTCCCCTTTAGCAAGCAGTTAACTCAGTTTTCATGATTTTCTTACATCACTGTCATTTGTCTTCCCAATTTTTCCTCTACTTCTCTTATTTGATTTTCAAAATTCTTTTTCAACTTTTCCATCACCTGAGACCAATTCCTATTTTTCTTGGAGGCTTTTGATGTAGGAGCTTTGACTTTGTTGTCTTCTGTTTGAATACTTTGGCCTTCCTTGTCACCAAAGTAAGATTCTATAGTCTGATTCTTTTTCTGATTTTTGCTCATTTCCCCAGTCATTTACTTGACTTTTGAGCCCTTTGTTAAGGTAGTTCTCTGCTTCCAGTGGGGGTGGAGGATGTACTGTCAGCCACTTCATCCCCCCACAGTCTTAGAGCTTAAAGCTCTAGAAACAACCACTGCTTTTGCCTCTGTTGCTGCTGTGGCTAGCACAGGCTCCTCTACCCGCTCTGCTGCCCTGGGGCTGGGGCTGGACCACTCTATTCCCTCATACAGGCCCCATAGGTTTTTTCCACTGACCTTCCAGTTTGTCCTTAGCGTTTTGGGGCTATGGAATCTGGAAACTGCCACAGATGCCAGAGATTTAGTCCCCCCAGGCCTACTCAAGTCCCATCTGTGCCAGCTGGATTGCACTTTTGCTCCCAGTGTGTCATGACAGACACTTCCCATCAACCTTCCAGGCTGTCTTGGGCTGCAGATTTGCTTCACTCCATCATTCTGTGGGTTCTGCAGCTCCAGAATTTGTTAAGAGTCATTTTTTACAAGTATTTGGCTGAGTCTGGGGGGAAGAACTCTGGAAATCCCTACTTTTACTCCACCATCTTGACTCTGACTCCTCTGGAGACAAATAAAAAGCATGATTAAAGGAGGATGAGGATGGAAAAGAAGCTTTAGATTGGTATGGAACCCAGGAATGAACCCTCTCCCTTAAGAGGCTTGAGGGAAAACTTGAAGTTCACATTCATGGGTTTCTGCTCTGTTCTGTCTTCAGTATGGAGGGCAACAGAATGAGGTAATGAAGGGGAGAAAAACAACCATATAATTAGAAAACAGGAGATCTAGGTCATTAGTCATAACTTGGCTAAGTGCCTGACCTTAGGCAAGTCATTACACCACCCTGGGCCTCAGTTTCTCCATCTGTAAAATTAGGGAGTAATGATATTCCAAGTTCTGGAATCCTTCTCAGCTCTGGCATTCCATGTTCTCTGTTACTTCCTGGAGCTACCATCCTGTTGTTGTTTTTTTCCCGAGAGGGTTTCTTCTTCTATAAAATAAATGAACATGAACCCTAAGATCTCTTACAGAACATAAGAGCCCATAAATTCCTTTTGAGTTATTTTGCTTAAAGTCTTTGCCTTTTTCTGAAAATTTCCCAGGTGTGATAAATCTTAGGTTGTTTGGACAGCCTTGTAAACAGAATTTGAGAACTGTGTTTCTAGCATACCTAAGAGACAATCAGAAATGGGTCTGAAGGTACTGGAACATTCCTTTAGTATTACAAAATTTCATTTTTTCCAAGAATAGGCATTATGAATTCAAACATAGCCCTCTTGGACATTGCCCCTATCCTCGCTGTAACTGGACACTAATGTAGCTGGAGCACTGTTGCCTTCTAGTGGTCACAAAGCAGGACAACTATTGATGGTTTTCAACCTATAACTATGGAACCTAGAGTTGGGACATCAGAGAACATGTAGCCCCGGGATTTTTTTATCTTTTTTGTGTGTTATGAACTCCTTTTGGCAGTTTGATGAAGTCTATGGACCCCTTGTCAAAATAATGTTTTTTTATATGTATAAAATTAAATACATAGGATTACAAAGAAAACTGATATTTTGAAAGCTACCAAATTAGTTTTTAAAAACAAGTTCATGAAGCCCATGTTAAGTAACATTATGAAGTGCATAATTAATCATTTTGATTACATTAAATTGAAAAGTTTTTGCACAAACAAACTGAATGCAACCAAGATTAGGAGGGAAGCAGAAAACTGAGAAAGAATTTTGCAAGTCGTGTCTATGATAAAGGCCTCATTTCTAGAATATATAGAGAACTGAGTCAAATTTCCAAGACTACAAGTCATTCCCCAATTGATAAATGGTCAAAGGATATGAACAGGCAGTTTTCAGAGGAAGAAATTAAAGGTATCTATAGTCCTATGAAAAAATGCTCTAAAGCACTATTGATTAGAACAAATCAAAACAACTCTGAGGTACCACATCCCACTTACCAGAATGACTAACACGACAAAACAGAAAGATGAGAAATGTTGGAGAAGATGTGGGAGAGTTCTTTCCCTGAGGACCTCCCTACATTGCAGAGACAGTCACCAGTGGACAGCATCTGTCTCCCTACAACTTTCCTTCATGCTCTCTTCCAAACGAAGACGTAGTGCTAAGGTTCCTTGCATTTCTTTTGTTCTATGATCATCTCATAAAAGTGTGAAGGAAGAGGAGTAAAGTCAACAGGAGTGATAGAAGTTGGTAGAGGTTGAGAACTTGGAGGTCCTGGTATTTGAAGGGAACTGTCAGCCAACAATCAAATATTAAATGACTATATGTATCAGGCACTGTGCTGAATGTTGGTTATTCAAAGAAAGGCAAAAACAGTCCCTGCTCTAAATAATCTCACATGAAACAACATGCAAACAACCATGAACATTCAAAATATGTACAGAGGAGACAGAAGGTAATCTCAGAGGGAAAGCATTGGCATCAAGGGGTCCCAGGGAAGATTCTTGAAGAAAGCAGGATTTTAGCTGAGACACAAACCAGGGAAACTAGGATGCAGAGGTGGCACAAGACCATAAACCAGGTGTGGGAGAGCAAGGGACATCTGCTCCATAGCCCCATGTCAGCCACAAGGAAGTGGCTCTGTTCCCCCAAGAGTCTCCCAAGTAAGTCCTAGGTTTGTCAGTTTGTTTTTACCAGCACAAGCTCTCCCTCTATAGACAGACAATAGATAAAGATAAAGATTAGATCCATTTACATACATGCACATATGTACACACATATGTACAGGTTAGGGGAGAGGTGAAAATCCCCACCTACCCCTAAATAGTCATTTTTGTTGTTTGTTTTTCATTCTCTAAGAGAACCTTGACATCAGGAAGGTGACTTGTAAGTGAATTGGATTTAATGAAGGAGAGCTTTGCAAAGTCCCCAGCCTCACCTTTTCTTCCAGAGCCATCTGGGTCCAGTGGCCAGACACAGATTAGAACTACTGGGGAGACAGGAAAGGAAAGGAGGCACCAAATCAGCTCCATGAACATTTCTTAAGCACCTGTGAAGTATGGTTTGGTTTTTGGGGAGAGGTGTGAGGGGTGGGAGGTGGGAATCTGTACTCTGGGCTGGGGGAATAAAAAGACAAGAAAAAGTTCTTGCTGTCATGGTTTCCTGGGATAGGGTTGGACATTTTCCCACCTTTCATACATAAGCCTAAAAGTCAGAGATAAATAAAGGGGTCCCAATGATCCAATTCAGTAGTGATTTTACGGATGAGAAAACAGATTCCTCTACATTAGCTGCACTGTCCAAAGCCACAGAGTAAATAGTAGAGCAGGAATTCCATGAGTTCCCTAGGATCTTGAATGGGAGGACCTGAGTTTCAGTTCCCTCTGGCCAGTATTTATTTGTATGGCCTTGGGCAAATCACTAACTCTCAAGTTCCTCGTATATAAATGAGAAGTGGATTGGACAAGATGAGAAAGATTTTGTTGTCTGTAGTTCCATGCCTTACTAGCCTTCCAATACTGTCCATGGGGTTTTCTTGGCAAAGATACAGCAATGGTTTGCCATTTCCTTTTGTAGTTCTGTTGAGGCTTAGGGATACTGACACCCCAAAATAGCGACATGTGGGTTCTGCCCAAATGAATTTAACACAAACCTTCTTTCAGCCAAAAACAAGGTTTATTAGAACACCAGTCAGGGTGGCCATGATTCCAAAAATCTGCCATATTAGCCAGACTGAATCTGAACCACTGGCTAGACTTGTAAGGAATCAGAGCCCCTTAATGGAGGCAAGATGAATCTTATCTACAGAAAGACTGTGGAAAGGATCTAGGAGTGCCCAAGTAACCTGAGGTGACTGGGAGGTAGTTGAGAAGGATTCAGAAGGGCCCGGTGACCCAGGCTAAGGCCACTTGATCATGTGAGAAAGTTCTAGGGAAGCTGAGGGTGGGGGATGTTTCCCAAGGTCCGTACCGTGTCAGTTCTGTATGTCTAATTAGCCTTCTAATACTGTCCATGGGGTTTTCTTGGCAAAGATGTGAAGGGAATGAGCTTAACTAAGAGGCCACTAGAGCTCGTTCCTGTTCCTCTTCCCTTCCCCTTCCCCTCCACCCTTTCCAGTGAATCTAGCAGATCCTTTTGTCAGGCAATCACAGGTTAAATGACTTGCCCAGGGTCACATGCCTAAGAGGCATCTGAGGCTGGATTTGAAATCCGGTCTTCCCGATTCCAAGCCCAACATTCTCTCCCCTGGGCCACCAGCTGCCTATGATAAGAAAAATACTGTGGTTAATGGAGAGCTGTTCTCCAAACTATGTTCAACAATAGGCTGTGTGATCGATCCTAAATCACTCAGTCTCTCAGTGCTGTAGACAATTCAAGACTACATTTGTAGAAAGATTTTCCTCATCTGGAAGTTCCCAGGCCAACAAAATCACAGGTTTGGTTCCCATCTCTAGCCTATGAGCTAATTCATCTCTAACGACGCTTTGAATTCTAAAATGCTCTGATGCTATAGCTCCTTGGACAACATGTAGGAGAACAGATTTAGGGCTGGAAGTGACTTTGGAGGTTACCTAGTCTGATTCACTTTACAGAAGAGGGGAATGACATGCCCAAAGTCACAATGCTTATAAGGAGCAGAGCTGGGGTTTTAATCCAGGATCTTTGTCTCCACATTTAGTGCTCTTTCCTCTGCACTATGCTGATAGAGAGAAAGGAAAAAAAAAAGTACTCTAGGAAAAGTAGAGGAGGAGGAGGGCACTCTGAGCAAATTTATGGATGACACAAAACTGGAAGGCATAGCTAACACATCTATGACAAAAAGACCTAACTAGACATCTGTGAAAAAGACCTGAGGATTTTACGGGACTCAAAGCTCACTGAGTATGCTGGGGTTACCCATATTCTTGTGCAAGACTTTTTATATTACTGATACCTTTCTTTGTTTTGCTTAAAATACCACAGTCGTTTCCTAATGCACTTTTCGACCACTGAACTCTTTCACAGTTAAGCACAACCAACCAACCCTACAGCTGCTTCTAGTAGCAGGCATATGCAACATTCCGTACTTAGGCTCCCACCTCTGCACCAAGAGGAGGGAAGTGTGTTTGGTCTATTCTCTGAGACTAATTGGTTCGCTGCTTTTAATATGAGTTCAATCGCTGTTATTAAATGTGTACACCATTCTTTTGATCCTTTCTTCATTCTCTATCAGTTCATTCAAATTTCTTAATTCCACAATCGTTGCCATTTCTGATGGCTCAGTATTATTGCACCATTTGTTTAGCCATTTCCCAACTGTTGGTCACCTTGGGCTATTTTTTCTGCCACTAAAAGTTCACCTGGCATTTTAAGGGCATATCCAGAGGAGGATGATCAGGAAGCACATGGGATTTAAAACTTTACATCCCTACCACCCTCAGATCACTAGAACCTGTTCAGTCATCATCTAGTCAACCAGTACTTATAAGCCACCACTTTTTACTTTAAAGCTCCCTCTAATCATCCAGAATTAATCATATGACATAATAGCAATATAAAAGACATTTACTTCAAATAGAATGTAAGCTATGTTAGCAACATAAGGCTTAAGTATAACAACTCCCCACTCTTTTTCCAAACTACAACTTCCAAAACCTATAGAGAATGTTGGCTGTATGTCCTCTGTGCTTTATTCTCCACAAAGACCTAAAAGCCTGATATAAGTCAGAAGAACAAGAAAACAGGTTTTTGAGTATGCCCACTTGATAACTCTCTATGCTACCACACAAACATTCTAAAGAAACCTAATGGAGGAAAAAGAGACATTAGCAACTTGCATGGTGGGCCAAACTAGGTGGTCAAGGGTATGAGAGTCAAGGCATCTCACTGCGAATCTGCAAAGCATTGAAGGTCTTGCAACTACAGCTTTTCAGAATGGGAGAAAGAAAAGCCTCCTGGCTCCACATCCATTCTCTTCTTTAGCAACCTGTTTGAATCTTCCTACCTCTCATCTCTTGCCAAAACTATGGCACAATTGCCAAATCACCAATGGATGGCTACAGAGTCCCAGACGTCTAACCTGAAGAAACAACTTA
>CM053769.1:7740594-7752810 GCA_028658325.1 Potorous gilbertii
TTGGCATCAGCAGAAGTGGCTATCGATACCTCTATTTTTTAACATATTTACATCATTCTTACAATTCAAGATGTAATAAAGCGATCCAAAGGAGATTTAGATTGTCAGAGTTTTGTGGAGCCTCAAAGATCATGCAAACAAAAATTCTTCAAATTACAACAGGAGAAAACTCAGGCTGCGGAAGAAAAGAAATCTCCCTACGATTACACACAGTCAGCTAGTGGTAGAGCTGAGACACAAAGGTTTCCTGGGTTTTCCAGTCGAATATTCTTTACTCTTCATCTGCACCCCCAGCAACACGCAACACACACACACACACACACACACACACACACACACACACATTTTTTATTTGGATGATTATTTAAATACAGATTTTTTTAATGGAGCAGGAATTTGGATAACACACCAATATAAATAGTGGAATAAACAGATGTTCCCATTTCTATATGCTTTAGCATTGAAATTCTAAACACTAATTACCTATAAAATTCAAGGTCAGCTGTAATCTATCAAATTCTCTTACGAAATAAGTCACACCTAACTGACTGCCTTTTCAGATGGTTTGCCTCAATGTGTGGTGAGATTTCATCAAAAGTAGAAGAGTATCTAGCATTTCACTATATAAACAAATTCTGAAGGGGAAACAGCATTGTAAATACAGGATGTTCAATCAGGAAGTTTACTGCAAACATCTGTAGAGCTAAAGTAATGAGCTGCTGATTTTAATTAATTACATAAGAAAATTAGTCTTATTACCTTATTGGCCCAAAATAGGTCACCCAGAAAATCAGTTAGCACTCCCCTCAAATAAAATTAACTTTGAAATTATATAAACATACATATGTCTACCCTGAAAAATAATTACAGTTACTATATATATAAAACTTTATTGTAAAATATTTTTGATGCCAATAAATGTTATATTGGTTTTTATCACTATATCATTTTTGTCATTATTATATTAGTAATCTGTTTTCATCTTCGCGGTCACTTATTGTCACATTCTTACTATGACAAGATAATAGATTTTACATAAATCAGATTTTTTTGGAGGGGAAGCAAAACAGGGAGAAGAAAAAATATGTTCCAAAGGAAAGAGAATATTAATCACATTATATATAATTTCTACTATCTGGCTGAGTTTATAATATCATTAAAAATTGTATCTCTAGCCCATGTAGTCTAAAGTAAAATGGCTATTTTATCTATATTCAGCAAGCCAAATTTCTAATTAAGAAATTGGGCACATACTTCTTGGTAAAAATATTAAACTAAGCCATACTGGTTCTCTGGTCCCAAGAAGCTAGTTAAACACTAGATGAGGACTAGAATTTGTATAATCCACATACAGTTTCCCTTTGTACTATAATATGAAAGCAGTAATATAATTCATCCATGAAATAAACTCACAGGACTCAAGAGAATTTAGTTTCCTTACTTACAGAATTTGCAGGAGCAAAATGAGATGAGTCTCCTGCAACTCTAAATAGTATGGTCCTCTGCCCTCATGGCTATCACAGACTGTTGGAGGTGAATGGGAACTCAAAGGTCATCCAGTTCATTCCATCACTGTGCCGATGAAGAAACGGTGGCTCAGAGAAGAAATTTGATTTGCCCCAAATCACTGAAGTAGCAAAGCTGGAATCTGAAAGCTGGTCCTCTGATGGGAAACCCAGCACTCACTATCAGAGCAAGAAGGACTCTTGAGATCATCTAAGAAACCCTTTCAGACCCTCAACAGTTAAGTGGTTTGCTTAAAGTCACCCACCGAGTAAGTGACAGAATCACTGTAAATGATCCATATCTATTTACACGTGCAGAGAATGGCCACCAGGTGTCAGAGGCACCTTAAAGAAATAAAATGCTTTAGGTTTAAAGTGTTCTGTAACAGACAGACCTTCACCACTGGGAAGAAAGGATTAGCAGAAATTTCACTATAATTTGTTTCATTCCGTAGGGACCTAAGAGCCCTACTGGCTTTAAGTAGACAGCAATAAAAATGATTTAAAACAACCCAAAGTTCCTGCTCTATCTCTTTATGTCTGTTGCATTATTTAAGCAGAGTCAAAATGATTCCCTAGAATTAAAACAGCCAATTTCAGGGTTAATTTCCCACCAGACGCCCTAATTCAGTGTTATGGTTTCTAAACTGTGTGACAACAATTTTATTTTCTGAGACTCAAGTTATGCATATCTAACCGGTGAGTATATCAAAATTTCAAGCAGGACAGGGTGGTAAAATAGTTTCTTCAACTCTAAGCTTCCTCTGTCCCACTTGATGAATAATTAAATAGTTTAGGCTCCGCTAACGTCTAACTTAGGGAACTTGCAGCCTCTTTGGGATGGGCCTACCTTCTCATCCGTAAAATGAAGGGACTAGGCTAGATGATGTTTAAGATTCCTTCTGGCTCTGATAAGCTACGGTTTAAAATTCCAATGAAAATATCAAACATAAAATAAGTGCCTAATAGTTCGTTGAAACTTCAAACAAAAACAATAAAATATACAAGTTTAACCTGCCAACCAAAGTTGAACAAGAACTCACCTGAAAAATGCAGGCTACAAAAGGGATAAGAAATGCCATTATGTTCCCAATTGTCTCGGGATCATCCTGAATCAGATAGAAAGTAAAAAAATGAGACACAAAGAAAAGAAGAACCCAAGAACCCACAACACATAATACTGGCCTCCTAATTAGGCCTGATATGGTTCAAAAATATGGGCTGGCTGCCACCACCAACTTTCATTCCCTTCCCAGCAAGCTCCCTTGGCTACATGCTGTAGGCATGTGCCTACTCAAATCCCCACGTAGGCTCTCCCCTCCTGGCATGTCTTATACTCTACAATGGAACAGGACTGATTACCAGAGGAGTATAAATTAAACTCAGTACCTGAGACGTGCCTACACACATATAACTCTATTTTAGCATACAAGTTAGAACTTAATCACACACTTTATCGTATCTAAATATATCGCTCTCTTGCTTTTGACTATGGATGATATTTGCCTCTAGTTTTTTTAAGTAAGTTTTTATTGATATTTTGTTTCTTACATTGTCATATTTCATGTACCCCTCCTGCTCCACTTCTCAGAGAGCTACCCCATATAACAAACTGTATTTTTAGAAAAAGAATCATCATAACTGAGCAGTATTTTGAAAAAGTCAAAAACTATATGTATAATATGTTTTATTTATGTTAATTTATATATATGTATATATGCATAATGCCTGTGGACCTCCCACCTCCATGAAGGAGTAGGTTGGGGGTATCTCCTCATCTCTCTCCATTTGGGTCCCATTGGATCTTTATGATCTTTTTACTTTTACATTGATTTTTTTAGTACGTAGGTGCTAGTTCCATTTATGTAGTTGTAGTTACTGTGTGTAGGCAGCCAGGTGGCTCAGTGGATAGAGCGCTGGGCCTGGAATCAGGAAGACCTGAGTTTAAATCTGGCCTCAGATACTTACTAGCTGTGTGACCCTGGGCAAGTCACTTAACCTGTCTGCCTTAATCCACTGTAGAAGGAAATGACAAATCATTCCAGTCTTTGCCAAGAAAATCCCATGGACAACATGGTCCATAGAGTCACAAAGAGTGAGACACAAATGAACAACGAATTACTGTGTATATTGTTTTCTTGGCTCTGCTTACTTCACTCTGCACAGGTTCATACAGATCTTTCCATGCTTCTCTGTATTTGTCACACACAACATTTCTTACAACACAATAATAGTCCATCTATTTACCACAGTTTGTTCAGCCACTCCCCAACTGATGGATATACACTTTGTTTCCAATTCTCTGCTATCATGAAAAGAGCTATTATAAATATTGTGGACTATTTAGAGACTTTCTTCTAATAGATGGCTTCTCTGGGGTACATGTCCAATAATGGAGTCTCTGGTCCAAAAGATATGGACACTTAGTCACTTTATTTGTATAATTCCAAATGGTTATTTCATAGCTCCACCAACAACATATTAGTGTGTCTATTATTAAATACAACCCCTCCAACACTATTAGCATTTTTGTCATCTTTGCCAGTTTGCAGGATGTGAAGTAAAGCTTCCAAGTTGTTTAGATTTGCACTACTCTTACTATTAGTGTTTTGGAACATCTTTCATGTGGTTGTGAATACTTCATGATTCTTGAGAATGGTTTGTTCATATCCTTTAAGCACTTATCTATTGAGGAATGGCTGTATAAAAATTGCTTATATATCTTAGAAACCAAACCCTTATCAGAGAGATTTCATACAGTTTTTTCCCCATTGAACCATTTCCCTTCTTATCTTAGGTGCCTCCACTTTGTCTGGGCAGAAGCTTTTCAGTTTTAAATAGTCCAAGTTATCTATTCTATCTTTTGTAATTGCCTCTGTCTCTTATTTGGTTAAGAACACTTCTACCCACAGCTGTGAGAGCAAGACAGGAATACAATGTGTTTCTCTTATAATTTCTTTATAGTATGACTTTTAGAATGAAGGTCACATATCCATTCAGAATGCATTATAGAATAAGGTGTAAGGTGGTGGTCTAAACCTAATTTCTACCAAACTGCCTTCTAGTTTTCCCCGGTTGTTTTTTTTTTTTATCATCAAATAAGGAGGGTCTTTTTTTTTTTCTAAGTAATTCATGTTTTCCACTTTCTCAAACACTGGGTTACTGAGTTCTTTTGTTTCCCATTCTCCTTTGTTTAGTCTATTTCATTGACTTATCTAGATGGTTTTAATGCCTGCTGTATATAATACAGTCAGAGGTCCAGAAGTGCTAGTACACCTTCATCCTTATTTTTAATTATTATTTTCTTGACATTCTAGATCTTTTGTTTTTCCAAATGAACTCTATAATTATTTTGCCAAGCATCCCTTTGGTAACTAGATTGTCAGAGTACCAAAAAAAGTATAAATTAATTTTGGTAGCATTATCATATTTTATCATATATGATATGGCCTAGCCATGAGCACTGAATATTCCTCCAGCTATTTAAGTTGTTCTTTATTTAAAAAAAAAAATTATTTATTTTTATGACTAATTTGTTTTCAGTTTTCTACAAACCTTCTATAAGTCTTAGATTTTCTCCCTCTCCCTCCACCTCTTCCTCCCCAAGACAGCATGCAATCTTATAAGGGTTCTACACATACATTCTTATTAAACACATTTTCATGTTGGTCATGTTGCATAGAAGAATTAAAATGAATGGGAGAAACCATGAGAAAAACCAAAACAAAACAAAACCTAACACAAGAGAAAACAGTCTGCCTCATTCTGTGATGCAATTCCATAGTTATTTCTCTGGATGTGGAAGGCATTTTGCCTCAAGACTTCACTGGGAATGTTTTAGGTCCTTGCATTGCCGTGAAGGGCTACGTCTACCAGAAAAATTCCTGGCACACTGTGGTTGTTGCTGTGTACAAAGTTCTCCTGGTTCTGCTCCTTTCACTCAGCTTCAGTTCATGTAAGTCTTTCCAGGTCTCTCTGAAGTCTTCCTGCTCATTATTTTTTATAGCACTAGAGTATTCCATTACTTCATATATCACAGCTTGTTCAGCCATTCCCTGTTCTTTATTTTTTTAAGAAGCACTTTGTAATTCAATCTATATAATCTTTTGCGTGTTTGGGTAGGTCAATCTCCAGATATTTTATGCATTTTGTAGTTACTTGGAATGGGATTTCCCTTTCTATTACTGCTTCTTGCAGTATTACGCAGAAGATGCTTTTGATTTTTCAGGATTTTTTTATAGTCCAAACTTTACTGAAGGTATTATCCCCACGAGTATCTTGGTTGAAGCCCCTGGGAATTTCCAATAAACTAACATATCAGCAAATAGGAATAGTTTTATCTCCTCTTTACCTATCTGGATGTCTTTAATTTCTTTCTCTCATTTCAGTGCTGTTGTTAGCATTTCCAGAACTATACCAAATAACAGGGATGAGAGCAGGCATCCTTGTTTTCCTCCTGTATCTCCAATGCATATGATACCTGTTCTGGATTTTAAATGGATGATAATATTTTTTAAAACCTCCCTATGCCTGTTCTTTCTAGGATTTTTAACATACGAGTTTTGCATTTTGTCAAAGGATTTTTCTGCTTCTATTGAGATGCTCATGTAGTTTTGGATGCTTTGGTTTTTACTATGGTTATCTCAATTCCTTTCCTAATATTGAACCATCTTTGCACCCCTACTATAAACCCCACTTGTTCATAAGGAATGATTCTTTAATCAGTCTGTTTGAGAGATTTTGTTTAAAATATTTTTAGTCAAAATTTTTGAGTAAATGTTCATTAATGATATTGGTGTACAGTTTTCTTCCTGTGATTTACCTTTCCCTGATTTGGGTACTAGGGCTATGGGCAGCTCGGTGGTGCAGTGGCTAGAGCACCAGTGCAGGAGTGTGGAGGAGAAGAGAGGCTGGTGACCTGCACAGCCCTTCCTCACTCAAAACATACTCAAGTGCAAATCATGTCATCCTTTCTGTGGTGGCAACGAAGGACAAGCACACACTAGGGCTATATTTGTCTCATAAAAGGATTCTGGTAAGGTACTTTCTCAGTTTTTGAGAATAATTTGTCAAGTATGGGTACTAACTTGTTCAAAATTCTAAAAATTTGACAAAATTCTCCATCAGGATTAGAAGGTGCTTTTTTCTTTGACAGCTCCTTTATGGTTAGACAGATTTCCTTTTCCAAGACTGGATTACTCAAGATCTCTCTGGTCTTCTGATAGTTTGGGTATTTTATAATTTTGAAGGTACTCTATTTCTTTTATGTTCTCTGCCACCCTGTGGATTCCCCTTTTCGAGTATGTCTCACTCCTAAAACAATGCCAAGCATTACAGGTATCAGAAGAGATACTGTCCCAGGGTAGGGCTTCTTCCCTACTACATCCCTGATTACCTGGTCCACCACTGATCTATATTCTCCCCTAGTTACCTTTATTTTCTCTATTTGTCACAAAATCTCCATGTTCTCCCACATTCCCCAGGTACCAATTGTCCCCAGGAGTTTGAACTCTCTCCCCCTTCCCAAAGTGGGCTAAGTAGACTTTTCAAGCATCACATGGTCCCCATCTCCCTTCACAGACCATGTTTCTTCACCCATAGGAACACTGATCAACAGAAACCCTTTCCACCACCACAGCAAGGCCTTCTTCCTTCCCCTCCCCCCATTTCAATACTTCTCCTCACCCACTTCAATGTCTTCCTCACCCATTTCCCTATAAGCTCTTCTGTGAGACTGGGGAGGTCATCTTCCCCTCATTGCTAGTCCTTGACTTTCCTCTCTAACCTTCTGCTTCTCTCCACCCCTTTCATGCGCCCTCCTATGTTTTAATGGAGTCCCACAAAAGAACACTGACTCACCTCCAGGCAAGGTATTGCCAGGTTCTGTCCGTAATATCCCATACTTGCCCTTCACTGTCCCCTCCACCAATCTTACTTTCACCCTTGCCTCCTTCTGTAATACAAAGAGGTTTCTTACAGGTCTCTCAGCAGAGACACTCTGCTCCTATTACTGTCCTTGGAGGATGCATTCATTCACTCCTTCTGCATTTCTGTTGTTTGGGGTGTTCAAGAAGCAAATACTTTTTTCAGCTGGTTTTTAAAAAATATATATCTTAGTTGCCACCTCTTTTTTCCACATATGGGTAAGCTCAAATTTGCAGGGCAAGTCACCCTAAGCTGCATCATGAGCTCCACTGCTCTTCAAAACTCATTCTATTCTCTCCTGCGTTTTCTGTGGAGTATAATACAGTCCTGCGCTACTGGAATTTCCTTTCCTTTGTATCTGCAGGTCTTTCTACTGATCGACTGCAGAACTTGTTCCAAAATGAATTATCCAATTCAACTATGTGTCTTAGAGATTACAGCCTTGGATTTTTTTTCCTGGGAGTGATATGTGAATTCTTTTTCTATGTTCAGAAGTTCTAGACATTTCTTTTCTACTATTTCCCGCACTGTAGTATGAAGGGTTTTCACTCTCTCATGTTCTTTTCAGAGGCCTATGATACTCAAGTTGTGTCTACACATCTCATGTTCAAGATCAGTAGTTTTGCTTGCACAATGAGGACATCTTTTTAATGTTACTGTTCTGCTTCTCTTCTAGATTATCTTTCATTTCTGTATATGTGCATTCCCAATCTACTGCAGATGTCAGTTTTTCTATTCTGTCCATTATTTTTGCTAAGTGGGACATAAATTCTGGTCTCATAATTCTCATTTCTCTTTCAAACTGTTAAATAACAGTATGTTGTGGTTCTATGTTCTCACATTCCACAGACTCCTCAGTCTCATTAAGTGTTGGATCATTTTTCTTTATTTTGTACTATTTATTCACAGATGCCTGAGTGTGTTTACTGAATCTGGGGGCTGTATTTCCTTCTGTTAATATTTCCCCTATTAATTTATCTGCTTATGTTCAAAGTCTTTGAGTTTTCTTCCTCCTAAAATTCTTGGTACTTTCAGTATTTTTTCCCCACATCATTCCTTTGTGGTTTCATTCAGGGCTGGATCTTAAAGCATTTTAGCCTCCTCCCATGACAGACAATTCACAGTTCACCTGCCTCAGTTTTTGACCCAAGTCACTTTAAGGTAGTCAGAACTGGCCCCAGTTGGATGCTGTGCACACTCTCTCAAGCTTAACAGAGTGCTACATGTCCATCCCTCTTTGCCTCCCACCCCAACACACACACGCACACACGCATGCACTATCTTGTCCTACTCCCTCTATCCCTTAGTTCTCTGGCCCAACTCTGGCAGGTCTGGTCTATGGAGACTGGTGCTATGGGAGCTGAAAAAACTTTTGTTCCTGAAGGAACACAGTCCAGGAAAACTTCTGCAAACTGGAGCCAGGGTCTCCATGGTACTAAAAAGTAAGGAAAACTAAAGTGTGCCAGGGGAGGGGAGGGGGTAGAATTGTTATAAACCTGTGACAAGTCAATGGCATGGAAATTTGAGAAGGATACTGAGTGAGCTCAGGGTCCATGTGCATCAGTTTATGGGTCTTTGTTTTTCTTTATCTTTTTTAGATTCTGTGTGTGTCCTATCCCATAGAGAGAACTGAAGTTGCTTTATCTTTGGTGCATAATTTCTGTTTCAGTGAGATATGAGAAGTTATGGGGATGAGAAAACATGTCTAGTCTACCGTCTTGTTACTTACATGATTCAGAAGTCATTAGATGTGTTTTCAAATATAGTAACACTTCATTAACCTGGCCTCATCAGGGGAGTTTTGTGGGGAGTTTTTTAAACCCACATGACAGAAATCTATAATATATCAAGGAAACTATTTTAAAACAGAGGATATGAAACAATGTAATTTGGCATGGTTAAAAAAAGGGGGGTCTGTCACAGGAGACCTTAATTTAGGGTCCAAAAATTTGTTTTTAAAATATTTTGTTAACTTTATTTCAGTATAATTACTATTCTTTGTAATACTATGCATTTTACTTTATGCATTTAATAACATTATTGAGAAAGGGTCCATAGGCTTCACTATACTGCCACAGAGATCTATGAAACAAAAATAGGTAAAAACTCTGGCTCTAGAGTCAAAGGGCCTGGGTTTTGAACCCAGGTCTTTCTACTAACCATTTCTTGCTGTTCTCAGGGAACATGTCCTTAAATTGATTTAAGAAGCAACTTTTAATCCACTATGGGTTGAGAAAACCAATCACTAAGTTTGTCAGTTGTTCAGTTATTTCAATTGTGTCTGACTCTGTGACTCAATTTGGGGTTTTTTTAGCAAAAATACTGGAGTGATTTGTCACTTCCTTCTCCAGCTCATTTTATAGATGAGAAAACCAAGGCAAGTAGGGTAAAGTGACTTGTCCTGAGTCACAGAGCTAGAAAGTGTGGCCAAATTTCAACTCAGGTCTTCTTGACTCCAGGACCCATTTTCTAGCCACTGAGCAACCTATCTGCTCCAGTATTTGTCAGATCTGTGTATACAAAAGAGCTGTCTTGAGAGTCTGGTAATTCTACAATGAATGTGCTTTAGTAGGATAATCTTTGTTCAAAAATCTGACTTTAGTTTTTCAGACAGACATTTATTCGGCCTTCATCTTAATTTTTAGTTGCCTTCTGGATGGCTGAGGTAGCCATATAAATGATCTCTGTGAGGTGGTACACTCCACTGGGTCTGTGCCCCACTCATGTGGACTTTCCCTCTAACAATGCAGATTACAACTCCTCCACATCTCCTCACCCAAATGATTCTTATTTATGATTTCCCAAAACTCTTCTATAAGAGGCCCACAAAACACATGGAAGGGTCTTTTTCAAGGTCTCTTAACATTATGCTGCAGCAGTGCAATGTACAGTATTATCCTCTGCTATATGACCAGCCAAGCTCATTTTCCAGTTACCCTCAAAAATTGGCAAAGTTACTCAGATATTTATGAAGACATCTTCTAGGCTGCTTCTTGCACAGAAGTTCTCTCCAATAATATGCGGCAGCTAACTCACGCATACCATGTCTCTCTGTTGTCCTCTGGATAACACACAATTTTGATTCTTCAGAATTATGGCATGAGATTATTTATACGGATAGATAATTACCACTAGAACAATGTCAGTGCGAAAAAGATAAGCCTTCTAATACAATAACAATGACAATTCTACCCAAATCAATTTGCTTACTCAGTGCCATACCAAACTATCAAAAAATTATTTTAAGGAGCTAGAAAAAATGACAAAATTCATCTGGAAGAACAAAAGGTCAAGGATAGCAAAGGAATTAATGAAAAAGTGGCAATCACCAAAACTGTTTTGTTTTTGGTTAAGAAACAATAGAATAGTTGGGTACGTAAGACATGGTAGACAATGACCGCAGTAATCTACTGTTTGATAACGCCAAAGAATCCCACTTCTGGGATAATAACTTACCATTTGACAAAAACTCCTGGGAAAACTGGAAAATAGCATGGCAGAAACTAGGTATAGACCAACATATCTAATACCACATACCAAAATAAGGTCAAAATGGATATACAACTTAAACATAAAGGGTGATACGACAATCAAATTATGAGAGCAAGGAATAATTTACCTTTCAGATCACTGGAGAAGGGAAGAATTTAAGACCAAACAAGAGATAGAGAGCATTATGAAATGTAAAATGTATAATTTTGATTACATTAAATAGTTCTTGCACAGGCAAAGGCAAAATGCATCAAGATTTGAAGAAGGTAGAAAGATGAGAAATAATTGTTACTGCCAGCGTGACTTGTAAAGGCTTCATTTTCAAAATATAAAGAGAACTGAGTCAAATTTAAAAGAATACAAGTCATTCCCCAATTGATAAATGGTCAAAAGATATAAACAAGTAGTTTTCAGATGTTAAAGCTATTTATAGTCATATAAAAAATGCTCTAAATGACCACTGATTAGAGAAATGAAAATCAAAACAACTCTGAAGCACCATATCACACCTATCAGATTGGCTAATATGACAAAAAAAGAAAAATGATAAATGTTGGAGATGTGGGAAAATTGGAACACTAATGCATCATTGCTGGAGTTGTGAACAAATCCAACCATTCCGAAGAACAATTTGGCACTATACCCAAAGGGATATAAAACCGTGTATACCCTTTTATCCAGCAAGACCATTACTATGTCTATATCTCAAAGAGATCATAAAAAAGGGGAAAACAAATATACAAAAATATTTATAGCAGCTCTTTTTGTGGTGCTAAGAACTGGAATTTGAGGGGATGCCCATCAAGCTGAATGGCTGAATGGCTGAACAAGTTATGGTATGAGAGAAATGATGAGCAGGTAGATTTCAGGAAAACCTGGAAATACTTACATGAATGATGGTGAGTGAAGTGAGCAGAGCTAGGAGAACACTGCACAAAGTAAGACCATCGTACAATGATCAAATATGACAGACTTAGCACTTCTCAACAATACACTGATCTAAGACAATTCCAAAAGATTCATGATGAAAAATGCTATCCATATCCAGAGAAATAACTATGGAGTCTGAATACAGATTGAAACACACTATTTTTTTTTCTTTCTTGTGGTTCTCCCCTTCTGTTCTGATTCTTCTTTTACAACATGACTAATGTGGAAATATGTTGAATAGGACTGTACATGTATAGCCTTCATTAAATTGCTTGCTGTCTTTTTTTTTTAATTTCTTTTTTAAAATTTATCTTTTTTACATTCATTTTCACAAAATTTTGGGTTCCAAATTTTCTCCCCATTT